>CM031240.1:944579697-944973794 GCA_018340775.1 Taxus wallichiana var. yunnanensis
TCACTCTGGGGGCTTCTTCCCCGTCTAAATCAACATTATCTAAATCATCCGTAAATCCGACTAAGCAATCCCCTTTGTCTCCAAAGACCACAAAATCTGTCACATCTCCATCCTCCTCAAAATCTATCTTAGGGGCTCCCCCTCCACCAAAGTCAATCATGTCTCATTTACTCCCATCCCACGCACCCAAGACTGCTCCTCCAAATGTCCAAACAAATAAGAGGATCCCTAATAAAACTGTTAAACCTAACATGCAAGTTCTTTTACCTCGGCAGTCGATTAAGGTAAAAGAACCATCTTCATCATCTCTATCCTCCTCTTCGTCTACCGGATTCTATACCGAAATCCTTCATCAACTCATCCAATCTTCATCCATAACCCTTCCTCCGATTAAACCTTATAATCCTAAAGGAGTGAAACCTACTTGGTTTAACTCTGATCTGATTTGTGCTTACCACCGTACCCCGGGTCATGACACTGAGGGGTGTAAAGCTCTTCAAGCCGTTATCAAGAACCTTCTGGAAGAAAGTGACCTTTTGCTGGAGGAGGAGGAACAAGTACCTCCTGTCACCTTAGCCCCATCCAAACCTCAACCATCCACTCAGACCTCTAGTGGTTCCATCCCACTTGATCTTCCACCTTCCCAAATTGACACAATCCATATCGCCACTAGAACCCAACACTATGATAACCCATCTTCATCTTCAGCATCTCGACCACGAGTTGTCATTTCTGCAGCCCCTGAAGGCGTTTCTCCTTCCTCATCAGCCCCACGACCCAGGGTCTCTATTCGTGCTGCACCTCGGGCTCAAGTTCCCGTGTCTGTTGAGGAGAGTGTTATGAAACAACTCACCCAGGCTCCGGTCAAAATGTCTCTTTTTGACCTCATCCAATCCTCTCCACAACATCGCCAAGCTTTGATTGATAATCTGCGTCGCATCGCAGTGAATTCCGATGAGCCCCAGCCCTTCGAGTTGGTTGTTGGACTGAATAGACCATCAACTACCATTTCTTTTGAAGATTCAGAAATTCCTTCTCTTTCTTCCGAAGATTTGGAGGCTCCCCTCTTCATCACAGTCCAAATCAATAACACTACCTTAAAACGTGTTATGATCGATAGTGGAGCTGCACTCAACGTCATCTCCTCGCACACATTCGAACAACTTAAGTTACCAAAGAATGTGGTGTCACCCCCACCTTTCGCCCTTCGATCATTTAACGATCAGCTAGCAGTCACTCTAGGAACTGTGGTCTTACCCATTCGAGTAGGTAAGAAGCTGCTTCATGAACTCTTCTACATCGTCGAAGGAAAGTTCCACTATAACATGATCCTCGGACGCTCCTGGATTCGCGCAATGCATTGTGTCCCATCCACCCTCCATCGATGCCTAAAATATCAATATGAGGGCAAAATATATACTCATCCAGGAGATCCTTTTCCTTCCGCACAATGCGACATGACCACAAGATCTGCCCCTTTAAAAGAAAATCCATGTTCTCCTGACGAGGCCTCATCTTCTTCCATACCTGCAACCAAACTACCGGATTTACAAAATCTGGAAGAGACATTGCAGCGTTTCTCACTAGGAGAGCTTCCTCTCTTTTCTTTCGATGCCCATCTCAAACCTAATGAGTATGGTAGACCAGACAAGCAACCTGAATATCAACCAGGTCTCGGTCGCATCGTCACCATTGGTCTGCCCAATCAACAGACCAATTTCATCTACGGTGGTCTTGATACGCCTCATCATCGCTCGGATTCTCCTCCTAGAGCCAAACCTTACCTAACAGGGTTCGATTATCTACAGAATCCCACGTTTGCAAAGACTTATCTACATCGATGCGCGTGGAAAGGTTTTGGCCTTGGAAAATATGAACAAGGTATACATGACCTCAAATCCATTCCTACTCTCATGCCACATCAGAAATTTGGTTTGGGATTTAAACCTCTTTCAAAGGCCACTATCACTATTCTTGATGAGTCTCTTCCTACTGAAGAACCATCTTCCCCCACCAAGTCAGAAGCATCACTTGATGTGGACGATGACATTTCCATCCCACCTAACTTTTTTTTTGATCAATACCATTTCCTTAGGGCCGTTGGTCTATGAGACTAACAATCGGTCCGCTTCTATACCATTAATCTTCCCTGAAATAGTTGGAGACGACTCTCCTACTATCAACACTATCCACTGTGTGGATGATGATTCTGTCCTCACCTATCTGGGGGCAGAGGATTCTTATCTTCCCAAGACTATTCCTTCTGACACGTCTACCCTTCTCAACGAAGCCACTATCGACCTTAATATAGGGACTTCTGAAGACCCTCGCATCATCAAGGTCGGCCAATCCCTTAATCCACAGGAATTAGGGGACTTTACCGCTTTTCTCTCCAAACATCGTCAAGCCTTTGCTTGGTCATATGAGGATATGCCAGGGCTCGATCCCGATATTGTGGTCCACAATATCGTTACCCTTCCCAACATCAAACCAGTTAAGCAAAAATTGCGTAAAATGCACCCTAGAGTAGCCCTTCTTGTTAAAGAAGAATTACAACGCTTGCTCTCGGCTAGCTTCATCCAACCCATCGATTATCCGCAATGGGTGTCCAATGTAGTACCAGTAACTAAGGCTACTGGGAAAATTCGAATTTGTACCGACTTCCGGGATCTTAATCTTGCCTGTCCAAAGGATGATTTTCCTCTTCCTAATATCGACCAACTCGTAGATTTAACTGCGGGTCATGAGATGCTTTCTCTTATGGATGGTTTCTCCGGATATAATCAAATCCTCATCGCACCAGAAGACCAACATAAGACTTCCTTCATAACTCCTTGGGGGACCTTTTGCTATCGTGTCATGCCTTTTGGCCTTAAGAACGCAGGAGCAACCTATCAACGAGCAATGACGTACATCTTCCATGATCTCTTACACAAAACTGTGGAGGATTATGTTGACGATCTCCTCGGCAAGTCCAAGCGTCGTCAAGATCATCTTTTCATCCTTGCACCTCTCTTTGAGAGGCTTATCCGCTTCTGTCTTCGTCTAAATCCAGCTAAGTGCGTGTTTGGCGTTCTCACTGGTAAACTTTTAGGTTTTATCATTTCCATCAGGGGTATTGAAGTCGACCCCGCAAAAATAAAAGCTATCCTTGAGATGCCTCCCCCGTCTAACTTAAAGCAACTCCGCAGTCTCCAAGGACGTCTTCAATCAGTGCGTCGTTTTATCTCCCAATTGTCGGACCGTTGTCAACCTTTTCACCATCTCCTCCGTAAGAATGTTCATTTTGAGTGGGATGAACATTGCCAAAAGGCCTTTGATGATCTCAAAGCTTATCTTCTTTCTCCACCTGTGCTTACACCTCCACGCGAGGGGGAGCCTTTCTATCTTTATATCTCTGTGACTGACCATGCTCTGGGAGCCATGATTTCGCATCGGGACACTTGTGGTAAAGAACAAGCTGTCTATTACATCAGTCGCACCCTCCATGAGTATGAAACACGTTACTCCGAAGCTGAAAAACTATGTTGTGCTCTCTTCTTCGCAACTTCTAAGCTTCGTCATTATCTCCTTAATCACAAAACTTACATTGTCACAAGTGTCAATCCCCTCAAGACAATCCATGCAAAACCTTATCACAATGATCGCATCACTCGTTGGCTTATGCTCATGACTGAGTTTGACCTCGAGTTTATCCCGCAAAAGTCTATCAAGGGTCAGGTTATTGCAGATCAATTAGCTGATGCTCCTCTTCCAGACACTCAAGACCCCCTTGCTCAATTTCCCGATGAGTATATCCAACAAATCGATTTTGGTCTATCTCCATTTAAAATAACGCTCTTCTTTGACGGATCCAAATGCCAGCAAGGGGGAGGTGCGGGTTTCGTGATGATTCCTCCTTGGGGTACGCCTATCCCAGTTGCACACAAATTAAACTTTGAGTGCACCAATAATATGGCTGAGTACGAAGCTCTTGTCTTAGGTCTTCAAAATGCCATTAATCTCGGCGCTCGTCATATTGACATCTTTGGTGATTCTGAACTCATCGTTAATCAGGTCACGGGTGTCTATCAATGCAAGAATGATATCCTTCAAAAATATCGTGACATCGTTCTTGCCCAACTCCAATCTTTCGATAACTTCACTATCCAAGCCATTCCTCGTACTGCAAATCGATTCGCAGATACCATGGCCTCTTTAGCCTCCCTTATCCCGCCTTTTACCGAAGACTCGCGTCTTTATGTGGCTGTGCAACGATTAGATCAACCATCTCATCTTGGGCAACTAACGTCAATCAATGCTGTCACAACCCATACTCAGGATGAGTGGTATCAACAGATAGTTGATTATCTATCTCATTCGGTCCTTCCTCCAGATCTGTCTCCCAATGGTAGAAGGTCTTTTGTCCAACGCGCCAACCGCTATACTATTCTAGGCGGCCTTCTTTACAAACGCGGCTTTGATGGTATTTTGCTTCGATGCCTCAAAACCCATGAATCATCTAAAGCTATTCAGGAGGTCCATGACGGTATCTGTGGTGGACATTTTAGTGGCTTAGCTGTAGCTAAGCGCATCTTACGTTTGGGGTATTATTGGCCTTCTCTTAATCAAGATTGTTGTGAATACACTAAGAAGTGCGTCAAATGTCAGCAACATTCCAATCTCACGCACATCCCTAGTCAGGCTTTGCAACCTGCGGCGGATTTGTGGCCTTTTTCGCAGTGGGGTCTTGATCTTATTGGTCTCATCAATCCCCGTTCTTCACAGCGTCATCATTCTATCATTACCGCCACTGAGTACTTTACTAAGTGGGTAGAAGCTATCCCTCTTTCTTCAACAAAGGCTAAGCCCATAGTTGATTTCGTCTATCAACACATCATTTGTCGCTTTGGCGTTCCACACAAGCTAATCACAGATAATGGTAAGTCTTTCAAGAACGTTGATTTGCAGAATCTCTGCAATGCTTTCAATATCAAGCTCAGTTTTTCTTCTCCATACTATCCTCAAGCTAATGGTCAAGCCGAAGCTTCCAATAAAACTTTGCGTAATATCCTCGCAAAGGTAACTAGTCGAGCTGGTAGGGATTGGCATCTACATATCCCTTTTGCTCTCTGGGCTTATCGGACTAGCATTCGTACTCCTACTGGTGCTACTCCCTTCTCTCTCGTCTATGGGTCTGAGGCTGTCCTTCCTTTGGAGGTCCAAATCCCATCTCTCCGTGTTTCTCTCAGAGAATTTGTCTCCGATGAGGATTATCGTCAAAATCGTCTGGCACAACTTGAATTATTAGATGAGCGGCGTCTTAACGCTCTTGAGCATCATCAGGTCTATCTCGAGCGTGTCAAACGTGCTTATAACAAGCACTTGCAACACCGTGACTTCAAAATTGGTGATCTTGTTCTTAAGGAAAATCAAAATGTCACTACCCTCGAAAGGAGTCAACGTGGTAAGTTTGCTCCCCAACCTGGATGGGCCCTATATTATCACTCATAAATATGGAGTGCAGGGCTTATCGTTTATCTTCCATGGATGGTATCCACGAGCGGAACCTCTTAATGCTCTGCATTTACGGCCCTTCTATTGTTAAAATCTATCTTACACAAATCTAGTCGCAACTCAGATCTTCCATCCATCCTAATAACCAGTCATCTACTTTCGTGGTGATTTGAAATTGTGTGGTTCTCCGCCTATTGCCTCGCTTACCTTAAATATGAGTATCGCGGCTCTACTCATTGCACGTTTCTTTTGGATATGTTCCTCCTCATGGTAGGAATACCTTAATCACCACTTCATCTGTCCCAAGTACTTATCTTAATTGGATCTACTCGGGGCATGAGTACATGTTCTTCTATGCTCTCTTCCCCTCCATCTGATCTATCTAGGTCTAAACTCAGCTTCTTTCAAAAAGTTTCAAAAAAAAAAAAAAAAAAAAAAGAGAAGATGCTATCCAAAAAGATAGACTGATCCCTTGAAGGACAGCTATCCATACATTATCAAGTGAATCAAAAAGAAAATAGACCATACCCTCGAAGGATGGCTATCATTAAAATTCACAATACAGACCGCTCCCTTGAAGGACGGCTGTTTCTCAAAGAAAAATTCAAGGCTTCTTGTAATTAATCGGCCTTCCAGTCAGTTTATAGCATCACTGAAAGACTTCCCGCATCGATCAGTCTTTCCATATCAAGCAAACTTCCCGCATTGATCAGTTTGCCTATCTGTCAAAGTCATGAAGCTGAGATTTAGGACCTTTTGTCGATCATATGGAGAATCCTATTTCCCCACTATGGACATGTATTCTGTCCCTTGTAAGTTCCGACAAGGTACTTACTTACTTTTCTTTCCGTTTCTATCCTAGATCTGGTTTGCGACTAGTTAGTGTCAGATTTATTTTAATCTTATATAGGGCCTTGTATGCTTGGTCTTTTGGTTCCCTTTCTGGATTTTATCTATGTTCGGTTGGAAGTCCAACTTATCATTTTTCTTCTTCTCCGAGTACCTTCTCTTCTAAGTCACGGTTGTTTCCACTTTCATCTTTGACTCTTGCAAGGAGTATTCTCCATTTCTTTGTCTTGCAACCCTGTTAAATTGGCATTTCACATGTTAATTCAATCAAAGTTTATCTTCTATCTAGGTTCATCTTATCTATCAAAACACCTATCTGTATTCATTTCTCATTACCATTACATCCATATATCCAACACATTTATCTATTTATCCATCAAAATATCGAAAAATACATCTAAGATACATTACATCTATCTATATCTAATCCATACATCAAGTACATCTGTATATCTATCCATCAAAATATTTAAAAGCTATGTCCATCCAAGATACATCACATCTATCTATCAAAATTAAATCAATCTATCTAATCACATCCATCTATCATCTATCCGTCTATATCTATCCAATCACATCTATTTTATCCACATTTCAATCTATCTAATCACATCTATTTCCATCATCCATCAGTCTATATCTCTCTAATCACATCTATTTTTCTATATCTATCTATCCATGTATATCAAAATCAAAAAGGCATGAAGTACAATCATATGACCAATAACATGATGAATCTATATATACATGTGTGTTTGTACAAAAATGGGTGGCTTCCAATCAAGCCATCTATACAATGCCTTCCAATCGAGGCTACATCGCTATACAAATACACAATCTATCAAGTCTCTATATGGTAAAATCGGAAGCGTGGAGGACACTATCTCCTCCACCCTCCTCTGCACCCGGCTGTCTCTCCTGGCCGCCGCCTACCGAGCTCGATGCACCTGCTGCTGGAGGTCTCGGCCCACCTCGATCTCTCCCAGTGCTCCCTCCGCCTGAGGCTCCGCTCGCTGTAGCCGTCCCTGCTCTCCTCCTCGCCCCATACCGAGGCACATCTGGGGCATGCTGCGCTAGGGCATCCTCATAATATCTCACCTCAGCAAGGAGAGACTGGTATGTGCTCAGGCTCACCATACCCGGTGCTCGTAAAGGTGCTGCTGGTGCTGCTGGCTGCTGGTGGTGCCCCTCCTAGAGCCGTGCCCTGTGTCCCAGACTCTGATGTGGCACCGGTCTCTCCGTATTTGGCCCTAAGGGCCTCCCTGTGCCGAAGATAGCGATCCCTCTGCTGAATCGCTGTATCTCGCTCCTGGCGAGCGGTGTCTCTCTCCACAATCAGGGAATCTCTCTCCTCTGTCAAGGCCCTGATCTCCTCCAGAGCTACCTGATGTGTCTGTATCAGTGTGGCATGCTCTCCCTCTAGCCTGTCCAGCGTAGCAGCTATGTCCTCCTCATCAGCATCTATAGAGGGCGGGAGATGTCGTGGCAACTCTGTATCGTACCATGCTGCGTAGCCCTCATCCACCCCCGCGTCATCATCGCTGTCCGTGGAGGGTGGAGCCTCTCTCAATGGGTCTGCCGGGATCAAAATCGGCAAATCTGTCTCTCTGCTATCCCGCCTATATGGCGTGTATGTGGCTGGCACTGTCTGTACTAGGCCAAACTGCCTCAGTATCCGCATGAATGGGACTCGCTCCCACATATCTGGTCTGCGACCCCTGACCACCCGACTCCGTCTCAATGCTACCAAGTGGGCATCCTGACCAACCCATATCGGAAATGCCCGATATGGTCTCCAGATAACCTGATCTGGTGTAAGCGTCCTGAAACGCTCCGAGTACCACTCGGCTGATCTACCTGTATCTCCTGCGGCCATGTCAGCCCGCCATCTCCGAAATCCATAGTCAACACCCCCCACTGCTGCTGGCATCCAAGGAAGCCCGGATGGCCTGATCACTGCTATGTGCTCGTATGCCCAGCAATGAAGCACAAAGCTGACATCGATCCCTGTCCTCCGACCAGTGGTGTACATCCATAGCTCATAATATACCTGAGCTATCAGGGCATCGGCAAAGGCAAAAACCTGTCTGTGCTGCAAGATGTCGCACACGCAGTCTAATAGTAGCAATGGGAATCTCCCACCTCCTGAGTCTGGTAAGGCAAAATAAGATATAGCCATCTGAATCAAGGCTATCCGCCTGCTCCGAGGGCTATCCTGCCTGTACTGTGAGGCTATCCTCACTGCCCCAGATACTATCTCCGAGTCATCTGCTCTGTCTCTGTATAATCGCACCAGGGCCCTCTGCTGCTGCTCGGGTGTGATCTCAATCGGGTCCCCCGTAGTCGGTAATCGGAGGATCCTGTATACATCCTCATGGGTGATAGTCATCTCACCCGTCCTAAACCAAAATGTGCACGTGTGGCTGTCCCACCGTCGCACTAATGCCCGCATGAGCTCCACATCCCGTGGCACTCGTCTGTAATATCTAAAACCCCGAGCCGGCTAGCTCTAAATCTTTGCCATCTGCATCACGGTCACATCAGAAGGATCGTCTCCAATAGTTCAGGGATGGCATCCCTCATATGAAGTACCTCTCGTGCCTGCATCCACAACATCAAAAGCATAATCAGTCTCTCTGTTTCATAAATCACATCTTCCAAAACAATAACATCCAAAACAAGAAGGAAATGCTAAAAATATTTCAATCGGCGTCGATTTGTTCAAATCGGCGTCATTCATTCTAGTCGGCGCCGATTACTACCAATCGACGGCGATCCAAACCAATCGACGCCGATTATACCAATCGGCGCCATCGCTGAGCAGCGTAAACCGGACCACGGCCTCCCATACGCATGAAAAATCAAACAAAAAAAAATATAACGACAAATGGGTTCAACAGTGACTACTTACCCCAGGTCGTGTCCTCCTGCGCTTCTGTCCGCTCCCAGAGGCTTCCATTGTGTTCAAATCTCAAATCTATCTCTCTCTGAATCAATCGTCACGTTAAAAATAAATCGTTTACGTTTTCCGTTCGCATATTTATATGCGTCTGGATTGGTCGGCGCCGATTTTTTGGGTCGACGCCGATTGTCTGGTCGGCGCCGATTAGTTTGATCGCCGCCGATTTTTCATGTCTGTTTGCCATAGTGTTGATACTTGGCTTTCTCATCTATCTGATCATTGTTGTGTGCTGAATCTTGCCTTTTGGCACATCTTTTAGATGTCATTGTCTATTTCGGGTTTGTTCCCTTTGCGTGGGACACTCGTATCTTTCGGCAGCTTAGAGTTAAACGGGTCTGTAGGCACTAACGTCGTCTCATGAGGAGACCGTCTAGTTGTCCCTACCAATGTGTCTCTCTTTAGATGCTGGCTTTTTTTGCAGTTCTCCTTGCACTCATGGGTCTGTAGGCACTAACGTCGTCTCACGAGGAGACCGGCTAGTTTTCCCTACCAATGTGAGTTCCTTAGGTTGCTGCCCTTGTGTTTATTTTTATGCGTCATCAATGATCAGATCTACTCCAGCCATCCAACTGGGGCATCCTGCATTTTTCATCTACCTCTTTCAAACTCGGGATCGTCTGTTCTATCATCCATCCCATCCCTAGTTTGAGGGGGATCACATCACCACAAATTCTTCTCTTCTTCCATCCCTTTGTTTTTGTCTCATAACCTTGCTTATCGCAAGTTACTTGACAAAAAGGGGCAAAATGTAGACACTTAAAATTGGTTATCCAATTTAGTGTCCCTCACATTCGTTTACCTGCTTAGGTAACCTGGGGCACGTTCGCGTCACCAACTATCCCCTTGGGATAGTTTTCCAATTTGTGATTTAATCACTTACTCTAAATTTAATTCATCACATCACATCTTACCCATGAGTAATTAAATATTAAATATTTAATTACGCTTCTTCCCATGCATCTTAATCACTTATCCACCCCAAATTTATTCTATCTATGCATCACATCCATTTTTAATCTTCCCTAAGCGGGATATTTCCCGTGGTCGGGATAGGTCTTGTCTTTCTCGAATCGATCAATTTGGCCATCTCGGGAGTCTTCTCCGCGATCGGCGCCGACCCATATGGTGGCGCCGATTTTCTAGGAGCGGCGCCGATTATAAAAGCAGGTCCATAGCTCAGTTCGAAGGGACCGAAAAGAGACTAACGAGCGAAAGAAAGCACTTACGCTTAACGAGCGAGAGCGAGAAAGATTCGGGTTGCAAGAAAGAGAGATCTTTTTAGCATCAATTGTCTCGGTTAGGGCAGATCTGTCCTAATCAATCCCGAGAGGAGCACCAAGATTACTGCGCCGTATCATATCAACATCATACACCACCATCTATCATCTGGTGACTCTGTTCCAGCGTCTCTCCATCTTCGGCACATCTTGCAGACTACATTCACCTCCCAATCCCCGAATCTCATCACACAGTCCCTGATTGGTCAGTCTGCCTTCAGTTGACACTGATCTTATCCAGTCGACGCCGATCAGTCCAAGTCGACGCCGATCACATCAGTCGCCGCCGATTCTACCCAGTCGACGCCGATTTCACTGCAGACAGGTAAAAGGTCACAGGTAACACAAATCCAGCATTATTTCGCAGTTCCCTGTTTTCTGTACTTTCTGTCTGCTGTTCAGTTTCTGTTTTATTACTGCAATCAGAGAATCTAGTCTTTATTTACATCTTTTATCACATATGCTTCTTTTCTTTATTGAAAACGTGGACTGACATCCGCCAAGGAAGCTCATCGCTTCCCGGACCCGCTTCTCGGGCAGTCCACCCAAATATCTTCTAACGCCATCTTTTTCTGTCAAGCATCGGTGTTTTGCAGGTTACTCGGAGCTATTGTGCAAATTGCTCGTGTGCGCCCGTCTTGTCTACATCAGCTTCCTCATCCGTCTACATCTTCATCAGGTATCGATTTCATTGGAGTTTTTCAGGGTTTTTGTGTTTAGTTTGGTACATTAACTTGGACAGGTAACAAGCACAAAATTCTTGATCTCGTGTAGTCTTGTGATGAGCTACCATGAACTCTACTAATAGGATCCTCATGATCTCATTCAAGAAATGTGTACCCCTATTGTTGGTTAAACTTAGAGCACATCCATACCTCGTGATAATGTTCTCCCACAAAAATATTGCTGCTTGTGGGTGTTGTGTAGTCTTTAGTTAGGGCTACCTCTGCCCACCTTGTCAAATAGTCCATGCAAGTGATTACATAGCGTGATCCAGTCCTATGTGTTGCTGGTGCAATAGGGCCTACAAAGTCTATTGCCCATTTCTCAAAAGGTTTAGCACTAGGGATAGGGTGCAAAGGAATTTCATCTCTCTTTCCTAGTTTTCCAATGCGCTAACAATGGTCACACACTTTACAATAGTCCTTGCAATCCTTATACAGAGTTTCCCACCATAATCCTACCATTAAAATTTTACGTGCGGTGGTGTCACCTACATAATGTCCACCCACACTTCCTCTATGTGCTTCCTCTATGATGGCAAGGCACTCATGTTCTAGTACACACTCTGCACAAAACTTCATCATGCCCTAACTTGTATAAGTCCCCACTGATCAACATGTAGGGCACGGCGCATATGGCTAGTTGCTTCTTCTCTAATGCCTTCATCCTTTCGGTGCCACACATTCCTTTAGGAATATTGCTATCTCCCCCAAATCTGAGGGCACATGCTGCAACCTAAACAGTTGTGCATTTGGCATAGTCTCTTCAATACTCTGTGTGTCCTCCCCTAAATCAATTCTTGACAGATGATCAGGTCCACAATTACTCTTTCTAGGCTTCACAACTACCGTAAACTCAAACTCTTGAAATAATAGCACCCACCAACATATGTGCCCTTGTAGAATGGGCTTGTTCACCAAGTAATTTAACACCATGTGGTCGAGTGTAAAATACAAAGGGTGTTGCCAACAGATATTGTCTAAACTTGAAAAGTACGTAGATCATTGACAATGCTTTGCACTCAGTCATGGTGTAATTCTACTCTGCTGGTGTCAACTTCCTGCTTGTAAAACATAGAGGATGATCAACAATTCCTTCACCGGATGTGCAAGAACTACTCCAATGGTGGTTCTTGAGGCATCTACATGAACATGGAAGGGCTTGTCCTGGAGAGGAAAATGTAATATAGGTGCGATGACAAGCCTATCCTTTAATGTGTCAAATGCCTTCTGCTGCGCCTCTCCCTAATGGAAGGCACTTTTATGTCTGATCAAATCCTCTAAAGGTGTGGCAATCTTGGCATACCCCTTGATGAATTTCCTATAATAATCCATATGCCCAAGAAATCCACGCATTGCACTCTAGCTAATAGGCTCCCCCAATCCCACAATAACTGCAACCTTGGTAAGATCTACTAGCAAGCCCTCCTTACATATGATATGCCCCAATAATGTCCCAAAGGGTGTAGCAAAGACACACTTTTTAATGTTGAGGGATATCCTTAACTGCCGACACCTCTCAAAAATTAACCTCAAATTATCACAATGGTCTTTTACTAGCCCATACACCATCCAATCATCCAAATAGACCTGAATAAATTTATGGATGAAGTCCTGAATGCCTGCACCATTATGCACAAGAAAATAGCTGGCACATTCTTTAACCCAAAGAGCATGACTGTGTATGCAAAACTTCCCCATTCAATGGTGAAAGTTGTCTTCTCCTGGTCTTCCTTTGCAATCTGGACTTGGTGGTAACCCGAAAATTCATCGTCAAAGGAATAGATTTTGCACTTAGTTACTCCCTCTAAAATTTATTTAGTGAAGGGGGTTGGAAAAGGATCGATGAGACACACTGCGTTTAGCTCCCTATAATCCACGTAGATCCTAATCTACCCATCCTTCTTGATGTTGATTACCATCAGACTTATCCATTCCAATTCTTCCATAGCTTTAATGATCCCAAAAGCTATCATTTTGTCTATCTCTTCCTTTACCTTTACGCACAAATTGGGATTCATCCAGTAGGGCCTCTTCCTGACAGGCACGCACTATCCTTCAGCTTTATCCTCATCTTCCCTAAGGAATGGTGGATGCCTTTGAGCTCATGGTACCTGTGCGGGAATAAATCCTCAAATTCATGAAAAATATCAATGATCTTAGAGACTTCCTTCTCTCGACTAGTAATCTCCAATGATAGCTTCCTTAGGTTCTTCTTCTAAGCTAATGT
Source organism: Taxus wallichiana var. yunnanensis (assembly GCA_018340775.1). Classification (NCBI taxonomy): domain Eukaryota; kingdom Viridiplantae; phylum Streptophyta; class Pinopsida; order Cupressales; family Taxaceae; genus Taxus; species Taxus wallichiana. The sequence goes on from CM031240.1 coordinate 944,593,234, forward strand.
TAACCTTCTTTGTCTTTAAGGGCTCATGGTAGGCACACACGTGAGTATCAGCACTTTCCATCACCTTGTGCATCCCTATAGAATGGTTAACATCCAAGCTCTTTGCTTCCTCCCCATCAATAACATATACCAACTTCCCTTTCTCCTTTTCCAAGCACACACACTCAAGTTGTATCTCTTTTGCTTCTTCTGCCTCTTCTTCAAAGCATGCCTCCAAACCTAGTCCACCTAGTAATTCCAACAGCCTATCTTCTTCCATGGCACTATCCCCCATGGTAAGGTGCTTGACAACCTGCAATGCCTTATCAACTGATGGCTTGGTACTTCGATACTCAAATTTTTGAGTGAGGTTAGCCATTAGCTCTTGCAAATTCCTTGTCTAGTGGCGTGTCTCTGAATGTATGTACCATGAACATGCGTAACCCTGCAGTTTAGAATACAGCTTGTGTACCCAAAGGGATGGCGGTAAATCTTCCATGCCTTCTCTCCAGACCTTCTCACAAGCTTGGATTTGGAAAGAGGTGGGTTCCTTACCATGGTAGTCCTTGATGATAGTGGGCACGTTGCTTGTAAAAACGATAGAGAGAGCAATTCTCACCTCTCGGCCATTCCAAAAGGCTTTCCTAATGTGTATCCCACCACCGCGCCACTGTTCTGAGAAGGACATAACTTAACATCCCTCTTCGTTCCTTATCCTCCTTCCACCAAACTTCCATCTCCTGCACAAATATATTAGGGAAGCCCCCTCCTGAATACTTAGGTAGATCTTTTCCTCCTAGGTTCTAGAATGTATGCACCTTTGTTACTTTTGTTACCGATACTCTCATCTAGCGTCTGATCAATTCATAAGTCCCATGCACCCAATTATCACATGCTAGACTGGTAGTGTCACTTACTGACTAAGCATCCTCAAACTGGATAACTTCAGTCGGTAGGATGGATTATCTCTGGATCCCGATTGAGCATACATATATATCTGTCCAGGACCTCTTCCCCCAAAGGTTTAGTATAGGGTGTTGAATTCCCATCAGCCAAGGGTATAATGACCCGTTCCTCCTTATTTTCAAAGCTGATGTACCCCTTATTGAACCAAAGGTCTGCATTGTTCTTATAACACCATGGGCACCCAAGTAGTCTTTGGGAAATTTTTGCCTCGGTGAGCACCAAGAATTTGAAGTCCCTAGTAAACTTAGCTCCTGGATAGTGATAGCTACATCCTTTAAGACACCGATGGGCATTTCCTTCATTTTGTTTGCCATATACAACACATTCAAAGATGGTTGTAATGCAGGTCTCCCCATTTGATGCCATGCATCCAAAGTTAGAACATTGACCTCTGCACCTATGTCAATGAGGATATTACTAAGGATCCATCCATCTACGAATGCATCCAATGTGATCTCTTTGTCATAGTCAAGGTTGTGAGGGGAATGTTCACATGCAAGAACATGCCTCTCGTGCTCTCCTTTGGCACGTGGTACCTTCTCTCTCAACCATGATCCTAGCAAGGGAATAATATTCTCTTGCCTTAGCATTTTACATACTTCCTTGACCTCATCCAAGTCATCCTTTGGTGCCTCGACCTTCCTTCCTTTCTCCTCCCTCCTAGACTACTCCTTTAGACACTGGATTTCTCCTTGTAAACTTAGAGTGAAATTTATGGTATCTTGATATACCTCCTTCGATGAGCAGGATCTAGGTACTTTCCATGCACCACTTCCTCTCTTGAAACCAGGGTCCTCTACCTTGGTATTTCCTTTGCGTGTGTGGCCTCTGCTCTTGTTGTTACTAAAATAGGTTCCAAGCTTGCATCACATGTCACTCGTGGCATCCATTGTGTGTCTGTCTTCTTAATGTTGACCATTACAACACCCTTGTCTTTTCAGCTACTGATTCATGTGCTCAAACAACTCTGGGCATTCCTCATACTTGTGCTTCTTTCCACACCATGAGCACTGCAATAGGTCTGGGAACTCTCGTTTATAATGTTCTGTAGACCCACAATTAAAACAGGTTCCACGTGGGAACTCATTTCTTCCTCCACCATGATTACCATGATCACGAGAATCCTCTCAAAATCTCGTTCCATGTGTGCCTCCATCTACGCACTCCTCATAATGGCAGTCACCACCCTTAGAACTGTTGGCAATGCTAGTTCGGTGCACCCCATGATCAATGGCCTCATGGATCTGATCAATGAGCCTACAATCCTTAGTATCATGGGTTGTAGAGGTGCATATCTTACAGTAGCAAGACACATTCTTCTGAATTACATGCTGTAACAAGGGGCATCTACTTGCATCATGGTCCCCATGACAAATTTCACAGTCTATTGTCATGGCGCATACTATCCTCCGGGGAAAAATACCCTTGACATGCCCCTCTACTTCACAATCTATACACCATAAACCACTGCGAGTCTCATGGGCTGAGTTCGCAGATAACTTCTCTAGTTGCTTAGCCATAGCAGCAATTTGAGCCTCTAGGAATGGGCTAACACCAGTATCAACACTACCAATAGCCTCGACACGCAGAGTAGCTTCCAATGCCTCATGCGGGTCTGTAAAAGTTTTATGAGATAAGGCCCTTCTAAAAGGTGTGATCAATCCTCCAAAAAACCACTGAGCATGCTATGAAGGGTGAATATCATATGATAACTTAGACAAGAGAGTTTTAAAGCATGCATCATACTCCCGCACATTCTCTGCCATTCCTGTTGAATCTCCTTTAGGGCTAATGCTCTTCTGTTCAAACTCAGGGATGTGGAATTCTGCCAAGAAGACGTTCTTTAAAGCAAGTATAATCCACCACCATTTGATGAGGGTCATATTTCCTATACTAGCTATGTGCACGCCCCATGCAACGTTGTTGCAAATTGACTAGCCTTCCACTCGAGGTTGTGATCCCCTTTGTGCGCCATAGAAGCTCACACTTGTGAACATGTTCTGCAAAGCATCCTCAATACCTTTGTAATCTGGAAAATGTAAAGACATCTCAAAGAAGACTTGAGGGGGTGGCTAGAGCCCTTTTCCTCCTGAGCTAGAGCCTTGGTTTCCTCCAGTGTTTCCTTCGCCACTTTGGATCCATCAGGTCCACTAGGTACTATGCCTCTTGAGCCACCATAACCACTAGGTCCTGTAGTAGTTGTGCCAAGTGTCCCTAAGATTCCACTGAATTATGCGTCGATGGTCTGTAATAATGTCCCACTACCACTATTGTACCCCGCGCCACTCCCAAATGCGAGACTAAAGTCTTGTATACTTTCTCCTTGTCTAAAGAATCCTTTGAATATTGGAATATGTGTAGCCATAGAAGCGGGAATTGAAAAATTGTACCTTCTAGGCATAGATCTATCACTTCCACTGATACCAACTAGGTCAATGATACTTCTCCCTTGATCTAGAAAACCAAGCACCAGGGTTTGGTCTGGGTAAGTTCGGATATCTACCAATGACTCTTCTCTCTCTCCATGCGATGAACTCTTATCGGAAGGCTGAATGGGTGTCTCTTATGCATTTGCCAAGATGGGGTAGCACAGACTGCTCATGTTCCATGTCCTCTGCATGAACCTCAACTCCTTCTCGCAACGTCTGCCTCTATAGATCCATCACACTTGTAGCCTCACATCGTCTAGTAATCTCCCTTTCATGTGCTTCACTATACTTGAGCCATCTCTCCTCCCTTTCCTTCTCTGTCATAATATCTGCCATCTTCCTCCACCCTAGCTTCCTCACCCAGTGCTCAGAATGGTTTAGCCGGCCATTGGAAATGCCTCTAAACTCAAAGTAACAATCAATATATTCATTTCCAGAGGGATAACACGTAGAAATGATCCTCTGGGCTCCCGCAGAAATTCAAACTTAGCAACTTCTAGGAAAGAATATGTGGAAATAATGTACTCCAGAGTGTAGCTAGCCAACACACCCTCCCACCAATGATCCACAACACAAGTCCACATCAGATCTGCATCCTACAGCCTCTGGTATTCTTCTTGAGTCCACACGTGTGATATAAAATTCCAACTTGATCTAGATGCATATGTTGAGAGCCATTCATACAGTTCTACTGGGAAACAACATAAAAATGTTTCATATAAATCATGGTAGAGGTTCTTTTCTACCTACCTACATGCATTAAATTCAGGTCTAGTGTTGAATCTCTGAGCAAATTCATCCTCCATGTTCTTGAACCATGATTCAACACTTTCTAGATAAACGTTCTGTCATTACTCATTACCTAGATCATGATATATGTCATTTCCCACTACAACTTTGAAAAGAGGTCCCGCTAGTGGAACCAAGATGTAGTCATTTTTACCCCTATCATAAAAGAAAGGAACCCCATACGTATCGACCTATCACCCAGTGGGTGTTGGGTGCTCACCTAAGGCACTCGCGGGTGCCGAGTCTCTCATTTATGTGAGTTTAGTGGGAAACATCATCTATGATCCATGTTTAAGAGATTTGAAAGGAATTAAAACATACAAGCACCATAAAGCTCAGAACGGCTTCTAGATCCTTGTAGTCATTTCAGACAAAATGAGCTTAACAAATTTTATAACTTATACCAAAACAGAAATAAGTTGTATAAGCATCCATACTTAATCATAAACATAAATGAAAAAGAACTATGAGAAATATGTATGCATTAGAATCATCAATGTTCATATTCATGTAAGCTGGTAACCTCATTACATTCATGGAGCCATTACAGAATGTCATAGAGAAGTAGACCATAGTCATGCATTATATCTGGACTCATATGACTAGGCTCTCAAAAGAAATTTATAATCCCCATACCCTTGATACATCCTTCCCTAAACACAATTACCCAAACTAACAGAGTTCTTGCAGTATTTCTGCAGAGCTCCCCTCTATCTATTTCTCTATATCTTAACTTCTACAGACGTTTATATATATAGCCTTTCTGAACTGCCAAATCATCCTCCAGTGGCCTCAGATCTGATGCTAAGTGTCTGAATGTGGTCCTCCATGTGAGTATGCTCCTCCAGGCCTGAGCTTTCCACTTTTTACCATGATGTGCTTCTAGAAGCTTCTACCGTAGGCATGCTCCTTCCCGGGGCCAACTGTCGCCAGGCTGGCACCTTATCCACTCCGCATGCGCAATCGGGTCATGCTTTTCATGTGTTCTTCCCAAAACGCCCAATATGGCCAAGTCCTGAAACCTTGGTTATGTCGCGTGCATGCCATGGGTTTCCTTAAACCCTTCCCTATGCGCTTTATCCTTGCACGCCTTTCTTCAACTAGGCCTTGCATGCCTATGTGCCTTTTTGTACTTAGCCAATATTTTAGGGGCCTAATAGTGGTTAGAGAAGAGGGATAGGTTACAATGAATTATTTTAGAGACACATCAATAACATGATCCCTACATCTTTTGATTAGGGAACCATTGGCTCAAAGCATCAAATAAAATCAATTTGAGTGAGTCATGGATGATGCATTTTGTTGATAGGTATAAATTGTATTGATGATGTATAAAGTAACTAATTTTGATATATATATATATATATCTGTGTGTGTGTGTGTGTGTGTGTGTGTGTGTGTGTGTGTGTGTGTGTGTTTATGTGATGGTTTTGTTTATTGATATTGTGTGTATGTGATGTTGATGTATGATTAATTTTAGGATTCCATTCTCTTATTTTTGCACAAAATCAGGAAAACTTATGGATAAGAAAAATCAAACAATAGGAATAAAATGAGGATAAAAAGTACAAAATATGTGTAAGATAATGAGTGAATTTGATGGGATGGGGAATGATTAGATGTCCAAACCAATTGATAAGATATATAATTAAATGATTGAGGATATAAAAATTACCAAAGTATCCATGTAGGAAGAAATGGCCATAAAAACCTAATCAAGAGGTGATAAATAGATTACTAAAGTATCCAAGGTAGGAAGTAATTTCCATAAGAAACCAAGAGGTAGGATGAAACCCAAACATGAGAGATAGATCCAAATGAGAGAGATAAAACTAAGTGGGAAAGAAAAAACCAAGAAGGGAAGCTAAACTAGGTGGAAAAAGATAAACCTAACTGGGAAAGGAAAGAGAGATAGATAATGAACTTCAAATAGATTGAGTGAGTCAATGAGAATCAGTAAAGGATTTAAATGTGTTATTAATGATATTGATCACTTGATGTAGAAGTTTATGTCAATTATGGATCACAAGATATTATAAGTTATTGTAAATAATGTTAATACCATGATGAACTTCAAATTGTGTATCAAAGAGGAAATTATCAATCCATTTAGATATTCAAGTTATAATATCATGGTAGATATCATCAAGGGAGTGAGGAGGGGGGTAATAATAAGTAGGTCGAGATTGATATGATTAAATAAATATTATGTTATTAGTGGAGGAGATATGGCCAATTACTTTAGTGCATGAGGGAAGGTTCTTGAACTTAGTGATTATAAGAGATAACTTGACATATACCATTTATATGTGAGAAAAAATATGATGATAGTCGTAGAGTAGTACAAAAGTAGAAGTTTGAGTGGATTTATTTTGTTTTTCTTTCCTAACATTTTCTTCAAGTTTCTTTATATGTCATTAGTAGGTTGTACAATCTACATCATCATCCTCTGGAGATTCATGCCATGTGGAATACGGTTCAATTATAAGTGGGATAGGAACCATAATGAAAATATGATCTAAAGGATATATCATAGAGGGTAGAGTCATAGAAACATGTGGAGACATTGAAGGGGAAGAGAAGAAATAAATGTCATAAAATGTGTCACATGAGTAGATGATCTAACTAAGATGGCATATTGCGGCTTAGGAATCGATTCATTGAACAAAGGGATATAGTTCATGTTCTCATCCGTAGATTTAAAGTCAGCAAAATTATCCTTTTCATACACGAGGTAAAATTGGTCAAGGTTGAAATTGAGAGTACTATTGCAAATAAATACGGATAGTGTTAATGTTATGAGTAAGGTCGGATTGTAAAAATTATTGATACCAAATAATTTCTCTATTCTTATCCCAAAAATAATGTGCTAATAAGGGGTCATCTATGGTATAATCATCATCATATTCAGGTGTAGTAACATTAAAAAAACATGAGTCAATGATAGTATTATGTTGAACAATAGGATCAATCAAAGGATTATTGGTGTGAGTAATATTGTATACACCTAAATTTTTACGCTTTCTATTTTCATAGTTGTTACTAACAATTTTCTTTTCAAGTTATAGGTCAGTAATGCATTTATCTCTGGAATGGGTGACTTAAATGGATCACTCTAGGATAGGGGTAAGGTTATTTACATAACAATGGGTTAGGGATGATACATGGAGAAAGAAATTTTTTTGGTACCAATTATATGTTTCTTTTGCTCATATGCCTCTTATTCTTTCGACAAATTGCTTGCTAATAACCCCTATTATATAATTTCTTCTTGCATCATTATTATCCTCCATGACCCTTTGCACATTCCTCCTATCATTTTCCTCCCTTTCCGATGCCATCAACCATTGGTGATTGCGTCGGTGAAAATTCAAATTCCCTATTGAAACCTATGCCCACAGGTGATGGCGTTTGTATAAATACCCCAAATACCATTTTGACATCATAAGCTCTTTCAATTACATAAAGGAACTTTCCATTAGCTTTGATCTTCTGCACTAACTTGCACCTTCTTACTTAGCTTTTGGATTTCTTACATCTTGACTCTTGGCTTAGAGCTTCTTCTTGCTTGGATTGGTTTTCTTGCACTTTTGGGTCATCTATAGTGAGCTAGGAATGGATTGTTTCCCCTTATCCACCTAAAATTTATTCTCTCTTAGTGTATGGTCCTTTGGGAGATAGATGCATTAACAATCGCCCCAACAAGTAAGTGCTCGACTCACTTTGTCATTTTTTATAGTAGTTCCTACATTCGATACATGCTTTATGTTATCTTAGTATTTTATGGACATGCTAGGTTAGCATATTACATTTCAATTCCTTACTTCATGTTACATGCTTTCCTTAGGTTAGCATAGACTTTACATGCTTATTTTCTTTATTATTACCCCCCATAGTGTCGATACCTCCATAGGGTTCCTTCCTCTTCTTCAACCTAAGGCCTTAGAAACCTTAGTTTGTCTTAGTGTAAGGGTTACTTCCTTAGGGTATGCAATCATAGTGGTCCCTATACCCCCTTTAATTCTATATTTTTTTATGTCGGTCTTGTCGAGTACCTCACTCATTACCTTGAATACTTTGGTTGAACGAATGATAAAAGTGCACGGTGCCTAGACACATTTTTTCATGTCATACATCCTTAGTGAAATCAATGTGAACCCTATTTTTTTCCATTCGATTGAGCATAGATCATTAAAAGCACCCACTTTTCATTTTTCTCTTGTTTTAGGTTTTTAAAATTATAAAAAAACATAAAAATCAGTTCTCCTAGATGCCATCGGCCCCTATCTCATTTTTTGTATAGGGCCGATCGTATCTGTTTTAGTTCAATTTCATTCTTGACGCCATCATCCCCTATGAAAAACCTGTGCTTGGCGATTATGTCCATTTTAGTGGTTTTCCTTTCCGATCACCATCGACCCCTATGCCAAATATGTGCATGGCTGATTACATCTAAATTTCAAATTTTCAGATTCATGTTTTCAATTTCGATTGCATCAATATCTCCTCTTAGGATTTTCTGGCTTAGTTGAATCCCTTGAACTTCTTCATGGGTTATTCATTTATGCCCACTTTCCCTTTTCATGCTTTAAAATGCTATAGTTCTCTTCTCGTAAGCAATAATATACATATTTATCCTAATATTACCCATGATGCTCAGTTGTCCTCATGTTGTCCTTCCGATCACTCAAAACAAGGTCCCAATTTGAGTCTAATGTGGATTGAAATTGAGCATATATATATATCCAAGAAACATCATCAAAAATATTAATAACAATGAATATATTACACCTAATAAGGATGGAAGTATCCATAAGATATCAATGGAGATGACCATGCCCCATCTTAACTACAAAGGGATCCTCAATAATCAGACACCTCTCTATATGGTGATCAAGAGGAGTCCCCTAAGACTCCTACTAATGAATGTGATGAACACATAGAACATGATGAATACCAAGAAACACCTATAGACAAAGGCCAATCCTCTTCTCTTGATCATAATGTATTGATAGCTAAACTTTTAGATCAACTAACCTTGTCTCAATTTGCTACCACTGCTAGTATGATTCAAATGCAAAATCAAATGTTGCAAATAGCTTCTCAAAATGTGGTACCCAATGTACCTTCTTTCACACCTCCCCCATTGGTGGATGCACATGGAAATCCCATCCCTCCTCCACCAATCTGAAACAAAATGTTACAAACAGTCCAAAATGAACCTCTTGCCCCTTATATCATTGTCATGGATTTAGGAGAGACCATCCCTACCATCTCTTATGATGGTTCTGAGGACCCAACCATCTTCCTTAAAACCTTTGGCAATCGCTATAAGGAGTGGATCCAAATGAACACCTATGAAACAACCAAACTTATAGAAAAGGCCTTGGTGGGAGAAGCTCTAGAATGGTATAGTTAGCTCCCTCCCCATTCAATAGTTGATCTAGAAGGTTTAGTTAAATCCCTAATTTCTAAATTTCAACAACAAGAGCTACCTAAAAATACCTTGCAAAAATTCATAAATCTTAAACAAGGTATAAATGAATCAACTCATGAATTTATTAAAAATGGAAGGCCTTGTCTATACAAGCCAACCATAACCTTGATAATAGAAGCTTATCCCAAATCTTTCTTAAGGCCTTTATGCTAACCCTCCAATATAAGGTTAGATGTTTTTCTCCTAACACATTAGAAGAGGCCCTCGAACAAGCTAAGAGGCAAGATCACCTTATGCGTGAGTTCGGATGCACTTCTAACTTGTCACCCAAACTTATAAATACAACACATGTCATTAGTTCCTCAAAATTCCCAAGAGAAAAAGAATGGGAGACACTCAAGAATCCTCTCACTCTCTACCCCATACCCCTTTATCTCGTGCTAAACTCCTTCAAATGTTCCCTTCATCACAAATTGTTCCCCCTTGAAAGCAATCTCTTCATACTTTCAGAGGTGACTTGTTTTGCTGGTGACATACAACTATAGGCCATTCACATACTAATTGTAAGGATCTCGGAAGAAGACAAAATTTGACTTCTTCCTTCGATTATTATATGATGATATAAGAGCACTATGAGAAGTATGAATCTTTAGAAAGATCCCATTCTAGTCGTCAAAATCAGCAACCAAAAACCCCATGAAGAATGTCATGGGTACTATAGAGCCTTCATATGATCAAAGTTTCCTAGACTCCCAATATGTCAATGTTGTTAAGACTAACTATAGGCATAAACCAGCCCATAAAGACTCGGTTATCAAACCAAAGAAACATGTTGATAATCCATCTTTGCTTGACACTTCTAAAGACCCGCCAAAAGTGGATCCCAGTCCTACAGTTGATCCTCTACCCCTTGATATTGACATTGTCTCTAAGAAAGAACCCCATTCCTCCCTCTCAATGAAAAAATAGTTCCATCTAAGGAAAAATAAATGTCGAGGCTTGGATACATCTTCTATCATGCCATTACCATGATATCATTATGGGACTTATTCCATAACATTATGGAAATTTTTAGACGAGATAAACTCCCTCACATGCAAGATTCCTTTCATGGAGCTCATGTGTACATTAGATTTGCATCAAAGGTTAGTCCTCATGCAATTGAAAATATTTGAAGATCCTTACTATGTAGCTCCCAAATCTACTTCCATAACCACAAACCCTAAATTCCATCACATAGATACTATGGGGAAGCCTCCACGAGTTTCAAGATTTGAATGCTTAGCTTTGGAACTCATAGAAGAGGACATGATTACATAAAAGGTATTATTTCATGCTTACAATCCACCACTACTCATTATCATCATTATTCACAACGATCAAATGCGTAGAGTACTTATGGACAAAGTATCGACATTAACCTCACTTCCTAATCCCTAATCAACAACCTTAAACTCTCTCTTGAGAACCTCAAGCTAACTCATCTAACTTGTCGAGGCTTTGAAAAAACTAAGTAGAAACCAATATGATGCATCGGTTTCCTATTACGGTCAGACCTAAAATGGTTCACACAAATCTTATGGTTCTAGATCATCCTATTTCTTACAACTTATTACTAGGTCACCCTTGGACACATTGCATGCACACAATCACATCATCTAGATACCATTATATCAAATTCATTCAAAACAATCATTGTTTTAGGCATGATGATGATCCCAGTCCTTGGGATGTTCCAATACCATTTCCTAATGAGCCTTTCCTCATGCCTCTCGCTCCACGAGATCCAATTCATTTCATACTTGGAATTCTTTGATCTTAAGCCTAAAATTTAGATTACATTAGCGGATTCGGATGGTGATGAACCTTATGAGCTCTAAAAAAGTTAACAAGAGTAGATTACTTGATGACATTATTCAGATTGATTACCGTAGTCCTCCTACCACGGGATCAATATCTACCACAATATGAACCACAAGACCATGTTTGTTACACCTCTTCTTCCAGCCACTTAGAATGTAATGAGTTAGGAATTGTGCAACTCTTTTATGATCATTCTACTCTTTCACCCCAATATTTTAGCAAGATCAATGTCACGAGAAAAGAAGAGAGCGCCTCAAGAAAAAGAAGATATTGTCTTTTCTTCCCCTAATGATGAAGACTATATCATCTCGTAAGTTGAGTCTAGACACTTGGAAGTATTGCACTACCAACATGCCTTGGCCCAAATACGATCCTTATGAACCTAATCTAATACCAATGATGCATCATATGAACATCCCATTTATGAAACTAGTGATAGTGAGGACGAAGAGGAAATAATTCCCTATGTTCCTTCCATTAATCCTCCACTTTTGGACACCCCTTAGGTATTAGAATAGCTCCATGATGATTCATCTCCTCATCCTTCTAAATCAAATTCAACCCCTGTAATGACTATGTCACCTGTATCAGCTTCTAATCCCACCTCGGTAGTTGTTGATGGTCCCCATGCTACTAGCATGACCATTATGGATCCTACACCCAAAGAGGTCAGCTTAGATAATAGGGTGTTGGATGTCTGACAAACTAGTTCTAGATAACATCGAGAGGAAAAACATTACGTAGGATTAGAAATTGATGTAGAATATCATGGTCCTCTCCCTACATTAGATAATGATGAAGCTATCCTAGAACTCTTATATGCACGTGAGGATAGGCTTCCTCGAAACCATCAAAAACTTGGGAACTTCCCCAAAAATCTATGCACTTTGATGATTGTGTTGCTACTATCGATCCTTGTCAGGATGAAGTGGCCAAATTACCTAAAGCTCCATATCATTTTCAAGACGAAAATGCTATGTTGGCTAAATCAACTATTAGTGTACAATTAGATGATGATCCCTCACATGTAGTCATGCTCGGAGATTTTTTTCCCCATCTACGCGCGAGCGTCACATCAATATTTTAAGAAAACATAAGGAATTCTTTGCATGTGGATATGCCGAAATGCGACATTGATCCAAAAATTGTCTCCCATAATATTATCACATATCCCGACACTTTGCACCTATGCAGAAAAATATAAGAAAATTTCCTCCTAAGATTAATGACCTTTGGCATAAGGAAATTATTAAGCTCCTAGATGTTAAATTCATCCATCTTTGTGGACTATTGCGAACGTATTTCTAACATCATCTCGAGTTAGGAAGAAGGATACTCTCACTATTCTAATTTGTATTGATTTCAAAAACCTTAACCTTGCTTTTACTAAGGATAACTTTCCTTTTCCCTCCATCGATGAAATCATCGATTCTATGGTGGGGTAAGAAATGTTGTTTCTTATGGAAAGATTCTTGGCACAACCAAATTCAATTTACCCCTAAATATTAACATAAGACCACTTTCATGAAAAAATGGGGTACATATTGATATGTCAAAATGACCTTTGGACTCGAGAATGTTAGAGTGACATATCAACATGCCATGAATAGAATATTTTGTGACCTCACAAAAAATTTATCAATCTTTATGTGGATGATCTAATAATCAAATCTCGACACACAAATGATCATGCTCATGACTTACCTATTACCTTAAGGAGTCTTCAAAACTAGAAGGTTTGTCTCAATCTGGAAAATGCATATTTGCGGTGACTCGAAGTAAACATTTAGACTTCTTAGTGTCCAAGTGTGGCATTGATGTGGATCTCAAAAAACTTAAGGCTATCCTTTGTTAGGAAATTAGTTCTCACATTATTGTTTGTAATAGTTAAATGTAATATTCATATATTACATTAGTAAGTTAGTGTGTTAGTAAGATATTAATATTGTTATATTAATATCATATTTGTGTGAGAAAAATAAAAGTTTGTAATATTATTAATATGAGTTATTAATCAACTCATTATTAATAATATAGGATAATATGTATTAGTTGTGAGTTTGTTGAATAAACAACTCACGTAGCTATTTGGGAGTTGTGTGAGAGATTGTTGGGTTTGGGAGTGATTATAGGAGAGATATGTGAGGATATTGTGGGATTAAAGATTGGAGTTGAATCCTTGTTTTAAGGATTTCATTCTCCTATATATTGTAAGCTCTCTCATCATGTAATTGCTAAAGTTTTATTCTATCAATTATTTTTGATATTTTATTTGTCTCTAGATTTTTCCTATTTTCATGTGCTAATCTCAAATTGTTGTTGCTAAATTTTATCATCAATTATGGATTTTTGTTATCATATGGTATCAGAGCAGGTTTCCTTCTGCAAGTGTAGAACAAGAAGAAGATGGTTGAAGGAATCCCCTAAGAAAATTTCCAGCAGAGACACATCACAAAGTAAAAGAACTTGATTTACTCATATGAAATCCGATTGATGTATCATTTTTTTAATGGAGAGATAAGAAAAAGGCACAATGACAATATTTCAGTTTACATCAGCTTCAGATTCATCTTGTATCTATGCGTAAAATTTTGTGTACGTTGAGTGGAAGTTTTTTATTGTTTTTAAAATGAACGTTTGATAGATTAAATGTATCTAAAAAACCCAGATATGAAAAAATACAAAAATTATTGGGTTTGTTTAGTTAATATCGAGAAAAAATATGTTAAAATTTTACAAAAACCTAGTTTCTATTTTAAGATAAAAGTGGAAATAAAAAAATGATCTGAAAAAAAAAGTGGCGCATAATACATTTATGTAATTTTTTAATTGGATGCATTTTCACTTACACACGACGTCCATATTCAAGGGTGCATTATCGATTGAATATGAAACCCGAAAAAATTGTGGAATGATTCTAAAAGCTAAATTTGCTAACTAAGTAGCATCATGATGGAGGAAGGAGGCAACGAGAGGAAGAAGGTTAATCGGTGACCTCTCGCCAATGGATAGCGAAGCGAAGGGGCCACACAATGAATTTGTGGCATTTTTTTTTTTGTGTTTAATTTTCATTGTGTATTATAATAAGAACAGATGATTTATCCTTGTTCGATCTTATAATAAGTGAGCTCCTGTGTGAGCGATATTTCTTGCATTTTCCCTTGTATGAAAGGATGGGGTGGGGAAACATGTGCGCTCTTGCTATGAAAGTGGTTGGTGGTCCACTAGAAAACCAATTTGAGAGTTTGTGAATCTCTTATAAAATAACATACGAGTAGTTAATAGTCCGATAGAAAACTGTTGGATTTAATGGTACTCTTTGAAAACCATCGTATTGTAGAACATGAGCAGTCTTAGAAAGAACTCACCCATGTTCACACTAAAGGGGTGAATGTTAGGAAATTAGTGCTCACATTATTGTTTGCAATAGTTAAATGTAATATTCAAATATTACATTAGTAAGTTAGTGTGTTAGTATAATATTAATATTGTTATATTAATAGCATATTTTTTGCGGGAAAAATAAAATTTTATAATATTATTAATATGAGTTATTAATCAATTCATTATTAATAATATAGGATAATATGTATTAGTTGTGAGTTTGTTGAATAAACAACTCACGTATCTATTTGGGAGTTACGTGAGAGATTGTTGGGTTTGGGAGTGATTATAGGAGAGATATGTGAGAATATTGTGGGATTAAATATTGGATTTGATCCTTGTTTTAAGGAGTTCATTCTCTATATATTGTAAGCTCTCTCATCATGTAATTGCTAAAGTTTTATTCTATCAATTATTTTCGATATTTTATTTTTCTCTGGATTTTTCCTATTTTCATGTGGTAGTCTCAAATTTTTGTTGCTAAATGTTATCATCAAATCTGGAGTTTTTTTATCATCCTTGACATGCCATAACCTACTTTTATAGTCGAAATTCAAACCTTTCTCAGAAATCTTGGGGAAATTGGATGATTTGTTCTGATTTTACTTATCATGTACAAGCAATAAAAAACCTACTCTAAAAGTCCACTAGGCTTGAATGGACCAAGGAGTGTCAATAAGATTTTGATAATATGAAACAACCTTTGTCCTCATTGCCAACACTATAACCTCCTTCACCTGATCGACCTTTTCTACTTTACACTTCTTCCACTCCGGTGTTTGTTGGGGCAATGCTAGCTTAGGAAGATGAAAAAGGAAAGGAGCATGATGTTTACTATGTTAGTCAATCCCTATTATATTACAAGATGCAATATACCTCCATTGAGTGGGATTTCCTATCTATTTACTAGGCTACTACAAAACTATGCCATTATATGCTTTATCAAACTACTTATGTCATGTTTCACACAAATCATTTATGACACTTCTTCTCAAATGTTGTCCTTCTAATGGACTGAATTGGGAATTGGATGACTCTTCTTATGAAGTTTGAACTCTGAATCATCACTCATTGAGCAGTAAAAGGACAAGTTATTGTGGACCAATTGTTCATTGCTCCCATCCCTTCACCTCAACCCATTCATGACACATTACCTAACGAGGATATCCTCCTCATTAATGAAAGCGCCAAAGTGTTATATCTATTGAAGATTAATTCTTTAGATTCACGTCTAGTCTTGAGGAACAGTCCTTTAAAGCCAATAATGAAGTGCCTCCCCTGCCTAAACCTAACCTAAACTCTAAGATCATTGAAGAAGAAATTACCAATTATTTACACAAGGATACATGGTTGTTGCACTTTGACGGGTCAAAATGTCTTTAATGAGCTAGTGTGGGATGTGTTCTCTCTCCGATCCTTCGACCAAATATTTCCCTTTCCTATCGACTAGAATATGAGGTTACCAAAAGCATGGCTGAATATGAAGCTCTTATCCTTGACATTCAAGTTGCCCTCAAAGTAAGAGTATCTCTTATCTCGTACCATGGGTGATTCTTAATTGGTGTGCTAGTAGGTTAGTGGTACTTATAAATGCTATAGTGAAAATATTAAAGCTTACTATGATCTCTTTCAAGAGGTAAAACCATGATTTACATATTTTACCATCTAATAAATTCCCTATGAGAAGAATGCTTTGGTTGATTCCTTGGCCACAATTGCCACACAATTTAAGCCACATTCTAATTCTCATGAAGCTACTCGCTTAGTAAAAATTTTCCAAGTTCCCATTACCTTGCATCATGAAAGTGTCCAGGATATCAACCAAATTGAATCAAACACCTCTTTCATTCATCATTGGTATGAAAAAATTCATCAATTCCTCCAAAATCATACTTCCCAGGGGAAAAGAATCACCAACACAATTACGTAGACACAAAAAGGCTCTCAAGTATGCGCTCAAAGATGATGTCCTATACTACCAAATATTTGAAGGTACTTATTATCCAAATAAATCCCCTAGTGATTTGGATAACTTGCATACACATTTTGGCCCTAAGTTATCTATTGAAGAATTGTGCATGCTCGTAATCAATTGGAACATTCCTTGGTCACATTTTCCTGCGTGCCCCTTCCCTTCCCCCTTCCACTTCCCCTCATGCCCTCCTTCCTTGCATTCACCTTCTTCAAGTTGGTTTCCTTCCACCCTACGTGCCTAAGTCTTTGATCCTTTCCGTGCCGTAGCCATTAATTTGTAATAGTTGCACTTTAACCGTACATTCTCTACTCACTAGTTTGATTCTCTCCCGTGCATCGTGCATGATCCCCTTACACGCATCATGTGCACTCCCCCATGATTTCCTCTATTTTCTCCACGTGCCCTTTTGTGCCAGATCATCTTTTGATGCACTTAAGTGTGCGGTGGGTGACCAACAAGGTGCTAAATCCTTGTAACAAATGATTGATTAACACATGGTAAAAATGACAAATAGTTGTACATTTGGCCTCCATCTCATCCAATCAGAGAGTGCCACATGTCTTGTATACATGGATGACTCTAACATCTTCTGACAGCTATATCATTAGCTACAGAGCTCATATCGGCGTGTGCCTAGACTTGTCAGAAAGCTACTAACATCATGAATGATTCTAAAAATTCAAAATTCAAAATTCAAAATCCAGCAGATTTGGTAGGTGAGAATTGGGAAAACGTCTCTCTGAACATTGATGAGTAGATTTGATTGCTCCAACCACCCAATTTAGTATGATTCTCTCTCTTTTGTCTTCAACATGTTAAACAGGCATGGGGAAGTGTATTTCATAGATTTCAAGTGGATTTATAGACATTGAATGCTTCTTGTTGGTGGTTGTGTTTCAAATTCAGGTTTTCCCTCCTCTTCCTTTCTTCCTCCATGGATTCATCTATAAATGTAAGAGAAAGGCTCATTTTTTATGTTGGATACTCTGGATCCTTATGCATGTTGCTAAGGACTCCATATTCTCTGTATTCTAGGTTGCATACCTCCATGTTTGGCTCTTGCATGTGGATATCGGCCTCTTTAGCATTGTAATAGTTCTGTGCATTTTTGGAAGTAATAGAAGCATCATTTTGTGACTATTCTCTGTCCTAGCATGTTTGTGTTCCTTCTTCTTGCCTTTTCTCTTGTATTGTGTATTTTTGTGCTACTTTAGGTCCCTTGCAGTTCCATGTTTGGTTGTGTTCCATAAGGACAATTTGGTGAATGCGGTTTTGTTGTGCTACTCATGCCTAGCCTCCTTTCACACATTCCCTATCATTCTTTCTCATAACAGATAGTGTTCATCCATATTTTTTTGTGCTATCACCTTTTAGCGTAGTTTACTTCATGTTATCCTTCTTTCCCTGGTCCCTTGGCATTCTTAGATTAGTTTCCCCTTTCAGCACTAGGAGTAGCAGTAGCAGTAGAGATAGATAGAGGAACCGGCCTTCTCCAGAGATCCATCCCAAGCTTGCAAGGTCCCACAACTTGGGGAAGGTTCCATTGTGATCTCAAACACCTCAGCCCTTCCAAGATCTAAGACACGTGTGCACATTTGTGAAACTAGCGGCTTCTAGCATGCCGGTGGGACAAGCATTGAAAGCTCAAATTTCATATCTCTAAGTTCTGGTGTGTGGAATTAGTGTTTTCAGCCTTTTAAGAGGCTCCTTTCAAACACATATGACGACTCCCAATATTTTAAAATCTCTGTTTCAATAGTCCTGAGCGCCTTTCATGAGAAAAGTGCACACAAGAAGAAGTGCAGTAGCTGAAGACTCTTTTGAGTACCTCCAGCTATCCCTAAGAAAATTTCATTCCAGAAAGCCCACGCGTGCATCTCTATCTCCAGCGTATCGTACCCATTCAACTCCTATAAATAGACAACCTGTGTGCCTGTAATGGTGCATTAGCAACCTCCTCCATTAAGAAGTTTTGTAAACTTTGATGGAGGAAGTCCCTTGCTCTTGGCCATACAGCATAATATGCCTAATGGCGCACTCAAAAGTATTCCTTACTTTACTAGTGAGAATCAAGTCACCCCTCAGGAGCACATCTAGGATGTATAAAATGTTTTTTCATTCTATCTGATCACATATAATGATGTAGTAGTCAAGTTGTTTGCAGCCTCTTTCAAACGTAAAGCACTTCAATGGTATCGAGGCTTGTGACTTGGATCTATCACCACTTGGGATGAGCTGGGAACAACTTTGTGTAGTTATTTTGAAGACAATTCAGATCACCTATCTTTGGTGGAGCAACTGACAAAAAAATGAGAGCGCCTAATGAGCAGATGACTGATTTCAACATCATATTTCAGAAGACTTGGGATAGAATTCCGCTTATGGTAAGACCTACAGACCCAACATTCTTTCCTTTATTATCTGAAGACGCTCAACAACGATATTTCAGTTATGATCCAATCTCGGGAGGTAGGACTCTACCAACCGCTTATAACATTACAAGACAAATAGAAAATAGTCTTATTCAGACGGGAAAGTTGGCTCCTAGACCGCCCATGCCTTTGTTCCCAGAGATGTCACAAGTGCCCTAGCCTTCTGTGGCCCCTATTCCTACTCCTGAGAAAAGCATGCAACCGGTTACCTCAACATCCTATTCTCTATCACAACACAAGGAAGATGAAGAATTGAAGGCCTTGATTATAAATTTATCAAACAAGGTCATATCACTAGAGAGGTAGCAAGCAAGCGCAAGCATATAGAGGCATTTCCAATTAGGTGCATGGCCAAGGAAATCAGCCTTGGTGAAATCAATACGAAATCAAAGATATGCACCCAACCAGCAGAATGATAGGTGGTAGCCTAATGCACATTTGCCTTTACAAGTTGTCTCCCACGCACCTTCTCTCCCAACACCCAGTGTGATCTCGAGCACTCGTTCAGTTCAGAAAAACTTGGCACAAGAGTCAGAATGGTGCTTCCCTTGCAAAATGCCTCATAGTCAGTACCATTATGCTAATGTTGCAGTGCACCCAAGCCTTCATGATCTAGAATGCTTCATCTTGTGAGCCCTCAACAAGCACCCATGAAGTAGATAATCTAGAAGGACAGAGGTTTCCCGAAAACCAATTTGATGTTCTTTGGTGTTGAGGACTTCTATACAATCAACCAAGCTACAAAAGATACAAATAGACCACATGCCCAAGTTGTAAATAACACAAGATATAAGAAAATAATATTAGAGTTTGACGCATAGGTCACAGTCCCAACAATGCAAGAAGGTCTTCAAAATAAAAAGAATCAGACAAGACCTCTTGCAGCAAAAATGTTTAAACCCCTATGCAAGAGGCCCCACGTAAAGCTCCTTTCAAGCGGCGCATACCCATCCTCCTCCAGTAGACCAGAGGCCTCTATTCCAGCTAAAATTTAGGCTTCCACACCTGAAAACTCAAGAAGGGATGTTGTTCCCCAAATTCACAAGATGGGAGGCTTCCGTTCAACATTGTTGACCAAATGAAGAAAACAAACATAAACGTCACAATGTGGGATGCCCTGACTATTCCATCTCAGCGGGATCTACTACATGAAGCTCTGGTGTAACTTCCGCATCTTGAATCGGGTTATATAGAATCCGTGCACTTCTATCAAAATCTACCAAGAAGAGGAGAAAAAGTAAGAAAAATTGCTAAAACCCCACCCTTCTATATGTCCTTGATTATAGGCAAACACCTAGTGCATAACTGCTTAGTTGACTCAGGCGCTAGTACTTCTATTATGCCTAAGAAGATAGCTGATGTCTTAGGTCTGAAATATAGCCCTTTGTCTAAAGGAGTCCTACAACTTGATGGCTTAGTTGTAACTACCTTGGGAGTCATCAAGGATCTTGAGTTAACCCTCCATGCATGTCCAAGCCTGAAAATTACTCAAGATGTGTCAATTATTGACCTACCTCCTTTGTTTTCCCTATGTCTATCAAGAGAATTTACTACTAAAGTGGGTGGTTACTTGTCTTTTGATTGGTCTCATATGTTACTCAAGACAAGGTATGGTACCCGATTTACCATACAAGTTGAGCCTATATTTTCTTATCATGTAGAGCCATATGTCTCATCCCCTCTCCAAGCTAATTATCTTATCCAAGAAGAACAAGTTTTAGTTCCTGAAGAGTAGTCTCTTCCACCCTCTATTCCAGACCTAGTACTTGATGAATGGGTAGAGAGGCATCACAAATTTGATCCCTATGCTGAAGAACTAGAAGCCTATGAAACTGGGCTTGGTACTTATTGCATTCTAGAAGAAGACGTTACGCTTCTGCACGTGCTCATAGGAGACAAAGTTCAAATTGGTCTATGGAAGTTATACTTTGATGGATCCAAAAGTAGAAACGACACAGGAGTAGGAGTGGTTCTCATTTCCCCTAAGGATGATAAATTCTTCTTCACGCATAGGCTATAGTTTGCATGTTCTAACAATGTGGCAGAATATGAAGCACTGGTGCATGGCTTGCTTATTGCTGAAAAGAAGAAAATTAAAGTGTTGCAGATCTTTGGGGACATGAATTGGTCATCCACTAGGTCACCAACAAATTCTAGAAAAATAATAAGCTTCTTAAAGCTTATAAACATAGAGTTTGGGACCTACTTGAGAGCTTTGATGCTCTTAATCTATAGGTAGTTCCATGGAGAATGAACAAGGAGGCCGACCAAATGGCTGCGCTTGGTTCACAATTTTCTCATTCTTGAGGACTTTGTCAAAGGGAACACTCAACACATTAAGATGGTGATCAGACCATCCATTCTAGATAATAACACCAGCTGGAAAGTGTTCGACAAGTGACGCGCAGATTGTCCAGTTTATCCAAAATGAAGCTGAATTTTCATCAAGTATGCAAGCTAACTTGCATGATAGCTATGGTGACCAAGTAATACAGCTGAAGACAAATAAGTTGCCTAAAGGGTTGGTCACCTTAGAGAAAATGTTCAGCCTTGATGATGAGTTCAAGGGTGAAGAAAGATACATGTGCACCATGCAAGAGGATTTCTCCTCCATTACTATTGTGCACGGAAAGGAGCTGCTGCTCAAGCAGACTTGTGCGCATGAAGAAAAATAGGCCTTCATCTCTCTCTGCCAAAAATACAGTGACATTTTCTCATGGGAGTATGAATACCTCAAAGGTTTTGATCCAATTTTTGCTCAACACTCCATTGACCTTGATCCTGGCATAAAGCCCGTCAGCAAAGAAACAATGGTCAATCAATCCAAGGATAGAGCCCCTCATGAGAAAGGAACTATCAAAACTCATTGAGGCAAAAATATTTTTCCTATCAAATACTCCACCTAGGTCGCAAATCTAGTTCCGATTACGTAAGAAGAATGGTGAAATCAGACTTTGTGTTGATTTTAGAGATTTGAATAAGGCATCTCTAAAGGATCACTATCCTTTGCCTTCAATGGAGCAGATTTTACAGACTGTAGCTGGCGTGCAAAGGTTCTCCATGCTAGATGGGTTTTCAGGTTTCAACCAAATCCTGGTCAAGGAAGAGGATCAATTCAAAACAACATTTACAACCAAGTGGGGAACATATGCATATCAGAAAATGCCCTTTGGTTTGTCAAATGTGGGCACAACGTTTCAAAGACCCCATGGACATTTCCTTCAAAGGTTACATCAATAAGTTCATCTTGGTTTACCTTGATGATATAGCTATCTTCTCAAAGCAAAGTGTGGATCACATGGTGTACCTAGAAAATTTCTTTGAGAGGTGCAAAGAATTTGGGGTATCTCTTAATCCCAAGAAGTGTAATTTTGTAGTGTCTTAGGGAAGGCTCTTGGGCCACGTGGTTTCAAAGGATGGCATCGCGATTGATCCTGAGTGCGTTTCAGCCATCCTATCCCTTTCCTTGTTGGTGCAGAATAAATCCTTACAATCCTTCCTTGGCAAGATTAACTTTGTTAGGCATTTTATCCCTAACTTTGTAGGATTGGTTCGACCCATCACATTATGCTCAAGAAGGACATAGCCTTAAAATGGAGAGCAGAAGGAAGAGAAAGCTTCAACAAGATCAAGAAAGAAATTTCTTGTGCGCTAACAATCCTCAATCCAAATTACTCAAAGGATTTCATCCTTTATACCTATGGTGTTGATACAAGCATTGTTGTCCTGACAAAGGAAAATGAACAAGGACTAGAACAGCCAATGGCATTCATCGATCGAGATGCTAAAGAATTATGAGTTGAAATATAGCCACATGGAGAAAAGGTCTTCTCCATCATGCACACACTCAATAAATTCAAGAGAATTCTCACCACAAACCATATCAAGGTATTATTCACTCACTCGTTTGTCGAAACTTCATCATGGGAGTAGAAATCAGTGAGAAGAGAGCGCGATGGGTGACCAAAATCATGGAATATGATGTGACTATTAAGGCCAAAAAGTTGGTAAGAGGCAACACACTCTACAGGCAGATTGTTGAGGATGCATGAGAACAAACCCGAGGCTTCATTATTTCTGGATGAAGCCCTCCCGTGCATAGAACATGAACAGAACATAGATCCCAACATGTGTGACTGGATGAAGGACATGATCACATTCCTTTCCAAGGGTGCATACCCTCCGAGTTTGAACAAAGAAAAGAGAAGGCATCTCAGGTTGCAATCCATTCCTTATGTTTTGGTTGATGGACTTCTCAAAAGAAATCTAGATGGCATGTTGTTAATATGTATCAATGGCACGTAGACTGAACAAGTGTTAGTGGAATTTCAAGATGGATTCTCTGGTGGACACTTCTCTTACAAAACTACAACAATGAAGATCATAATGATAGGTATCTTTTTGCCTACCCTTTTACAAATGCACACAGGTGGGTCACAAAATGCAAGGAATGTACTTTCTTTGCAGGAAAGAAAAGATTGACAGCACTTCCCCTTCGACCAATCCAAGCGGATCAGCCTTTTACGCAATGGGGTATTGAATTTGTAGGCATGATCAATCTGCTTGCAAGCATTAGACACAAATGGGTGCTGACAGCTATAGATTACTTCACCAGATGGACAGAAGTTGTCGCACTTAAGGAATCAACTGAGGCAGTCATCCTTGACTTTCTCGAAGGTTTAGTCACAAGGTTTGGCATTCCTCAAACCATTATCTCTGATAATGCAAAATCCTTCCTTGGTGCTAAAATCACTAATTGGGCTCTAAGTTTGGGCATTTACTTGAAAACCTCTTCCAACTATTACCCTCGTGGTAACGATGCGATAAAATCAACAAATAAGAACTCGATCGAGAATCAACTCGAGGTAGTCATCCTTGAATTTCTCAAAGGTTTACTCATAAGGTTTGGCATTCCTAAAACCCTTATCTCTGATAATGCAAAAGCCTTCCTTGGTGCTAAAATCACTGATTGGGCTCTAAGTTTAGGCATTTACCTGAAAACCTCTTCCAACTATTACCCTTAGGTAACATGGTCTGGTAGAATCAACAAATAAGAACTTGATCAGAATCATGAAGCGCACAATGAATACCAGCCAAAGATAGTGGCATACAAAGGTCCTGCGTGCACTGGGTAGATAGAATCATAGTAAAAAAGGCAATAGGAACTTCACCTTACAAGCTTGTCTATGGAAAGGAGGCTACCCTTCCTTTGACACTAGAGCTAAATTCATTGGTGCTTACCCAAGATGGAATTTGAGGGTGCGGATCAGAGAGAAATCAAGATGGCAGAGCTGGTTCATCTTGAAGAGCTCAGAAAATCTGCCATGATCAAGCTAGAACAACATCAACAAGCAACAAAGAAATGGTTTGATAGAAAGGCTAGGCCTCAAGCTTTCAAAGTTGGAGACCGGTTCTAAAATGGGATGTTGATAGAGCTAAACCAGGTGCCATTCAAAGTTTGATGCACTTTGGAGTGGCCCATACATCATCAAGTCCTACAAAGAATCTAACTCTTTCGAGTTAACTCATCTAGATGGAAGCGCTGCTGCAAATCCTAGTAAATGGGATCTATCTCAAACCCTTCCATTAGATTTGCTACATCATATTGTATATATTATAGTAGTTTCAATTCCTCCAAGTGTGCTCTGTGCACATTGTCTGTTTGTAGATAGTTATTTCCTCTCACGTGCTTCCTGTACGTGCTCTTTTGTTGCTTTCAGTGTGTAGAGTTTCTCTCAATAGTTGTGAGATTCAGGAAAAAGTGCAGAAATAATACTCAAAGTGACAATAGGGGAATTTTAATGATTGAACAAGTAGACTTCATGCCCAATCGATGCTTCAAAGCTCTTGGTCTTTTGCATTTAGCAGCAGATGGCCCCGAAAGTCACCAAAATTTTTATCCAAATAAATCCCCTAGTGATTTGGATAACTTTCCTACACATTCTGGCCCTAAGTTATCTATTGAAGAATTGTGTGTGCTCAGAATCATTTGGTACACTCCCTTGCTCGTATTTTTCTTGCATGTCCCTTCCCTTCCTCCTTCCACTTCCCCTCACGCCCTCCTTCTACGTGTTCACCTTCTTCCAAGTCAGTTTCCTTCCACCCTACGTGCTTAAGTCTTTGATCCTTCATGCGCCACACCCATTACATTGTAATAGTTGCACCTTAACCATAGATTCTCTGCTCACCGGTTTGATTCATATCCCCGCATGCATCACACGCGCTCCCCCATGCTTTCCTCTATTTTCTCCATGTTCCATTCTGTTCTAGATCATCTTTTGACACGCTTAAGTGTGTGGCACGCAACCAACAAGGTGCCGAATCCTTGCAAAAAATGAATGATTAACACGTGGTAGAAACAAAAAATAGTTGTACATTTGGCCTCCATCTCAGCCAATCGGTACACACCACATGTCTTGTATACACCGAAGACTCTAACATCTTCTGACAACTATATCATCAGCTATAGAGCTTAGATTGGCGTGTGCTTGGACTTGTCAGAAAGCTACTGACATCAACAATAGTGCTAAAAATTCAAAATTCAAATTCTGGTGGATCTGGTAGGTGAGAATTGGGAAAACATCTCTCTGAACATTGATGAGCATATTTGATTTCTCCAACCACCCAATTTAGTATGATCCACTCTCTTTTGTCTTCAACACATCAAACAAGCATGGGGAAGTGTATTTCATAGATTTCCAAGTGGATTTACAAACATTGAATGCTTCTTATTGGTGGTTGTGTTTCAAATTCAGGTTTTCCCTCCTCTTCCTTTCTTCCTCCATGGATTCATCTATAAATGTAAGAGCAAGGCTCATTTGTTATGTTGGATACTCTGGATCCTTACGCATGTTGCTAAGGACTCCATATTTTTTGTATTCAGGTTCGTGAGACCTCCATATTTGGCTCTTGCATGTGGATATCAGTCTCTTTAACATTGTAATGCCATGCATTTTTGGAAGTAATAGAAGCATTGTTTTGTGACTATTCTCTATCCTAGCGTGTTTTCATTCCTTCTTCTTGCCTTTTCTCTTGCATTGTGTATTGTTGTGCTACTTCAGGTCCCTTGTAGTTCCATGCTTGGTTGTGTTCCATAAGGACGATTTGGTGAATGCATGTTTTGTTGTGCTACTCGTGCCTAGCCTCCTTTCACACATTCCCTGTCATTCTTGCTCAGAATGATAGTGTTCATCCCTCTTTTAAGTGCTATCTCCTTTTAGTGTAGTTTACTTCATGTTATCCTTCTTTCCCTGGTCCCTTGGCATTCTTAGCTTAGTTTCCCCTTTTCAGCACTAGGAGTAGTAGTAGTAGCAAGTAGAGATAGATAGAGGAACCGGCCTTCTCCTGGAGATCCGTCCCAAGCTCGCAAGGTCCCACAACTTGGGGATGGTTCCATTGTGGTCTCAAACACCTCGGCCCTTCGAGATCTAAGATGCGGGTGCATGTTTGAGAAACTAGATACCCTCTACTATGATGTGTTAATAAGGATTAGGTTCTCCTTGTCTTAGAAGAAGAACATGGGGTAACTTGTGGTGGCCATTGTAGTAGTCATACTACTACACACAAATTCTTATTCATGGGTTACTATTGGCCTACCGAGAATAAAATGCTTGTGACTTTAACAAAAATGCAAACCCTATCAATTCCATGATGATTTAATTAATTCCCCTCCAGTTGAGATGTAATCCATTACCGATCCTCGGCCCTTCAAGATATATGGTGATTGTATTACATCAAAATCTTGCTCAAGCCTATGAAGGTCATGCCTTCTTCATTACTACCACCGAGTATTTCACTAAGTGGGTTGAAATAATGCCCCTCATCAACATGTCTAGACTTACCAAAGTTAAATTTGTCCTCAACCAAATCATTTTCCTCTTTGGAATTATTCATACCCTCATATTTGGAAATGGAGGGTGTTTCAAATGCAAAGAAATGAGGAAACTTTGTGTTAAGTTCAAAATTAAGCATCGATTCTCAACACCCTACCATCCCCAATGTCATGGCCAAGCTGAATCTACAAATAAAATCATTAATAATATCCTTTAGAAAATGATTTGTGAATCCCATACAGATTGGCATACCAAGCTATATCCTACATTATGGGCTTATCACATGAGTGTCACGCACGGTCACCGAGGAAACACCTTTCTCTCTCACCTACGGAGCTGAAACTATCCTTTCACTTGAAGTGGAACATTTTCTTCATATATCTCTCCATGGCATAATTCTAGATGAGGAATCAGTAAGGCACGCCTTCATGAACTTGACATCCTCAAGAATGACATGATCATGCCTAAAATCACAATAAAAAATAAAAGTAGTGCATGGATGCGTAACATAACAATTTGGTTTGTTTGTATACTTTTGGCGTCGGTGACCTTGTCCTCAAGCTTGACTACACTCATGAAAAAGAGGGAAAACATGTCTAAAAATAGTGGGGTCCCTTCCTCATCAAAGATATCATCGGACCTAATACATATCACCCTCAAACCAATGAAGTCCATATATTCAAAAAAACAATTAAACACCAATTTATTAAGAAGTTTCACACTTGAAGGAGCTTTAGAGTGATGGTAATAAGTTACCCTCTTTACCTTCTCCTTATCAAAATCACTACTTCATCAACCTTATTTTTCTCTTTTACAAGGAAAACTAGAATCTTGGTTCCGTTTTGCCTTGGCCTTTCCTAGTGAATCACCATGGTTTTGTGCATCCTCGCTTAGGCTCATAGTCTTGCCTAGATATATTTGCTTCATTTATTTATATAGCATCTACCTCATGATTTTTTACACTTTTCGGTGTTATTATCTACCTTTTGGGATACTCATATATGTTCTACTTGTGTGCACATTTGGGTTTATTTCAGTTCCTCTTTATAGCTTCTACCATACGGATTTTTGCACTTTTCAGTTACTACCCGCCACTTGAATTTTATATCCAATCTCTAAATCCATGACATCCATCCCACGGGCCCTTTGTTAGGTGATTTATGTCTTATTTTACTAATGTTCTTCTATTTTTCCTTTCATTTTTGCTTCTCTAAGGTTCTAGTAGCATGGTTTGCACCAGTACGTAGTAGGACGATCGACACTATCAGGTACGCATTTGTAAGTATATTTCATTTTACATAGTACTTTATTTTACCTTCCACACTTAATTTTAGTTTCACTATTATGTATCATTATTTCCACCGACTACCCCATGTCTTGCTATTGCATGAAATGCAATAATCAACGACTAGGGCATATGCATACAAATATTTTTACACTTTCTATTTTCATACATGTTAATAACAATTATCTTTTCAGGTTAGAGGTTGTTAATGCATCTATCTATGGAATAGGTGGGGCTTGTTTTGGGATAGGAGTATGTTTATCAATGTAACCATTGGGTTAGGGATGATACATAGAGAGAACAAATTTTGGTCCCATTTATATGTTTCTTTTGCTCATATTCCTCTTATTTTCCTCTTATTCTTCTGACATCTTGCTTTCTCATGACCCCTCTTCTTTTGTCTTGCATCATAATTATCCTTCATGACCCTTTTCACATTCCTCCCTTGCCGACACCATCTCTTGTGGGTGATTGCATTGGCACAAATTCAAATTCGTTGTCGATACCTTCATCAACAGAGACAGCTACTGGTATAAATACCCCTACTCTCATTTTGACATCATAATCTCTTTCGATTTCACAAAATACTCAGCAATATCTTTTTTCTTCTTTGCTAACTTGCACCTACTCACTCAACTTCTAGATTTCTTGCATCTTGACTCTTGGCTTGGAGCTTCTTCTTTCTTGGATTGGTTTGCTTGCACTTTTGGGTCATTTATAGTGAGTTAGGACTGGATTGTTTCCCCTTCTCCACCTAAAAGTTGTTCTCTCTTATTACATGATACTTTTGGAGATAGATGCACCAACAACAACCCCAACAGGTAAGTGCTCTAACTCACTTTTTCATTTTGTATAGAGTAGTTCCTTACATTCGATACATGCTCTATGTTAGCTTAGTATTTTATGGACATGCTAGGTTAGCATATTGCATTTCAGTTCCTTACTTCATGTTACATGATTTCCTTAGGTTAGCATAGACTTTTCATGCTTCTTTTCTTTATCATTACCCCTCATAGTGTTGATACCTCCATAAGGTTCCTTCATCTTCTTCAACCTAAGGCCTTGGAAACCTTAGTTTTTCCTAGTGTAAAGGTTACTTCCCTTGGGGTATGCAATCATAGCGGTCCTTGTACCCACTTTAATTATATCTATTTGTGTTTCGGTATTAGTGTGTCCCTCACTCATTGCCTTGAATACCATGTTTGAATGGATGATAAGTGTGCAAAGTGCCTAGACATAGTTTTTCCCACCATACAAATAGTAATAGAGACTTGATTGACATCCTTCTTATGAGAATGAGGTCATAGAGAAGGAAGTAATTGTGAGATAATTTCATCAAGAAGATTGGAATAATCTATTATAATTTCATTTCATTAGGATCATCATCATTTAATTCAAGAAGGTTGGGTCAAGTATGGCGCATGAGCTTGAGATGACCATTATAGCCACGAAAAGAGTCCAAATGATAGTTAAAATATTGATATTTGCAAATTTGGTATAGTATGTAGTTATTCCAAAGTGGGAATTTTGAAATTCCCATTTTTTTGGAAAAGGTCAAAGTTCCAAGAGTTATTTTTACCTTGTACTTTATAAATAGCCCCTAGGTGTGAAAAGTAAATGCATTGGTAGGTGGATGATGAAACTACATGCATGTGATGGGTTCACGATTAATCTAAGAGGCTATTATAAGAAAATGGGAAGTTGAAGATCCTAACTTTAACATAAATGGTATGATTGAGCATGGTGAGAGGGATCCAAATGTATATCATATGGTTCATTTGTCAGTGATCATATCCTTGACATAAGATCCTAGTGGATTTGATATTGTCAATAGAATAACCAAGTGTCGAATGAAATCTAATATGTAACAAAATTACTAAAACCTTCATATATGAGGGCTCTCTTAATAGTAGTGTGGCCAAAGTGGAATGAAATAAAGAAGGAAGGGTCATCATCATGAAGGAAGAGTCCATCAAAAATCATGGAATTGAGAGGGAACCATATGCAAGAGGAATAATTAGTAGAAAGGTTAGTATAAATGGATAACTCTTCCAATTGGAATAAGATGATTTCTTGTGAACCATATAGGGTAGGTTCCTATTTTAAAGTAGGTGGAATGAGGATATTCAAAGGCAAGATTGCTGATATAATATTCTCATGATGTTTGGGTAAGGCATGCATGAGTTATAAAAATGGAATTTGACTTAGGAGACACATTTTACAAGTGTGTCTCAATCTTCAAGGCTAGAATGTGTGGCAATACAAACCTATGAGTATCAATTTGAATAGGATTTGAAGGAGCGAGGCTTGGAGATAACTCCATATTTGGATATCTCTATGTGATTGACAAGGGCGGAAGAATATTCAAATTGGTAGTCATTTCCTTCTTTGATAAGGGTTGGTGATAGTTAGTATGAAAAGAATTAATTTGTTAGATTGTTACCTTGTGTCTTAGGAGTATAATGATTAATGATATGAATTTATCTATTAGAATAATTACCTTGTGAAGAGTTTTTATGACCTTGTAATTAGTGGCATTCTTGTTTCTAGGATGCATGAGAACTTGGATATTATTATGTTGTTGTTTCTTAGAAGTAGGTTTCTCAAATTCCCTCATGAGGTAATCTTTGCATTTTCTTTCTTGAATGGTTCTTCTAATGTGGTAAGAGAGAAGGATCTCACCTCGTATTAAATGAGAGGTTTTGACTATAATGCATAGCTTAAATAGAATTTTCATAAGGAATCTTATGTTCAACCTTAGTGGATAATTTCTTCTAGCTCTTATAGCACTTGATGAACTTTTAGTAGACTCGTTGTCATCTTGTTTGCAGTTGATTAAAGTAATGATGTTATTTTTAGAGAGATCGTGATAATAGAATTCATTGACTAAAGTGGTCACCAAACCTTCAAGTTTGATAATAGAGTTTTTCATAAGGGTATGGGATGAATCCAACAACATCTCTGATAATTATTTTGGATAAGATATTTGTCATACTATAAGATTTTACTTTGATTGAATCCTCATAAAGATTACATAAATCCTTAATACGAAGAAAGTGTTTGATGGATCCATCATAAGAGGTGGAATGTGTGGTCCCCCTAAATTCATGGAAGAAATGTATGGAGAAAGAGTCTCTCTTTGAATGGATTGAAAGACCTTGTTATGAATGGGATGTTGGGAATGGATTCCCTAATGATACTAATAGTGAGAGGAGGGTATGCCCATGGTTTTTCATGCCCCAATAGATTATTTATGGTTAACTACTAAGTTGAGAAAAGTTGTTTTACATTTGCAAGATCTGGTTATTTGTCATAGTTTATTGTTACCTTATAAAATTAGTAATTTGTATAATGAGTTGATTAGGATCATTAGTGAAAGGAGGGGTATTATTCTTTGGATCAATATTTTCTTTTGTTGCAGGAGGCTCAGTGTGATTAATATCTGAATCTAACTTTCTAAAAAGATAATATTTGATGCATTTATGTAACATATAAGGTTATTCTCTTATGAATTAAGGAGAATTTTGAAGAAATTTTTATATGGAAGGAGAATAAATAGACTAAGGAATACCTTCATATTTTTCTTGGTCTTCTAAGTCAAATATAGGATTATGAATGCTAGGTATGGTCTAAATGTTGTGATTTGGTAGTTTTGACTTCTTTGTGTTAGAAGCTTCTATAGTGAAATAGTAAATGTAATGAGGAACTAACCAAACTAAAGCATTAGTTACAACATTAGTGTCATCATTGTAAAGGGATAATGTGGAAGAAGATTCATTAGCAAAACCAAGTAAATTTTCCATTCATAAGTTTTAAGAAGTTTTGGAAAATATTTTCTTATAAGATTAGTTGTGTAGAGAGATCTCACATGGGTTAATGGAGTTAGACACAAAAATGTGAGATAACAAGTGTAACCAAACAGGATTGACCATGCAAGTGTTTACATGAGGACGATGTTGTAAGTTAAGAAGGAATTATATGTAAGCATGATGAACTATGAGAGAAAATTCACACAAGTGGATGATCGCATAAGAAAAATTGGAAAAATTAAAAACTAGAGTGAATCTAACCTAACCTAGGATAGTGTAATATTCACATCAGGTTCACCAGAATGTATGATGGGAAAATATGGGTCCTCGCTCGGGTTATAACATGTTAGAGATCAGATCTATTCTTGGACACAAGATGTAGATGCCAAAGGTGCTCAAGGAGTGCTGGTGTCATAATGTAGAGGATAGTAATACTAACCCTAAGGTAGGTAGAGGTTTCTAAGGCCTTTATATAAGATAAAGAGATGTATCTTACTATGATTCATAATAAGAGTAAGTCAAGAGGGGTGGATAAATCCAAGTGATATAACATAAGAAGAAAATAAAATATTATAGAAAACACACATCTACTTTAATCTATAATAACAAATGACCAATCATATATATATAACAACAACAAACAAGAAACAAAAGACAATAAGGGTTAAAAATACTTACCTATAGTATAGTTGTTGATGCATGATCGTCCCCAAAGATGAAAATTCCAAAAGATAATCACTATGGTTGGCTAAGGGGAAAGGAAAATGGTAAGCTCCAAAACCTTAAGTCTAGCAATTAGGTGTGAGAATATGCACAAAGGTTCAATCTATGAGCAAGTAAAATGTTTTGGGATGATTTAGAGACTAATTAAGTGATAGTCAAAAGTTTGGTCAATTATATATACCTAATGCAATCACCTATGGGTGATGGAATCAGCCATGATAACAATCAAACTTGACACCATCACCCATGGAAAATGGCGTTGGATTTTAGGGAGACCTAAAGTCATGAGGAAGAAAACAATGTGAGGTGGAAGCTAAAGATTAAATGGAGGTAATGATGAAGATTCAAGATGAACAAAAGTAGGGATAATAGTGTGCATGTGCATAAACATGTGGACATATTGGGAAAAGTATACATAATGGGTATATTATGTGAATGAAAGTAGGAAATGAGGCTAGGATAATGGAACTATGCCATAATAACGACATATCTCAAATGTTGTGGTCTAGCACACATGACCAAGTCTCGATCACACTTCAATCCTAAGAGGCCCCTTAAGGAACCTACTCGGAAGGAAAATGCACAAAAGCTCTTGACAAGAAAAAATGTTAGAAAGCATAAAAGTTAAAGTGTATACAATTTCCAAAAGACCAAAAATGTCAAAATCGAGTCCTATAGAAAAGTTATTATAACTTGAAGTTTTAGGGATATCTTATTACTAAGGGAACTTAAGGACACATGACACTTCCTTATTGGGTTTTATTGTGACCAATTACATCCTCTAATTGGGTTATGTATTACTAAACTTTGGTGTGGGCCCTTTGGTTCATTTCTTTGTGATGGGACATTTGGCCTAATCATGGGTCTCAATGTTAACATGCTCTTTGGGTCCTATGTGAATTTTGTGGGAGCTATGTTTGATTTAGACCACCTCTGGATTACCAAGGAATCATTGCGAGGACTGGAATCATTCCTTTCTCCATGAGGGTGGTCACTATGAATGATGCACCTTTTATATGAGATTTCCACGTCATTTTCATCGAGATGCGCCATGTGTTTGTAATATTATTCATTTGGGCCCAATTGTCTCTAGCTACTATGATCAAAGTAGCAACACTCGAGCTCACCATGTGTCCGTGCTCGTAATGGGACATATAGAACCTTTGCGATCATTTAGGCTCAACTAGGATAGGAACTACAAATAAGGAACATTGGTGAGCTTGACACTGGATGGGGTCTCGAATGTTACATGCTAACAAAATCTAACTATTTATATAAGCCCTATTTCATTTTGAGTGTCATGAACTTGTGACATGTGCCCTTAACTCAACTCTTAACATTATGTCCTCCTCTCTATAAAAATATTACTATGCATCGTGCTCACAAGATCTTCCTTCCCTTTTCTCCACTTACCTTATAAGGTGTTATAATATAAAAACACTTAAGGTGCCCTTTTCCTTTTGCATGTGTACAAAAACCTTTGTTTTTTCAAGGGACATGGCCATGTATGTGATGATAAACACAATGGAACTTATGGGGAACCTTTTTCACTCTTTCATATTGCTAAATAAGGTTATGATGGGTTAGAAAATGTTGGCTCGAGCTCAATTGATTGTTTGTGACCTCTATGGAGGTTCCGGGAGCTCCATGAAAGCATTAATCATCACCATGAGAGCACAAAGACATGACGAATGTAGAGCTTGGTGAGCTCTATTAACAAGGTCAAGGGATCTTCAAACACTTGTGATCACTTTTGGGATCAAGAAAGATTTGTATTGTGTTGGGGACCACAATTTAAGCATCTTTATGAAACTTGGGGTAATGGATGACTACATTGGGACTCTTTATAACTTTGTGAATGCATGGAGACATAAACATGGAGCTTGAGCCACATGAGACCAAGGAGAAGGAAAATAATGTAGAAGATTGGGAGAGGTGACCAAGAAGACGCACTTAGGATTTTTTGTTTGTAAAAACACATGGTTAACAAAAACATCCAAGGGAACACATTTTCTTAACAATTGTATTTTCTCTCTTCTGTTGATTCTAGTCTCTCATATTATAAAAAAATTATGATTACTTCAAATGCATTCTTATAGATATAAGTGAAAGTCAACAAGGTGGCTATGAGGTCTCCCATCTTTATACTCTATTGGACCATTGGCAAAATGCTCCGTAGAGTGTTTCTTGTGTCTTTCCTTCTTTACCCTTAGGAGAGGGAACTCTTAGAGGAAGAGGACATAATTCTTTTTGTTTGTGTCATTGGTCCCATAATATAGTTAGGCAGTCTCCGCTATACTACCACTCTCCTTTTCCAACACAACATGAAGGTTGCGGTTCTTTGCTTCCACATTG
Source organism: Taxus wallichiana var. yunnanensis (assembly GCA_018340775.1). Lineage (NCBI taxonomy): Eukaryota > Viridiplantae > Streptophyta > Pinopsida > Cupressales > Taxaceae > Taxus > Taxus wallichiana. The sequence continues at coordinate 944,628,492 of CM031240.1, forward strand.
GGATGGGTGGGTTTCTCCCCCACACACATACAAGTTGCACCATCTAGCTTCGACTCTTTCACCTCTTCAAGATGCGGCTCATGGGTTAGAGGATCTTACAAAAGTGGTTGATGTTGATAACATCTTGTCAATATTGGTTGGGACATCATTCCTAAGGGGAAAGACCTTTCGGACAATGGTTGGGGTAACCCAAATGGCAAGGATCTACCTCTTGTTATTCTATTTGTTATATTTGCATAGTTTTCTTGCAATGTTTTAGTTTATTTTGTGTTAAGACTTTTTGTAAGGCTTTATTCTTAGGCTTTTTGTTAACCTAGTGTGTTATTAATGTGGCATCCTCTCCTACCGCCAATTTCTTTTTGTCAATAGTTTATAATATTTATTCTAAAATCATATAACTCTATTTCATCACTTATATATATATATATATATATATATGGGGGAATTGAGTCAACCATATAATAAATATATATGGGGAATTGATACTTGAGGAATTTCACATTCCATACGATCTATCAAAATGCTTTACAACCCAACTTCATTCCATATATAAGTTTGCAAATGTATGTGGATATAAATGACAAAAATAACCGCGTTCTTTGAACATTTTAAATAAATACTCCCATGTTCCCAAATAATGGAAAGAGACAATTTATCTCCTAAAATTATGGTGGGTTGATCAATTCTTCCGCAATTGTATTCTTATAATCCAAATATGGACGTCATCTTTCTCCATGATTTGAGGGCGTCTTGTCTCGAAGCCGCGTTAAACCATCGCTATTATTCATACTAAACAAACTATTGAGTTAAAATGTCAATTACGAAAATGGAAATTTATGGTCTTCATTGGTTGCATAACTTGTCATGTCTTCTCAACTACATTATCAAACATCATTAGCAACACCTGGATGGTCCCCTCTCAATGTTACATATTTGGGAAGGGTCCCAAGGAAATCTCGCCATGTCACTCTCTAAATGAATTCTTAGGAGAAAATTATAGGTTTGAAAGAGATGTTTAAGTTGAATTGTAGCCAGTTAATGGCCTAGCTTTCATTTTATTATGCATTTGCCATGTGCACTTCCATGATAGTAACTCATATGGAAGTTGGTTGGCTAAGATATGAGAAATGTTGCCCATTGTATTAAGATCTTGACCTTAGAGCTTAAGATTTTCTATATAATATTCATTAATCAAACCAATCATTTAAATGTATGTGATTGTTATTTCCCAACTATTTAATGGTTATTTTGTGAGATTTACTTTGGAATAATGGAAAAAAAAATTATATAATTGAAATTTATTAAAAAAATTCTAACAAGATGCTTTACACATAATACAATGACATGTGTATATATAGAAATATTTGGGAGTATCCTTAAAGATGGAGTCGTGTTCTTGAAAAGGAGGTTACAAGTTCGAAACATGTCGGGGTTGAATATGTCTTCTACATAATAGGTATGCATTCAATATAGTGGGAGTACAATATGATTTTATATACTACAAATTACGTTGCAAACCTAAAGCAAGGCCCCTTGACATTATGGACCTTTCCTTTCATTTCTGTTATAATTAATAATAAGGAATAAATTATAGCTCAACATTTCAATAACACATAAATGTCAAGTTAAAGCTTACTTACATCCTTAGATATATTTTTGGGACAACATACACTTATTAATGTCCTTGAGATATTTATGAGCAATTTACACGATGGTGTAATGATAAGTTGAAATTAACAAGTGCAACAATATGTAATTGTGGTGTAATTATAATACATGGTAGGAAAACCATGAAACTCAAAAGCAATAAAATTCATTAATCCTAAGACCTAAAACTCAAAAACCAAAACCTAAATCTCAAAACTTGAAACTTGACTTTCTTGAACACTACATATCCAAAAACCTTGGAAAAACAAAAAGTGCATTGTTATAGAATGTACATATCTTATTAAAAAACTTTAAAACCCATATTTGAAAGCTGAAAACTTTGATTTTGAAAACTTGGACAATACAAGAAGTAGTTTGATGTAAGACGTGACTATTCTACACAAAACTTAAATACTAAAACACCTTTATTGGAGCCATAAATTAAAGTGAAATGTACATTGTTGGTTCTAATATCATATTTCCCAAAATTGAAATCCCTAAGAACATAAAAAATTAACATATATAAAACACTATTATCATATTCAAACCGTGATAACTAAAATATGAAACCCAAAACCAAAAAAATTGAAACCAAAATACTAGATAACACAAAACTTGAAACCAAAACACGAGAATCAAAACTCTAAAGCACCGAATCTTAAAATATCTAAACTTATAACCATAAACACATTTCATCTTAAAACCCATAACTCGAAAAACATAAATATTAATACGGAAAAATTGAACTGAAAATCCGAAACTAAAAATCTAAAACTAGAGAACCACGAAAACAAAACAAAAAGATTGATATGATACATCACCAAAACCTAGAACCCAAAAACCGTAAATTTGAAATCCCCTACCTCAAACTACCTAAAACCCAAAAATATTGAAACTGAACAAGAAAAAACCATAAAATCCATAACTCAAAAAAACCTAACCTAAAACCTCACAAATTTTGAAATATAAACTAGAAAACCCTTATCCTAAAACTTGAATACCCTAAAACTGAAAATTCTCAATACATGAAAAGTATATTAATATAATATGTGATGTCCTATTCAAAATGTGAAACAAAAATGTCAAAACCTAATAAAATTGAACTTGAAAACTATGAAAATTGAAACTTAAGATGAAAAACTTGAAACTAGAAACCCATAAAAACTATTAACCCCGAAACTTGAATCCTTAACACTATATACTTAGAAATCATAAATCTAAACCTAGAAACCCACAGCTTGGAAAAACCAAGAACCGAAACTATCTAATGAGGAAAGCCTAAAAATAAGACTAATACATTAATATAAAACACCTCAAAAATCTAAAAATGAACATATAAATTTAAATCTATGAAAGCCCAGGTCTCAAAATCCCTAAACCCGTCGATTGGATATTGGTTCATTGCTGAAATTGTTAGGGTCACAAAGAGCACACCGAGGATCAATCATTGATGAGAGTAAAGGCCTTGACACCATAATAAGGGACGAGAACATGATCGTGCCTTGGTGACTTTGGAAAAATGAATGCCCCTCGAGTTTGGCACTAAGCTAAAGGAGGTTAGAAAAATTCCATGCCTTTAGAATCCAAAAACATGATACCCAAATTTTATTTAACTTTAATTTTAATTATTTATTTTAATTTTTAATGTTAATTGAAAAAGTAAGTTAAAATTGTCATAACATTTACCTACAATTTTCATTTCAAGAATTTTTAATTTTCATTTTAATTTCAAATTCTAAATAATTAATTTCTAATGGCGAAATTTGTTTTAGAGGTATCTATAGCCCATGACCATTGTTCCCTATTGTTTCTCTCTATTTAAACAAATTTTTGTTGATTCTCATATCATTATTTTTCTCTAATGATCGTTTATGGGAAGTGACCTTAAATGTTGAGCCTTAAAATTCGACACAAGTTTACCAAGAATGTTTATAGACCATGAAAGCGTAAAATATCTTATAATACCCAAATCTAAAAATCCAAAAAGCATAATATATTAAACCAAAATACAAAAACCTAATAATCCACGAAGCCCAAAACCAAAAATCACAAAATTTGATTGATATAAAGTGTCTCGAGACCCAAAACACAAATATGAAACTTGAATCTTGAAAGATACAAACCTAAAAATCTTGTCAACTTTGAACCCAATGAAGAAATTATCAAAACATGAATAATACATTAATATACAATTCTAAAGAAATCTAAAACTTAAAACGCAAAATTTAAAAAGTGAAACTTGAAATATGAAAACCAAAAATCACAAACATGAAAAACCCTAAAAGAGAAAAATAGAAATATGAAAACTCAAAACTCCAAAGCCACAAACTTAAAAACACTAATACCTTGAAAGTTAGATCCCAAGCATAAAAACCCCAAAACCTAATACATAAAAACCTAAAGTGCCTCTAAAACTTGAAACCTAGTATTTTAACCTTAATTACAAATAAATATGGTGTTTTATAGATCTAATTTGGATTGTAATTTGAAACTAATGCACAATAAATTTTCTAAAAAAATGATCTAACATTCTAATCCAACAATACATTTAAATACTATAAATAAATGATAGTCAATTAAGCCACATGCTAAAATATTCTTAATCATGAGAGGATGACTTGACTTAGATTTTCATATGGTTTATAGGATGAGATGGATATAAAATTATGTCAACCATGTTTCTCTAGTTATGAAACTACTTCATATTTATATATGGGCTTTGAAACCCTCTCAAACACTAGCTTCATATTTGGAAACTAGTTTATGTCATTCATGTCCTTTTTGTAAAAGTATTTGAATTTTTTCTATAGTTCTAATTAAATTAAGGTTGTTTTGTCTTTGTTTGTAAGGTCTTCCTGCACTTTAGCTTGCTCCATAATACTCGTGCATGCACCTATAATGATCAAAACCCTAATTTCCTGCACTAGCACTTAAACACATAATTAGATAACAAAAAAGGGTTTTGTGTGTGGTTGATCTGGAATTATCTTTTGGTGAACCCTTTATATTTATTTAGATAATATGTTACACTAAATTTCCTAAATAAGGGGCTCAAAATACATCTAGTTCTCCTAGTGGTAAGTGCAAGTGTGCATGAAAATATAGATAGGGAGTGATAAAGTACAATACTTCTAGATAAATATTTGATATACTAGATCCCCTTGAATTGGCTTGGCTTATAGATACTTGAAAATGCTTGATTTCGTTTTGATGTGCTTTTGAATTGGGTCATTTGCTCCTAGCCTCGTTTTGAGTTCATCATACTTGAATAGAAGATTCTCATAGTATATTCTCTTTATTTATGGAAGTTTAGGGTATCTTTCACTATATATATATATATATATATATATATATATATATATATATATATTCTAGTGGAGCTTTTGAGAATGTGAGTGTTATACTTGATTTATGTTGTTTCAAGGGATATGATTTTGCATTAAGTCCAGATTAAGAAGGGAAATAAGATAAAAATAATAAATCACACTATTTGGGTTTCACGAGACACTACGATCAAGTAATAGATAAAACATGTAACATTTATGTATGAAACTAGATAGTGGTGTCCAAGCGAAAAAACACTAGAAGTGAATATTTGGAAGTGTCTAATAGGAGGTATAAGATATTCATAAGTACTTAAATAAGTCATGTAGATGTATGAGAAAAAAGTGTGATATTATGAAGTGTTTTCAATAAATTAAGCTCTATTTTTAGATACAAGTCATGACTAAGGGATATAAGCCAAATCACTAATGTCATGTACCTAGTTAGTAGATTTAGGTGTTTGAATTTTCCCCACATTAAGCTAATACATAAGATTTGTTATCTTTAAAGGAGAATATATACTTGAGTGTGAAAACACACTTTAATTTTACTCGATTGCTTGATTGTTTTGATTACATGAATAGTCAAAAGTGTGATGCCCAGATTAAAACAACCCACTTGAGACCCATGAACAACCTAGGTTTAGTTAGAAAATTATGGAATAATTTTTTTGATTAGGAGTTAATGACCAAAGTCTCACAGACAGTTAAATTCAACTGATAACTTATCCCATTATAATAATTATTGATTTCACATTATAAAGCAATAAATGTAATAGGTCCACACCTAGCTCAAATCTCCCTAGGGATTAAATTAATCACCAATTACAATGACCTTTTAGCTAAATAGTCCCTGAATAAAATTTAGGGTTAAGGGACCCAAACAATTAAATACCCAAGGTATTTAATTCAAGAGCAGGATTTAATTATAGTGAGGAAGGGAATACATATTTAAAACAACAGAGTAAGGTCTCACTAACTCACTCCCAGAGCTTGATTGAGAGAGTCTACAACTAGGTTACAAGGCAAAAACTGCCACTAATAGGTTCCAGAGCAACTCAAATCCAACAGAACAAACTTCTCTTTTATAAACAATTCTCAGAGGTCACACGGTCCAAAACTTAGGGCTAGAAGTTTCAGGAGCAATTTTACTCCCATACCCACTCTATAATGGGCTCAAAGTTTTAACTTGATTTTTCTCATAATTAACACTTCCAAAATTTCCTAAACCATTCCTAATGGATAGGAAATTTTCTCACCTTTCCGGTGATATAAATAAGTCCTCTTAACTCCTTACAGAACTCAAGATATGAGTGGGCAGAGTTTTTAGGTCAAATTTTCCCCAAGGGGACATGTGTCAAGAGGAGGGGGAAACCTTTTGGTGGGTTGGCGGGTCACGGGGTGGCTTAAGGAAATTTTCCTTATGCGGGAGAAATTTCCCAATTGCACCGTGCCTCTGCGAGTCCTCCAAGGACATGTGGTAGCCTCTGAGTCGTCGCCGGAAACAAGGAAGGGAAGGGTGGAGCGGTAGAAGGATTTGGGGTACATCGCCCATGGAAGAGGAAAAACCAAACAACGCTCCCGCGCCCGTGGGTCCACTTGGGGACACGTGGCGCTCCATGGTTTGTCACGGGAGAAGGGAGAAGAAGGGGCATGGAGTGGTGGGAGAGGTTGGCGATTTTTTCCAAAGGGAAAAAGAGAAACAAAATGACACGCGGTCCGCGCGCCCGTGGAGGGAAAAAAAACCCTATGGCGAGGGCAGGAAAATGGAGCCACGGGGGAAATTTTCAAAAATTTCCAAAAGCCAAAACACAAAAAAAGACAAAGGGTCCACCCCCTCGCTGCCACCCCAAGGTGCCACGTGGCATGTTCTTATTGGTCGTGGCGGGCGAGGCTAAAATGAAAATGTTTCCCCAAAATTTTCTAAAAGGCTAAGGGTAAAAAAGAACCGCGCCTCCACCATAGCCCCAAGAGGACACATGGCACCCTCTGATTGGCTACAGGCCAACAGAGGAAAAAGTGAAAATTTTCAAACAATTTTTTTAAGGCAAAACGATGGGAAATTTTTGGGTTGTGGACCCACGGAAAATTTTCCCAAATTTTCCCGCCAAGGCACAAAAACTTCAAAGTGCCATAACTTGAGCTAGAAAGCTTAGTTTTGGACAAACAAGGAATTTTTGGAAAGCTCTCGATGCCCTCTTTACATAAAAAGCATAAATTTTACTTTTTGATAAGTTTTTAAGGGTCAATTTTGCAAAAAGGATCTGCAGGCTATAATTAGTGAAATGGCAGTTTTCAAACTTTTCAAATTGATTAAATTCAGTCTCCTCCTTCATTCAACATGTCAAAAAGACATGGAGGATTGATCTAGGGAGGTTTTAAAGTGTTTTAGGAAAGTTAATTTGTTCAATTGATTCAAAATTGCATTTGTCCAACAAATGACAGGATATGGTTGAAGAAGAGATTAAGCTCAATTTTTGTAATGTACACTTTATCTTCTTAAGTTTCCTTTGTCAATTTAAATTCCTTATCATCTTGGAATACTAATTTGTAACATTTTAAAGTTGATTACCAAGTGTAGGCCTGGACTATATAATTTGATTACATTCCTTTTACCAGTTTAAAAATTATACACAATGCCAGAGATCAGTTTAATTGAAGGAGTTATTAATTCATTTTTATCATATAGGTATGGTATTTACTTCTAAACTAATCCATCACATTCATTTGATTCTAAAAAAATTCATTTCCATGTTAAATTACAAGTTCGATTTCAAATTTAATATATTTTAAAGAGAAACAATACAATATAGTTCCCACCTACGTGTTTCCTCTTCTTACAATTAAACAAAGATTACATTTGCAATAGAAATTCAATTCCAAAGCAACAATGTGAGTTTGAGAAAGTAGAGTATTCCTTTATTGATTTCTAACAACTTTACAACTTATTCCTTTCTTTTAACTTCAAAATACAATATACAATACATGTAACATTCTTTCATATTCCTTTTCAAAATAGAGAATGGGATATAAATCTTTACATTTCTCACTTCAATTTCAGTCTTTCATCATCAATACAAGTATCTTCTCATTTACAATAGTTATACAAATCATCCACTTCAAAGTGGGAAAGGATTTCAATAAACTTGCTCACAAGAAGGGACTATCAAATTGTATATTCCTCTTGCTCAAAACAACAGCATGCTCATTTTCTCTTGTCTCCAAGTTGATCACAACAAAAGAGGGGGAAAGGCGGTGCTCTCCACTTAACCAATACATCCAATGAAAGGAGAATCCTTCCTTCATCATTGGCCCCGAGCCCCAACCAAGATACAATAAAAGATGCAATTCAACCATGACAACAAATGGCTTCTACAACACAACATTCTTTCACACACACATTTCTTTTTTAAAAACACAATGTAACACCAAAAGCAAACATCAGTTCACAATGCATTCAACAACATTTCAAAGCGAGAACTCAAGCTTGATCTTGCAAGCCAAAGGAGTAAGGACTATGGGGAAGCTACTTATGCCTCCAATTGGGAATTGGGCATCCACCTATAATCATACTGCGAATATAACATATCATAACCCATAAACCTTATGCCTCCCAACCCCTCCTTATGCACCCCCACAATTTTCCCTTATGCCCCCACAAGTAAGAAATGCAAGCTATTTCTTTTCCATGGTGGATCCCAAACCCAAAACTCCCTCCACAAAATTCTGATGCCTATGGCATTTCCCTTATGCCCCCACAAGAATTCCTCATAGCCTTCTCTTACACCATTCCTAAGGTAATTTACCCAACCAGCCAACAAATAAAACAATGCATGCACCATACACACAACACAATAAGAAAATAACAACAATAAGAAAGAAATAAATGGCTACCTTTCCATGGTAGCTTTTTTCCAACATCAAGCTCTCAAAGCCAAGAACACAGTCCAAAATAACAATCTCAAGTAAGAAGTTATCTCCAAATTCCTCCACAATCCACAAGAGCTGCAAACACCAAAATGTACCCCAAGGAGTTTGCAAATATCATTCAACAACCAAGCAACCATATTTTCCAAAGCTTTTCCAAAGTAAGAGCTCCAATCATAAGAAAAATGTGCCCCAAGCTTGCATACCAAATGTTTCAACAACCCCAATACATGAAGAGAGTTGGAATTATATAGAAGAGGGAAGGAAGAGGATGATGTGGATCCATGTAGGATGCCACCTCAAACATACTCAATTTCAAACAAAAAAGACCAGATTTAAAACTCCCTAGCACAATAAAGAGGTGGGCGAAAAATGACATGTTACTTGCACACACAAAAGAGCCCACACCTCAAGGGACAACAAAATAAATGAAATTTAAGAAAGTGTAATTAAAAACATGCACCGGATGAATAAATTGCATTATAAAAGTCACAATCACTTCCCCAACCATAAGTATGGTTGGTAACATAAATTTAGAGGCATGGGACAAGTTTTACTTGTCCCACAAGCCCTCCGAAAACAGCTCCCAAGGACAAATTCGAATTTGTCATGGAGGTGGAGTATTTCATACTCTAAAACCGACTTACACAAGCTCTTACACATCTCTTACAAATTAACTACAAACAGCCAACAACTCTTATACTTAGTTTCCCATATCCCAATTTAATTTATTTAAATTTTAATCAAATGATTCTCACATAAATCTAACACAATTTTAATTAAATAAAACAAGGAACACATTACTAATAAAATACATACAACAATAAATAAAAAGAAACACATTAATAAAATACACAAACCCATGGTCACATATAAAGAATATTTCCCCCATGGGAATCTCTAACAAACAACACACAACACAATAAAACAAGTTGCCATGGTGACCATGTTGAATTCACCGAGAATTCTATTTTGGTTGGTCTTCGATCCCTCGATGTTTTGTTGTGATATTTTTAAACCTGCAAAACACAAATACCTCCTTCGGCCTCATGGCCATATCAGAATGTCCAAAATGAATATATAATATAATCACGAAATCATCTATACATATGAATCACGACAGTCATCAAGGCAATCAATGAAATCATTTACAATTTATATCGACAACTATGTCATCATCAAATAATTTTCCTTTTCTAGGTTTATTCATAATCTCCAAAATCACATGTCCGAATAACTTCCACTAAACATCCATGTCAATAGTATATCATCATCCACATGTGAGTGTCTCTAATAATCACCATGCATTATATATAATCAGATTCAACAATAATCCAGGATCTGACATCTAACACCATACTAAATCAAAACTATTAAAATGTCTCTGTCATTTAGTCTATAGTATCATGATCGGTAATAAAAGGTGCAAAGGGAAGTGGGCACTACAAAAATATTCCCCCAAGAGTGTAACTTGTAAAACAAGAGTGTAGTCAATGTTTATATAACGAATGTTTAAAACTTTAGATCTAGATATATACTAAATTTGAAACTGAAATTCGGAATTCATAACGTAAAAAAATAAATGGAGGATTTAACCTATATGTATAGAACCAATTTTACCCCAAATACGTAGTATAATATGCCACCTTGTCAATGAATTTGAAGATAGAGGTTATATTAGTAGAAATGGAGAATTAAGGGTGATCAAATACCCAATTTGAAAGAGGTTTGGAGTGTAATTTTACTAACTAGAAATGTTGAGTGGGTAGAGTAGCAATAAAATTAAACCAGAGTCTTATGGTGCATTATAACTAAAACTAGAAGAAAGGAGGAACCATATTGGTCCCACAAATTTAAATTCCATGGACGTTGGTTATCGCTTATGTTAAACCACTATGTTGTAGATAAATATAGGTTTGTAAGTATTTAAAGTCTTAACAATATCAAAATGTAAATCATTGAAATAGAAATAAAAACATATAAATATGTAAACTGTAAACATGCCACCTACATTTTCCATACAATTCAATGAATCTATATATAAATTTGTATCTATGTAAGTGATTTCCTGTCTTAACCATTGTAACATCTTATATTTTATGATAATCTATATTTTATGACAATTGAACTTATGATGGATAAAGATGTCAAAATATAGGATGTAATGGATATAAAATTAAAAAATGTAGGACATTATCATCCCACATGCCTATCCCAAAAACACGGTACTATCCCTTTTTGAAAATACACTTTCCGATTTTCAATCTTGTAAGCAAGTCCCTATAATATATTTCCCATATTCATATATTCTAAAATTGTTTTTATTCAACTGATTTGCATTGTTGTTTTTGTAACAACCCCACTTTGAATTTCCACCTTATTGCGGTGAGAGAGATAGGATGTAGACCAATTAGCAAAAAATAAATTAAGTGTTTACATGTCGGATATAATATATAATTATCATTGGAACATATATGAGGTCTTTAGTAGATGGCCAAAAATTAGAACTTGGTGTTAGATATTATGTTTTCCTTATTATGTATGGGGCATTTTCCACCTCACACATGGCGAGTCATCTCACTTAGGTGAGGTCATTTGTAATTAGGTGTGTCATAGGAGTTATACGACATAATCTTTCATATATGTTATTGTATCATACAGAGTTACTTTCCATTTCGGATCATAACTCCTTTCTCCCTTGAGGAGATATGATGAGTCTTACATTGGGAGTTACACAACACTCCTATTTATATTTCTTATTTGGATCTATGAATATAACAAGACCTATTTTTATGCATGAATATTTTCTTGATTAATTCATTCTTATTACTTGGATCACTTTAAATTCGGTTAGAGTGTAACATTCTTGATGTGTACAAGATCCGTTTGATCTTCACGATCCAAGCTCACATGGTATCAGAGATGCATTATCGGTAAATGTGTACTCACATTTGATTGTTGCTAATTAATTATAGTTTTGATTATTTATCACTTCTTGTGTAAGTTCATTGATTTATTTTATTGATTGTGCTACTCTGGGTTAACATTTCATTTTTGGAGTTGTTATTTGTGGTTTTGCCTTGTGAATGTGAAATTTAGGAGTTTATCTACTAGATTTGGCTAGTTTTAGCTATATTTAGTGGAAATATATTTTCTGGAGGTATTTATATGTTTTATATGTTTTGGAAATTTTGCATTAAATTCTATTTTTAAGATTTTTGTGTGTTCCTCCTAAACCTATCTCCCTCCTCCTTCCTACCCTTCCCAAACCCCGCTGCTCCTCCCGGCTCTCCTCAAGATCTCTACTAGTTTAGTGAGTTATTCCCAAACCTCCTTGATCTCATCTCTCCCCACGATCTCCCATCAATTTTGATTCCCTCACTACCGAGTTCTCAATGAGATCATTTTGTCTTATGTTAGGTCTAAACCGAGCTCGCTCTTTCCCTTATCTATCCTATCAAGTATAACTCGATGTGTTGTTTTTCTTGAGCCATCTCGGCTCTCTCCAAATTGAACCTTGCCTAAATTGTTGGTCTCATCGGTGTCGATTTCATTTATGAGGCTATTTTTATCGAACTCACCTTATTTTTGTTCCCGAGTTGGGTTTGTGTATATGAGTTTAAACTCTTTCTCGGCCTAGCCAAGTTCTTTCACACTTGAGCTCACCTTTTCCCCTATGTTTCTCACCTCTTCTTATAACCTTGCATTGGTATTAACCTTCTACCTATGACCAAGTTCAGCCATGACTTATCCCTATTATTTGAACTCCACCCTGGGTTTCATCCTTGTGTCTTCTCCAACATGTGTTTTTCTCCCCTTTCAACCACATTCCTTGATTTGCATTCGCTTTGACCTTAGGTGAGTGTTACCCTATCTCGATCTGCTCTAAAATAGTTGAGCCCATTTATTTGTTTCGTGTTGGACTACCTCCATTTGGTTGCAAGCATTATCCATCTTCCCATCGATCCTAACTCTTCCTTGAGCCACCCTCTTCCTCCACATGGCCACAGTCCTCCCTCCTCGTTGACCTCTTTTAACCTTACTTCCCTCCCTTTGTTTTTGAAACTCACATTTTTAATATATGCTCTATATTGTTTTCAAGTTTAGGTAATATTTTAAAATCATATTCTATTTTTTTGGTTTATCATATAATAATAAAACTTAGGTTAATTTTTAAAAAATCGTATTCTTTTTCTAATCTAAGTTAGGGCCTAATTTTAAAAGGATTTTTTTAAAGTAGACCATTTAATCATAATTAGAGGAGATATTGTTTTTTCAAATTAACACTTTAAATTTATTATTATTATTATTGATAATTAAAATTAATTTGAAAAATTAATTGAAAAACTAGCATTGTTGGATGTTTTTGACCATGTGGTTGTGAAGGGTGTGTTTTTTCTTTCCGAAAAATTTTCTTACGTTTCAGGAGGTTCCTAGCTCCATTTGGAGTTATTTTTTCTTGTAATCAAACTCCTATTCTTGTTTGAGATTATGAGTTTGTCATCCACAATCTTACAAAAAGGGAGTTCCTTATGACATTGGGATGCTATTTCTCATGTAGGACTTAGTTTTTCTCCTTCTTATTTTTAGGCTTCATTTCATGCTTGTTACGATGTTAATTTGTTTTGATCACTAAAACCTTATTGTGGTATCTAAACTTGTGCATTTTTATGCTCATTACAAGGTGAGTGGCTAACTTTTTCATAATTCACAATCACATTTGATTGTAATCAATGCTTTAAACTATAAAGTACCACAAATAGGAGGGAGAAAATATTGTTCTAGGGTGTTTGTGCGTTTCCTTACTTTATGCATTCTTTATTTCTCTCACTTGACAATGGATGCTAATCCCATTCCTTTACTCGAGCCATTTAACTTCATTTAATGGAGATCAAATATGGTAATGACATTATAGGGTAAATGATTGTTTCATATCACTATGGGATAGGAAAAAGAACCAAAAAATAAACCCAAAAATTCTAGGTAGCTTAACCGATGTCACAAAGCCTTAGGTCTTCTTTGTTTATATTTCTCTCCTAACTTGATCTTCCTCATTGAATATTCCATAAAACTCAATGGATCAGGGAAAAATATAAATGATATTTTTGGAAAACAAGATGACATGAGAGCACATGAGTTGGAGAATGAACTGCGAAGATTAACTCCTTTTAACTTTGATAACCTACACACTTTCTTCTCAACGTTTTTCCATAATAGATTAGTGTTGAAATAATGTGGATTTGAGAAAAAGGATGCCCCATATATCTTGTTAATTATTTCTAAGCTTGGCCCTGAATACTCCATCTTCATTTCTACCTTCCACACCACGAAATAAGCTTTAGGGATTGCTTGGAAGATGCCCTCATTTGACAAATTTTCATCCCAACTCATTTGAGAATAAGATAATTTGATTCAAATGGGAGAACTCAAGTCCAAGTCACATGTCATTGTGGCAAGCACTAGTTAGGGAAAGGATAAAACACCAAAAAATAAGAAAGAAAGAAGGACCAACCTAAGAAGGAAACCAAGACCAACCAAACCCAACACAAACACTTCTACTTCTGAGCCGAAAGAAAAGCATGAAAAGTGTAAGTTTTCCTATTGTAAGAATTCATGACGTGAAGAGCATCGATCCATGTGAAAACAAATAGATCATCTAATTCATTTAATTGAGAAGAATAATATAGGTGTTCCTGATTCTATCAAGAAAAATGCCCCAAAGTCTAAGTCTTCCAAAGAAAAGGAGTCCAAATATGATAAGAAGAAAGGAAAGGCCTTGTAGTTAGTGTTACTCCTTCATCAATGTGGATCATTGATTCTAGTGCCTCACACTACATGGGTTATTCACATGTTGAGTTTTTCAAAATTGAACCATGTGGCATGTCCCAAATCACTTTGGGTGATGATACTTCATTTTTGGTTTCTAGTAGTGGATCGATAGAAGTAGATGGTGGAACTTAAGACAATGTTTTGAGTGTTCCCAATCTCTCTACCAATCTCCTACTAGTTTACCAAATAACTCATATCGGTATAGGAATGTGAGTGGAATTTTATCTAACAAATTGATTATTTGTGAGCTTCACAATGAGTCTACAATGGGTGAGGGAAAGGTGGATCATCGGTCATGATTTTACAGCTTCTCCCAATTTACTTATAAGTATTTATCCATTTCCTTTCTCACTCATGCAAATGAGGTTAGTAAGATATATAATGAGCATTTTTGTCATCTTAACTATCGTTAACTTGAATAGTGGAGAAAACATGAGATGGTCAAAATGTTACCTCGAGTCAAATTTTCTAAGGGTATTTGTGAGGGTTGTGCCCTTGGGAAGTACCCCAAATAAATTTTTGGAAAGGGAAAAGCTTGGAGAGATTCTCATCACTTGGATCTTGTTCATAGTGATATTTATGGCCCATTCCCATCTCCTTTGTTTACTAGAGCTCTCTACATTCTTACCTTCATTGATGATTTTTGCATTACACTTGGGTGTATTTTCTCAAATAGAAATATGAAGTTTTCAATAACTTTAGAGATTCAAGGGTCTTGTTAAGAAACAAGCTCAAATATCTATCAAGATTATTCAAAATAAAAATAGAGGTGAGTATGTGAAAAATTGGCTCAATGATTTTTGTACCTCCGAAGGGATTACTTGCGAGTTTATAATTGCTTACATCCCTTCAAAATGGAGTTGTAGATAAATAACCAAACACTTAAGGAGATGGCCACATGTATGGTTCACTCTATATCCCTTCCTACGTAGCATTAGGTTGAAGCCATGAATTGTGATTGCTACATTCAAAACCACATTCCACATAAGGAAGTAACATGGATGACATCCATTGAAGCATGATATGGACACAAACCATATGTCAAGAAATTTCACATCTTCGATCAACTTCCATGGCTTAGATTCCCGAAAAGAGACACAATTACTTGGAACCATAGTCCAGACCTTGTATCTTTGTAGGGTATCTCAATGGCATGAAGGGATAAAGAATTTTGAACCCTAATACTCATTAAATTTATATTGAGAGAAGTTTGAAGTTTGATAAGTCATGTTCCACTTCCAATTCTCCACCCACTGAGGTCATTTTTCCCCTATCTAATTATGACTCTAATTCTTCTGATGATGATCTAGTTGAGCCTCTTCCTCCTCCTATTGATCCTCCTACTCCTCCTGATCCTCATGATTCTGAATATTTTGATTCTGATAGTAGTGATGATGATGAATTTTCCCTTCTCACTCGAGTGAAGAATTTACAGATTTTGAGCCTGAATCTCCTCCTAGTCCTCATTGGGCTAGGAAGAACTTAAAGAGTGCTAGAGATTGGATAGGGTATCCTTAGGATGAGAGATGGAATCATTAAAATTTTTATGGAACCTACTCCTTCTCCACCTTTTCTTCTGACCCTCAATCTTTCTGGGAGGCTTCTAGGATTCCTAAGTGGAATTCTGCCATGGATGAGGAGTATACCACACTCATGAAGAATGATACTTGGGATATTACCCATCTTCTAAAAGGAAGAAAATGGTTTGGTGTAAATTGGTTTACAAAACAAATTATGTTTTTGATATGAACATCAAGAATTATAAAGCGCAACGTGTAGCTAAGGATTTATCCCGAGGTAGTTGGGCTTGATTAAACCTACCCTTGGCATCGCTTCCACAAATAAATGGGGATTATATCATGTAGACATTAAGAGTGCCTTCCTTCATGGGGACCTAGATGAAATATATCTATATGGAATAACCTATGGATTATGTCCATGATTCCTCCCTCATTTATAAGTTAAATAAGTATCTCTATGGCATTAAACAAGCCCCTCGGGCTTGGTATGCCAAGATGGACTCCTTTCTTCTTGCATCAGGGTTCACTAGGTGTCACTTTGACCCTAATGTTTACATTCTATAGTAAGATGAATCCATGCTCATCCTCATTTTGTATGTTGATGACTTTTTGATTATGGATAACTCTTCTTTGATCATTGATTGTGAATACCTTGACTTAGCTAAAAATTTATCCATGGTGACTTAGGTTTTCTTCACTAATTTATTGGGATACATATTACAAAATATGTCTCGAGAATTGTGATTGTGCAACCTAATTATGCTCTTTATTTTCTAGCTAGGTTTTATTATCTAAAAATCCCCCTGCGGCCATTTTTGATAACTTGCACTTTTATTTGGACATGAGCACATGTAAACGAATAAAATGGAGAAAATTAGTATTGAGGACATTCTCTTCCTACTTTCCTAGCCCCTCAATCCAATACTTAGCCAAAAAATTTAAAAATTGGGTCTTCTACAGGGTATTGCAGATAAGTCGGGTTTGGAAGGAACGGACAGAATAGTTCCCGTGCTCTTGTGTTCCCCACATTGCTACATTAGACACAACAAAGGAGTTTGAGAAATTTTAGAATGTGTTGTGGGTAAGTTAGGTGTTTGAAGAATGGATGAAATATTTCCTCAAGGCTTTTAGCTCCCTGCATAGCCATTTGGACCAACGAGTGAAGTGGAAGTAGTATTGCGGACAAAGCGGACAATTGATGGAACAAAAGGAACGTTCTACTAGATGATCACCTGCATGGCCAAGTTGACTAACTAACTAGGGAAAATAACTAAGAGTGAGAAGAAATAATTACAAGAGAAATAGATAGTGTGAGCATTAACGAATCAGGTGGAACCGTTCCATAGTTCCACCCCAAACCCTATTATTTGTAAAACAAAAAGAGCGCAGGATAAGGTGGATATGATGGGCCTAGAAGGAACAAGTGGAAATTTTCTATAGTTTCTCATGTTCTTTGATCAGATGATCTGGACACAGAAGGAAAAATGAATTATTGTAGATTCTAGCATCGCACAGGGAAATTTGTCGATTCATCCTACAGGTTGAACTTAAAATGGACATAAATTTCACCCAGTAGCTCCAAATTTCACAATCTTGGTACTGTTAGAAATATCTCACCATGTATTACACCACAAAATTATGATTTCTTAATTTTATTAAGTTTAAATATGTGAAAAGTAGAAATACTATCCCATCATTAAAAGTAAAATTCCGAGATAGTTCGACTACCACATTTGATGAGGTATGATGCCCATTCTTTCTCCTACAAGCAAAGTACCATGGGGAATGGTATTGGATAGGTGTCCATGCCCATTTTCATTCATTCAATGCATGTTGTTAGCAATTGAAGGTGGAAATATGAGTTCCTCTTTTTCCATCCTCTTTCTTTCCCATCTCATTCATATATATATATATATATATATATATATATATTGATAGATAAAGTTTGGAAAGGCTCCAAGGGCCATATACATAAAGATATTACAATGTGAGATCATATCCATAAAAAAACTAGCCAAAAAGAAACCATGCTTGATTCAAGAAGGGTTTGACTCTACACGAGCAGCACCAACGAGAAACCAAGACTACCCAACCCAACAACAAACCCAAAAATAAAAAGACCCATAACAAAGGTCAACAAAAAGGCCACAAATGACCCCTCAGGTACTTTTGGCCTGAGTCCTTGAACTCAGTCCTGCAACCCCACCCTTGCTGGCATAATCATCATCATCCTCAGAGCTACTAACCTCCCACATCCTTTTCTTCCCCTTCTCAGCCGCTACCATCTCCTGAAGGATATCCACCCTATTGCTAAGCATCTGAAGCTTTGTGCCATAATGTTGAGCTCCTCTAATTAAAATCTTATTCTCAAATTTCAAGTGAGTAACCATATCTTCAAGGATTTCAATTTTACTAGAAAGGAAATTTATGAAAACATTTCCCTCACTCCAACCCTCTAAAGTAATCACATCTAGATTTTTACTGCAAGAAATTGAAGAGCAGAAGCCGCATCCAACTCCTTCTTAGCCTTCTCTTTCAAAACATTGAGCCTACATCTATCATCCAGAGTCAAATGTTCTTCCCAATCTTCACCATACCTAATTCCAACACTTTTGGTAGGAATCGGGGTACCAACTTTGAGCAGTAGAATAATTAACCCTTGGTGCAATGGAACATCCACAATCTTCGCTTGAAAATATTTCACCGAAGCTTGCAAGGAATTAAACAAATAGAAAGGAATGCTCACCTTCCTATTTCTACGGAAGTGATTTAAAAACATGAAATGTTGGGTATGGAGCTTCCTAAACTTCCCATCAAGAGTGAAATACTTCATAATAATAAAACAAACCTCAGGCCAACACCACAAAAGAGAGTTTCGGGATATACCATCATCCATATGAACAATCTTCTCATCAATATCAAGGAAATTGAAAACTTCCTCCTTACAAACCTTACATCTATTACAATCCATATTAGTAACCTTACCAATCAACTACTCGAAATTAGCAGGCTCACACCATGCATAGTCACAACCCCTTTATCCCGGATCTCGCACAAAATCCTTCGAAATAATCTCATCATAACCCTAAATATTATGAAAGAAATGAGTAACTCCCCATTTTTAAAAATATCCCAGATAACCAAAGCCCTTTCCATAGCCAAATAGGACGAAGGCTCCACCATCAATCTGTTACCACTTGATGTAGCCTAGAATTCACTAGTAAGACCCCAAGCATCATTGGCACATCACTCAGCCTAGACTGAGCACTCACCCAAAGCACACAAAGGTACCAGGTCCCTCTTTAGGGTTACTGTTGCAGGATGTTAGCATGATGAAGACTTAATACATGTAGTTCCATTATTAATACATCATTCTACAGAGCATGCCAGATCTATATCTAAGGGAGAACATAATTAAGTATTAACCATGATGAAATCAAGAACATACTAGATCCAAATACACACAGAACTAACACTTAGATTCAGCCAATATCCTCCATTATATTAAATATGAAAATTACACATAAGCTTCTTACAGTAATGGCATTCTATGCCCATACGCACATAGATCGATACAATAGTCCAGTCTTGCACACATACATACATATATCTGTCTCTCTACTCATTCTTTTATATATATCCTCTACTACGTAGTTCACTACATATTTATAAGGGTGGGGACTTTCCCTTCACCACTTATCCAATCCTAAAATAGGTCACATGCTATTATTAGCTACGCATTTTTACAGTCATAGCCCCACATGCAAGTGTGCTAATAATAGACTTCCTTTAGTTAACTGATAGTGATAAACCTATTCTTAGCCCACATCCATGCAAAGTGCTTTGTAGCCGATCCTCCAAAAATAGCCAATGCATGGCGCGTAAGTCTCTGCCTCATTTATGTGCTCTGCATGCCATCTCTAAAAATAGATCCTCATGTGCAAAAATGGCTAAGTCCCGAAATATGAACTTATCCTCCACACGCGTGTTTCCCTTATCCGTTCGTGCCTTTGAACATGCCCTATTTTCCCACGTGGACCTCTTGTGTGCCTTTTGTTAAGTATTCTCTACTCAACATTACCCCACACTAATTGTATTTCCGCCTCGGAAATGGTTGTCTCAAAAATGAATTAAAGAATATGAATGGAAAGAATAAGAATGAATCTATATGCACAAAAGAATGATGTTACTCTGCAGCTTCATCCGCTTCAACTGAAAAATTAATTTGGGATATTCCTCCTTTATTTCAGCCTCCAAGGTCTACCACTCAATGAGTGCTTCCTCTACTTTTTCTGGAATGTCCACAACAATGGACTCCAGTTCATCTTGTGCAATCTCTCCTTTCTCATTCTATAAGACCAACACAATGTTGGACATTGTAGTCATCCTTCCCTCTAGCAAATTCATCTTCTGCGTGATGATTTTCCCAAGCTCATCTAGCTGTCATTTGTGTGGTTCTTGTGCTACTGCAAGAGCCTCATGCTTCTGTTTAACCAATGAGAGTCTTTTTGCATGGCCCAATGTGTCATCCTTCATCACTTTTTGGACCTCATTGTCCTCCTCAAGGGTTTTTATTTTGATGAGTGCCTCTAAATTTGTACAGATATTCAAGGCTTGGTCTACCTTGTTTAGTTCTTCTTGTAGCGCTTACAAAAGTCCTCCCTAAGATGAAATATTTCTCTTCATTGCAACCCTTTCCCTTTCTGCCTCTTGCTTAAGATTCTTTGGTGTTGGCATTCACATGGTTTCATCTTCAAGTACCAAATCCACCAAAGTCTTGACATAGTGCATTATGAAGGAAATTTTTCTGGTACCTTTGACTCCAGATGTGGGTGCACTTTTAGTACATGGTCCCCAATAGTCTCTGCCATGCTGATAAAGGCATGGTTCCTCTTTTATTCCAAGTCCTTTTCCTGGATCAAACATAGTATTTATACATCCTTTTTTTAATTTCCCCTCACAACACCCTGATGGTTGCGGCCTTATCCATGTTCTGTGAGCCACCTCTGTGGAGACCTTTACCAATGCATTACTTACTTGCTCATCGGACATAACAGTAGGCTTTACTATTATGTGTCTAGCTTGGGAGTCTTTTCAACCTCCTCGACACACATGACTCCTCACATACATCAAATTTTGGTTCATCCATACGTGTGCATCAACCATGATAGTTTCTTCCTTATGCATACGGTTGTCATATATTCATCCATCAAATCATAGCCGTATAACTCCTTTTGTTTCACAGTGCTCTAGAAACGGGCGTGGACAATTTTACCTGTGTCCTCAGCGTAGCCCATGATTGGTGCATTGTGTTCTCCACTCATTCTCTTTGTTCTAGGCCCCTTAGGAACTGGAGCTTCAAGATTTGGAGTTTGTTCTGACATACCTTGAGTAGTCTCATGCATGGCTTCTGTTGTCTCCTTTTCTCCTTCCTCTCCATCCTTCCTTCATCCTTTGATTCCTCTTGTGGCTCCTCCCTATTCTGTGGTTCCTCATATTCAGGTGGTGTAGGAGACCCTAACGCGCTTTCCTCGGATTCCTCCACCTCTTCACCCAACTTCAAATTCCTTCTTCTTTTCTCAGTTGTCTCCTTCTGTGGAGATAGTTGAGGTGACCTACACACTGATTCTTGAGTAACAACTTGAGTCCTTGTTTTCCTGAATACTCTTTTAAAGTGACGGTCTCCTTAATTTTGTATTCTCTTCATCTTCTTACCCCTAAGATGGCATAGTCGCACGCTTTGATTCTCTTTTATCTGATGGCTACCTCCTCATGTGCTCCAAACCACCACTATCCTCATGCTCATCCTCCTCATCCTCTACTTTGATTGTCTCTATGGGCTTAGGAATTGGAATGTTCTCCATGGTATGCTTACCCTTCGGTGGCCCTAGGAGCGCGAAATCATCTTCCACATACTTATTGTTTTCTATTTTGGGATTTAGTTGGAGGTACACAAGTGTTTCTCCAATGTCTCCAACAACCAAACTTACTAGCTTTATGCTCAACACATCTGAGATGATCCTTTCAATATATGCATTACGTCTTGGATATACATACTTCTTCCTCAGTGTGTGGTAGTCACAATCTACCTTGTCTACATTGAATGTTAGGTGGCACATCATCGAGAACATGTGAACTGATGCCTAAAAATACCTCACTTTGTGAAGGCATACGATAGTTTACACCATGGGCTCTAAGCCTCATCCTTCATTGCAAATCATGCGATGTAAAAATTCTAGTAAACTACAAATTGTACTGCCTTACCCACCAACGAAAGGAAATTCTTTGGGGATGTGCCATTCCTCTTCAAACACCGCATGGAGCCTATCATACCACTTCTCATCCCTCTACTTGACTGGTTCGGTCATCGATCCTTCACACAAGTACTTGCTGAATCATTTTGCAGGTGACTTGTTCTCCATGGGATACTCCTAGATCTTCTCCTTTGGTCCATCGGGCACCCCAATCTCCATGAATACCAAAGACAACAGAACAGCCCCAAAACTAATCTTTCCTCCTAAACATGCTTCTTCGATGATAGTTTCTGTAATGTAACCTGAAATGTTGTAGACCACTCCTTCAGACATCCTTCTAGCAATGTGCAACCACATGGTATTCACTTGTGACCACCTCTCTTGGTCATTTAATTTTGTCACAAGGTGTGTGGCTGCCTGCACAATTGGGTACTTTTTCAGCTTGTCTATGTCCATGCCATGTAGACCCTTGGTGTACCCCATCTCCCTCCTAGTCTCCATAATTGTGGCCTTTTTTGTTAAGTCCCCATTGAGGTCTTCACTTGTAGCCTTCAACCTGTCACTGTGGAGATCAACATGGCTGAAATCCTTACTCTGCGTCCTATAAAGTAGAAGAAGTCTTTGTGTACTCTGCTCATGAGCCATTGGTACAAGGGATCATATTTTCTGAAGTAGGGGAGCTCGTATAACTGATATACTCCAATCTTTTTCAATAAATTCTCCCTAGCGTCGTCATAGACTGGCATGTCCTCTGTTATGTGCTTATTTGTCTTTATGTTCAACAGTGCATCCAACTCCTTATTTTTGTGGTATGATGGTTTTACTCACTTATCTTTCTTCTCTCGAATGTGGGAATCCCATTCCTAGCCTACTATAACCCCCTCTGGATATTGCATCTCTGAAAAATTTCTCTCAGGGGTCATTTCTTCTTCCTCCAC
The DNA here is from genome assembly GCA_018340775.1 of Taxus wallichiana var. yunnanensis. Lineage (NCBI taxonomy): Eukaryota > Viridiplantae > Streptophyta > Pinopsida > Cupressales > Taxaceae > Taxus > Taxus wallichiana. Next base: position 944,651,930 of record CM031240.1, read on the forward strand.
GACCACCTTCTTCTTTCCCTTAACTCCCGCTGCAATTGCCTTCTTTAGTGCCATTTATACCCTACTAATCCTCTGAAAATAATCATCTTTTGACTTCTGCAATATGTAACTCAAACCCTAGCTCAAATCTTTGTGCCCTAGAGGAAATCACATGCCCTAGCTCATTTGTAACATGTCTTCTTCACTCAAACCCTTCTCTTGTGGGAATGCAAGCTTCTCCTTTGCACAAACCTCCTTTCCATGTCTGGTTTCACACTCTTCGCACCTCAACATGATTTCTCGGATCTTCATACTTAGCTCTTTTAAAATTATCTTAATTGCAATGGTAAGAATGAACTTGCATCCCATCCTTATATAGATTTTCAAAATTTTGATGCATTTATTACTCCACCTACCCAATGTCCTCTCATTTATTGACCAATTTCATTTGTTCCATGCGATACATCTTCGCACCGCAGCTATAACCATCTAGCACACCTTCCTACCCTCTGGTCACAGACTTCTCTTCAACGCACTTCCTTGCGTCAAGTACCTTTTCTTTGCACCTTCCACTAGTAGTTATTATGGCATCCGCTTACCTCGCGTTATACTGTCCCTTCATTAATCTCCATATTTGGTCATTTTTAGAAGTAATATTATAACTTGAATAGCACCTGTAGCAACTTATTCCTTTCATCATTCAATTCCAACAGTCTTGTATCGGATATCAACAACCTACCCCACACTAATGATATGTACATTCCTTTGTGCATAAAAATTCTTTAAAGAGTAATTAGCTTCACGCACGCATAAACGTGCTTATTACAAAAGAGCAACAAATAAATTGACAAAGCATAGCGATGAAGAAGGAAATACATAATTGAAAACCTAACTTAAATGGAAACATTGCCTTATTACAAACACCAATAAGACTTATTTATAGTAGGGCTTCACCTACTCCTTTTAAAGTAAGCTGGGTAGCCGTGTTCCATCAAGTGCTTCTAAGCGACAAGATCTGTTTCAAGGATGTAAGTGATAATATACGACCTCAACCAATGTAACTTAAGTTTTCTTGGATGTTGCAAAGAACTTAGAATCATAGAGAAGCACCATTTTTCCAATCTCAAACTTCTTATCCCTTATGGTTCTGTCATGCCATGCTTTCCACCTAGCCTTTTCTTTCTTCGAATCCAACGTGCTATGGCTCGTCACTCATCCATCTTGATTATCTTTTCAATCTGTTCTTCTAAAGATTTCTCATCAGCTATACCTCTAGTGCATGTGATACGCAAAGAAGGTAACATAAATTCCATAGGAAGAACAACTTACGTGCAAATACTAATTGAAATATGTGGCTTTGTTCAACCTCTTATAATTATTCTATATGCCCAAAGTACATTGGATACTTTATCATCCCAATCCTTTCTTCCAACATCAATTTTTTTTTTCAAGTTCTGGGTCAAAATCTTGTCGAAAGCCTCAGTAGTTCCATTTTCCTGAGGATGGTAAGGTGTAGTCTTATGGTGCGACCATAAACTCATCAATAATATCCTGATTGTCTCATTAAAAAAATGTGTGCCCCTGTAACTTGTCAAAATTAGAGGACATCCATACCTTGTAAGAACATTTTCCCATATAAACCTAGTTGTTGTAGCTTTCGTACAATCCTTTGTAAGTACTACTTCTTCCCACCTTATGAGATAATCTGTGTAAGTAATGATGTAGCGCAAACCAATCCTACGCATGACCGGTGAAATAGGTCCATAAAATTGATAGCCCATTTCTCAAATAGTTCTACACTAGAAATAGGTCTTAAAGGCATCTCATCTCTTTGCCCTGGTTTGCCTAGATGCTAACAATGATCACATGCCTTGCAATACACATTACAATCTTTATACAAGGTCTCCCACCATAATCTAGCGAGTAGGATCTTCCGCGCAGTAGCATCACCTGCATAGTGGCCACTTGTAATACCACCATGAGCCTCCTCCATAATATCCATGCACTCATGCTCCAATATACAATGACACAATACTTCATCTCTGCCTAACTTGTATAGGTCACCACTAATCAACATAAAAGGTTCCACACATATTACAAGTTGTTTCTTTCCTAAGGCCTTCATTCCTTCTAGTGCCACACCAGTTCTAGAAAGATAACAATGTCCTCTAATTCTGATGCCATGCATTGTAACCTATATAGTTGTCCATCTGGCATGGTATCCTCAATTTCCTATGCTTATTATCCTTACTGTATTCTTGATAGATGGTCTGGTCCATAATTACTTTTCCCTAGTTTTACCACAACTATGAAATCAAATTCTTGAAATAATAGTACCCATCTACATATGTGCCCTATAAAACATGATTGTTTACTAAATAATTCAAGGCCATGTGATGTATAGAATACAGATGGTGTAGCTAGAAAATATTGTCTAAACTTGTGTAGTGCATAAATCATTGACAAAGGTTTGTTTTCTATAGTTGTGTAATTCTATTTTGTAGGAGTCATATTTCTACTAGAAAATCAGATAGGATGATCCATAATACCCTCTCCATGATGAGCTAACACCACACCAATGGTCATGCCAGAGGCATCCACATGTACATGAAATGGTTAATCCCATGAAGGAAAATGTAGAATAGGCGCGATAGTAAGTTTCTCTTTCAATATCTCAAATGCGCGCTATTGTGGTTCTCCCCAATAAAATGTACCTTTTCCTTTCAGTAACTCCTCCAAAGGTGTGGAAAATTTGGCATATCCCTTTATGAATTTTCTATAATACCCTGTGTGACCCAAGAATCCATGCACCTCACTCTAACTGGTAGGCACTTCTAGGCCTAGAATGACTGCAACCTTAGTTGGATCAACTAGCAAACCCTCCTTGCAGATTATGTGACCTAATAGTATTCCAAATGGTGTAGCAAATATGCACTTCTTGATGTTCAAAGAGATACTCAACTGTTTGCATCATTCAAACATTAAGCGTAGATTGTCATAGTGATCCTTAACAAGCCCATATACTATCCAATCATCTAAATAAACCTACAAGAAGTTGTGAATAAAATCTTTGAATGCTTGAACCACTATCCGTGAGAATACAATAGGTGCGTTATTTAGTACAAAGGGCATCACAAAGTATATGCAAAACTACCCCATTCAATAGTAAAAGTTTTCTTTTCTGATCCTCTGGGCAATCCTAACACGATGATACCTAGAAAACCCATCTATAAATGAATAGATTTCACACCTGCCATGCCTTCTAGTATTTCCGAGTGAGTGGCGTAGGAAATGGATCATTACACATGCAACATTCAGATCCTCGTAATCCACATGACTCTAATCCATCCATCCTTTTTGATATTGATCACCATTGGAATAACCCATTATGACTCGTCGAGGACTTGATAATTCCAGGACTTCAACATTTTATCAATCTCTTCTTTGACCTTCTCGCGTAAGTTGGGGTTCATCCTGTAAGGTATCTTTCTAACTGGGTGAACACCTTATTTAAGCTTTATCTTCATCTACCCTAGTGATTCATGCACGCCCTTAAGTTCATGATACCCCCAAGGGAATAAGTCCTGATAATCCCATAATAACTCAATAATTTTAGCCACTTCCGAGTCTGACCAGTAGTCTCCAATTATGGCCTCCTTAGGCTCAGCTTCTGACCCTATATTTACTTTCTTTGTCTTCATTGGTTCATGATATGTGCATGTATCCTTATCTACACTATCCAAGACCTCACACATTCCTTGTGAATGATCGACATCCATATTTTCAACTTCCTCATCATCCACTATGTAGACCATATTTCCTTTTTCTTTCTCAAGGCAAGCACATTCAAGTAGTATGGAGTCCATGTCTTCTTCTTCTTCAAAACACGCTCCCGAATCTGTTTCACCAAATAATGCTTGAATGAGCTCTTCCGTCATTGCACTATCCCCCATAGTTAAGTGCTTGACAAATTTTAATGCCTCTTCTATTGGAGGTTTGGAAGAGAAGTAGTCAAAGGTCTGGATCATTCCTGTAATCAATTTTTGTCAATTTCCAGTTTCTTTATGTAGCTTTGCATATACATACCAAGTTCATGTGCAACCTTGTAGGGTGGTATATACTTTATGCACCTAGAGTGAAGGTGGTAATGCTTCCTGTCCCTCTGTCCAGAGTCTCTCACACTATTGGATGTGATCTTTGAACAGGTTGATTACCATGATAAGTAAAGATCTACGTAGGTGCATTTCTCCTCAAGAACCGATTAGATAATGTGATCCTAATTTCATTCCATTCCATATGATTATCTCTGTGAACCACCCACTAGCGTATTGCTATCCTGCGTAGGGTATATGCCAACATGTTCTTTCTCTCGAACACGGGTACGTCCCTTTGTGCTTCCATGGCTCGCAAGATTCTTTGGAACAACTTCCACCCTAGTATACCAAGGTATTGAGCTACCTATTCGTTGAACCGAGTGAAGTCCATTTTTCCATGCAATCGCACTTCTTACCTCGTGCCCTACTAGTTCATAAGTACCACAAGCCCAATTGTCACAAGCAATACTCATAGTATCACTAATAGATTGAGAGTCTTCCCACTGAAGGATGCCCTCCTTTGATGGCTCAATGACCTCTGGACCATATGGGAAAATATATACCTCTTCCATGACCTCCCTCAAAATGCCCTCATTCCTATCATAATGCGCTTGATTGTGATCCCGATCCTGGTGCTCATTCTTATTTTAGAATAATTAGTTATACTTGTCTATCGTACACCAATCTCTATGGCATCATGGATCTAACTGATCAATCTACAATCTTCTGTATTATGGCTCATGGAATGGAAAATTTTACAATAGTAGGATACATTCTTTCTTATCATGAATTGTAACAAAGGATAGTGGTTAGCATCATGATTTATATGACAGATCTCACAGTCTAACAACAATGAATGTATGGATCTATAGGGGCAACTATCCTTGGTGTGACCTTACACTTCACGATCCATACACCAAATCCCTGAGCATGTTTCATGGGCCAAATTTTATGAAAGTTTCTCCAATTACTTTTCCATAGCTACAATCTATGCCTCTATGAATGGGCTGATGCTAGTGTCAATAATCTCAACTTCCTCACTACATAAAGCTTCCTTCAATGCTTCATGTGGATCAGTGTATGTATTATGTGACAGTTCCCTTCTAAATGGTGTAATCAATCCTCAAACAAAACATTATGCATGCTGGCTTACGTGAATATCATAAGAGAGCTTCGATAGAAGCGTTTTGAACTAGGCATCATACTCACATACATTCTCGGGAGTGCCTTATTTGATATCCTTGAGTGCACTTATACTCTTCTACTCAAACTCAGGGATGTGAAACTCTGTAAGGAATGCATCTTTTAAAGCTTGATAGTCTACGCAAGTCTAATCAGGGTCAAAGTTTTTGTACCAGCTATGTGCATGCCCTTGTAACGTAGTAGAAAATTGGATTTCCCTATGCTCAAAATCTGTGATTCCTTTTATGTGCCACAATATTCACACATATGCACATGTTTAGCAACATCTTCTATGCCCTTATACTCTGGAAGATGAAGAGACATCTCCATGTAAATATTCTAGGGTTGGTGCGGACCTTGCCCACCTGATCCAGAACCTCCTGTGTTTTCCCTGCCTCAAGAACTACCTAGATCCATTGGAACTAGAGCTAACTATGGCTCCTGATCCCAAACTTGTGGCTAGGGTTGGACCAGAAGATGTACTTCCCTGTGTCCTAATAGTAGAACTGAACTATACCCCGATAGTCTATAAAGTGTTACCACTCCTAGAAGTTAGTCTGAAAATTGGCGCGCTTGTATTCTATGCATTGATGATACACCTAAAAAAGTACTCCCATATAACAATGAATCCATTTGCATTGCCATTATTATACCTTTCATAAGACTCACTCCTACTCTTCCACTTCTTGAATTAATTTTTGATTGCTTGTTATACTAGATGTTGGAAAACCAAGCGCAAGGGAAAGGTTTCTAGGTGGATTCAGATGCATACCCGCGGCCCAGGTCGTCTTTCTTTGGTGCACTTCTACATGAGGCCGAGGATGGTTCCCTATCATGTTTTCCCAAATGGGGGAGTTCCTAAGGCTTGGGTTCCATGTATTCTGCGTGAACTTAACCTCCTTCCCAAACTATCTTTCTCCACAACACCATTTGTTCTACAACCTCCCACTGCTTCTTGATATCCCTCTCACGCACCTCATTATACTTAATCCACCTTTCCTCTCTCTTCCTTTCTGCCACTAGGTTTTCCATCTTTCACCAAACCTTCTCCTGCCCCCATGCATGGTGGGGTTTAGTTAGCCATCGTTTACTCTCCAAATTCAAAGTTACCATCAGGATCTTGATCACCAATGGAATTCCTTGCAGGTAAGTTCCCCTTGGATATCGTAAAAACTAGAATTCAGCTACTTCTAGACATGAATAAGTGGAAATTGAGTACTCCATGATATAATTGTTAAAAAACATGGAACCACATATCCACAACTCGAGTCCAAATCAGATTAGCATCATAAAGGGCCTAAAATTCTTCTTGTGTCCAAACAAGTGTGCGATACCTCCAATTCCACTTAGATGTATACACAATCAACTACTCATACAATTCTACTAGGAAAATATCAAAGAAGATCTCATATAAACTATCATATAGGTTTTGTTCCACCCAGATGCATATGTTACACTCAGATCCAGTGTTGAACCACCATGCATATTCTTCTTCCAAATCGTGTATCCACTCCTCAACACTTGCTAAGGTCAACCGATATGTATTCATCACGAACCATCCTGAAAACAATCGAAAAAAAGGTCCTGACAATGGAACCAATGATGCAGCCTAGAATTCACCAGTAAGACCCCAGGCATTCTGGCATATCACTCAGCCTAGACTGAGCACTCACCTGAAGCATGCAAAGGTACCAGGTGTCTCTTTAGGGTTGTTGTTGCATGATGTTAGCATGATGAAGACTTAATACATGTGTAGTCATTTTTACTCCTATCACAAAAGAAAGGAACCCCATGTGCGTCGGCCTATCACCCAACGAAAGCTAGGCACTCACCCGAGGCATGTGCGGGTACCGAGTCTCTCTTTTATGTGAGTTTAGTGGGAAACATCATCTATGATTTGTGTAAGAGATTCCAGAAGGGAAGTTAGGACATACAAGAACCATAGGGCTCAGAACGGCCTCTAGATCCTTGCAGTCATTTCAGACCGAGTACTTAACAGAATCCATAACATGTATTATGACAGAAAGAAACATACAAGCATCCATACTTAGCATGAAAGGAAAGAGAACTCATAAGAGAGAAGTATGCATCAGAATCATTGATATTCATGTATATATTATAACAGGCAACCTTATTACATCCATGGAACCATTACAGAGGGTCGTAGAGAAGCAGACCACAGTCATGCATTGCACTGGACTTATGTAACTAAGCTACCAAAAAGAAAATTTACAACCCCAAGCCTAATGCATCCTCTCCCAAATACAACTATCCACTTGATGAGTCCTTGCAGCATTTCTGCAGAGCTCCACCCACTCTCTATGTATATCTTTCTGTCTCTACAGGCACTTGTATTTATAGCTTTCTTGGACTGCCAACTCACCCTCCAACGCCCTTAGATCTGGTGCCAAGTGTCTGAATGTGGTCCTCCATGTGAGCATGCTTCTCTAGGCATGAGCTTTCCACTTTATCCCATGATGTTCTTCTAGAATATTCTATCGTAGGCATGCTCCTTCTTGGGCCAACTTGTCACCAGGCTGACATCTTATCCATGCGCAATCAGGTCATGCTTTTCACATGTTCTACTCCGGACGTCCAAATTGACTAGGTCTTGAACCCTCGGTTCTGTCTTCACACATCGCGTGCCACGGGATTCCTTAAACCTTTCTCTCATGTGATTTTTCCTTTCGCGCCATTCCATAATTGGGATCTTGCACACCTACACGCCTTCATACTTGGTCAATATTCTAGGGGTCCAACAACATGCGGTCCCATTATTAATACATCATTCTATAGAGCATGCCAGGTCTATATCTAAGGGAGAACAAAATTAAGTATTAACAATGATGAAATCAAAAACATACTAGATCCAAATAAACATAAGACTAACACTTAGATTCAGCCAATATCCTCCATTATATTAAATATGAAAATTACATAGAAGCTTCTTACAGTAATGGCATTCTATGCCCATACGTGCACAAATCTGATACAATAATCCAGTCTTGAACACATACATACATATATCTATCTCTCTACTCATTCTTATATATATATGATCTACTATGAAATTCACTACATATTTATAAGGGTGGGGAATTTCCCTTCACCGCTTATCCAATCCTAAAATAGGTCACATGTTATTATTAGCTACACACTTTTTATAGTCATAGCCCCACATGCAAGTGTGCTAACAATAGACTTCCTTTAGTTAACTGACAATGATAAACCTATTCTTATTCCGCATCCATGTAAAGTGCTTTATAGTCGATCCTCCAAAAATAGCCAATGTGTGGTGCACAAGTCTCTACCTTGTTTATGTGCTCTGCATGCCATCTCCAAAAATAGATCCTCATGTGTAAAAATGGCTAAGTCCCGAAATATGAACTTATCCTCCATGCGTGTGTTTCCCTTATCCGTTCACGCCTTTGAACATGCCCTATTTTCTCGTGTGGATGTATTGTGTGCATTTTGTTAAGTGTTCTCTTCTCAACACCAGCCATGATGGAAGAACTATACAACACCTTCAAAAAATGATGTAACCTAGAATTTATTAATAGAAGCCAGGCATGTTGACACATCACTCAACCTAGGAGTGCTCACCCACAACGTGCAAAGGTACGGAGCCCTCTTTAGGGTTTTTTTGCAGGATGTTAGCATGATGAAGACTTTAATCATTCAAATCTATGGCTAATATATCTTCCTATAGTGCATATTCAGATCTAGATCTAGAACATAACAGACTTAAAAGATAACCATAATGCAATACTGAAATATAACCATGATAACACCTTGTTTCAGTCCATAATCCCCATTATATTAATTTCAGTAAATACACAGAAGCTTCCTTACAATCACAGTAGTATACGCTCATGCGCGTAATAGATCTAGCAACATAATCTCACTATACCCTAGTTCTCACACATATATCTATGCTCTCTCTCTTCTACACTAGTTCAATATATATTTATAAGGGTGGGGACTTTCCCTTCACCACTTATCTAATCCCAAAATAGGTCGCATGCTATTATTAGCCATGCACCATTACAAAAGTAGGCTTATATTCAAGAATGCTAACAATAAATCTCTCTTTGTAAACTATCGGTTCAAAATTCTATCTTTAACTTGCATCCATGCAAAGCGCTTCATAGCTAATCATCCAAAAATAGGTGCATGTCACGCAAGTCTCCAATTGGTTTGAGTGCTCGCACACTATTTCCAAAAATAGATCATCATCATGAAAATGGCTAAGTCCCGAATCTGTATCTCTTATTTGCACGTGATCCTTTCGAAACTCCCACACCTTTGAATGCACTCTACTCTCCCGTGTGAACCTTCGTATTTTCTTCACTAAGTGTCAGATTATGATTGATCAACATTACCCAACACTATTTTGCATTACCACCCTAATAATGGTTGTATCCAAAATGAATCAAAGAATATGAATAGAAGAATAGAAAGAAGTTTTATGGATAAAAGAATGTCTTTAAGCTATGGTATCTTCTGCTATAACCCTTTGAATAATCAATCGGGATATTATTATTTTATCTCCACCTTTAAGGTCTTCCAATCATTGAGCGTGACCTTTGATTTCTCTAGAATATCCACTACAATTGACTCTAATTCATCCCTTGAAATCTCTCCTTTTTCATTCTATAAGACCAACACGATGTTGGACATGCCAATCATTCTCCCTTCCAATAAGTCCATATTTTGAGCAATGAGTTTCCCGGGGCCAACCAACCTTTCCATGTAAGGTTCTTGAGCAGCTGTAAAGGCCTTGTGCTTCGCTTAACAAGTGTTAACCATTCTACGTGGCCCAATGTCTCATCCTTCATGGCCTTTAGGACCTCATTGTCTTCTAAAATGGTCTGGTCCTTATAACAACCTCTGGCGTTGTACAAATATTTAGTGCTTGATCCACCTTCTTGATTTCCTCCTGCAAGCTCTAAAGAAATCCTTCATATGATGCAATCTTCCACATCACTGAAGCCTTTTCTCGCTCTACTTCTTGTGTTGGATCCTTTGGCTCAGGCATGCGTAAAGGTTCATCTTCAAGCACTAATTCCACCAATGTATTGACATAATGTATTTCGAAGGAAACATCTTGGGTACCTTTGGCTCTAAGTGTGGCCTATCCTTCATGACATTGTCACCAATCTCCTCTACCATGTTGATAAAAACAACGTTCTTCTTCTGTGCCAAGTCTTTTTCCTATTTTAGGCATGCTATTTCCTCATACTTAGTCTTAATCTCCTCCTTAGTGTCCTTATTATGGAAGCTTTATCCATATTCCTGTGTAACTTTGTTGTTGGAATTTCTCCAAAGCATTACTCACCTATTCATCTAACATTATAGTAGGTTTTACTGTTATGTTTTTGGCCCGAGGTGTCTATTTCAACCTCATTGACACACATGAATCCTCACATACATCAAAGTCTGGTTCATCCTTACACGTGTGCATTGACCATGAAAATTGCTTCCTTGTGCACACTGTCACCATATCTTCATCCATTAACTCCCAGCCATATAAATCCTTTTGTGTCATTGTGCTCTAGAAATGGGCACAAACAATTTTACCTGTGTCCTCGGTGTAGCCCATGGCTAGTGGAATATACTCCCACTTGTTCTTCTTGATCTAGGCTACTTAGGAACTTGGGCTTCAAGATTTGGAACTTGTGTTGTTATGTCTTGAGCAGTCTCGGTTGTTGTCTCATCTATCCCTTTTTCTCCCTCTTCTCCATCCTTCATTTCCTCATCCTTTTGTTCCTCTACGTTCTCTGGAGGTGTAGGATAATTGGGCGTGCTTTCCTTTGACTCTTCCGCTTCCTCATTCAAATTTAATTTCCTTCTTCTTTTCTTAGTTTTCTCCTTCTATGGAGAGAGTCAAGGTGGTTTGCACACTGCTTGTTTGCGGGGTAACACCTTGGGTACTCGTTCTCTGAACACTCTCTTGAATCGAAAGTCTCCTTAGATTACATCCAAGTCCTCATCATATTCCTCTTGTGGCTAAGGTGGTGTAGTTACATGCTCAACTTCATCCTTATTTGGAGGTTGTCTTCTACCTCTGTGTTCCAAACCACCACTATCCTCATGCTCCTCCTCTTCATCATCGACTTGAATTGTTTCTATGGGCTTAGGTGTTGGAACATTTTCCATTGTATGCTTACCCTTTGGTGGCCCTAGGAGCGCAAACTCATTCTCCACATACTTAGCATTCTCCAACTTGGGTTTGAGTTGTAGGTACACAAGTGTTGCTCGGTGTCCCCAACTTCCAAGCTCACATGTTTCATGCTTATAATATCTGAAATAAGTCTTTCAATTTATGTATTATGCCCTAGATATATATAATTCTTCCTCAGAGTGTGGTAGTCACAATCTTCCTTGTTTACATTGAAGGTTAAGTGATGTTCATATGAGAACTAGTGGAATGATGCCTAGAAATACCTTGCTGTGAAGGCATATGACAATTTACACCATGGGCTCCAATCACCGTCATTCATCGTAAATCATGTGATGCAAAAATGTTGGTATAATGTAAACTAAACTACCTTATCCACCACCGAAGGAAAATCCTAGGGTATGTGCCACTCTTCATAGAAATCCACATGGAGCCTATCGTACCACATCTTTGCCCTCTACTTGAATGGTCCACTCATTGATCCATTGCACAAGTACTTTCCAAATCTTTTCGCAGGTGACTTGTGTTTCTTGGGGTACTCCCAAATCTTCTCCTTTGGCCCATCAGGCACCCTAATCTCCATGAATACTATGGAAAATAACACATCTCCAAAACTTATTATGTCACATGTCCGCACTTGTTCAATTATTTTCTTTTTATATGTAATGCAATATTGTAGACCACTCCTTGATACATCTTCTCTTGGCGACGTGCAACCACATTGTGTTTACCTGCGACCACCTTCCTTGGTCATTCGGCTTTTTTCACAAGATGTGCAACTTCTTGCACTCTCGGGTACTTTTTCAATTTGTCAATGTCCATCTTTGTGCTGAGACCCTTGGTATACCCCAGCTCCTTCATCATCTCCAGGATTGCGAATTTTTTAGTTAAATCACTATCTAGATCCAACCTTGAGGCCCTTAGTCCTGTCACCATTGAAATCAAAGAAGATGTAATTATTACCCTCCATCCGGTAAAGTAGAAGAAGTCCTCATGGTTCATACTTTCCAAAATATGGTAGCTCATATATTTGGTAGACTCCATCCCTGCTTGAAAATTCTCACCAAAGTGTCATTGATATCGGCACATCCTCTACCATGCACTTGTTCATTTTTATGCTCAACAATGCATCGAGATCCTTCTTATTATCTGATGTTTGATGGTTGTAATAATTTATTTTAGAATGGTGAATATGGGAATCCCATTCTTGTCCCATAATCACACCCTTTGGATATTGCATTTGAAAAACTACTCTTGGGAGAAATATTTTCTTCCTCTTCAACCTTCTTCTTCCCTTTATCTCCTGCTATGAGTGCTTTCTTTGCTGCCATTTGAAAAATGTCTCTTTTCTTCCCTCTATAGTCGAGGAAGTCAAAACCCTAGTTTAAGTCTTCATTCCCTATTAGAAATCACGTGCCCTGACTTGTTTGTAATGTGTCTACTTTGCTCAAACCCTTTTCCTATGGGAACGTAAGCTTCTCTTGCACACAACCCTTCTCTCCATGTCTAGTTTCACTAAAAGGAATGATAACCAGATCATACCAAGCCAAGAACATAGATGCTAATCAAACACCATGATCAATAAGATGAAAGTAATTTAGTAGAATAACTTTACATAAACCTTTGCAAAAAAATAAGCAGCAATATCATATATTATTATGAAACTCAATGAAATATAATGAGAATGGGCCTTGCTTATATAGGCAAGGAATAACAATCTAAGAACTAGTCAAGGTTGTAGATCAAGCCATAAATCATGGAAAGAACTAGTCATCAAAGAACTAGTCAAGTCCATAGATTTATGAGAGAACTAGACATCAAGGATCTAGTCAATACCATAGATCAAGGAAAGAACTATACCTAACAACTAGATAATATCTCCTAATATCTAAATAAGATAAAAGAAATATCCACACACATAAGTGGGTGAGGATAAATACAATAAGGTTAAATAAAGTACCTAGGTGAACACGAGCTAAGGTAAATACCTACTCTAACATTCACACTATTCGCACCTCAATATGATTTCTCGGCTCATTCGCACTTAACCCTTTTCAAACTATCTCAATTACAATGGTAAAAATGAACTCGCATCCCATATTTATATAGAATTTCAAAATTTAATGCATTTATTACTCCACCTACCAACAATCCTCTCATTAATTGACCATTTTCATAATTTCTACGTAGTACATCTTCGTGCCCAAGCTATAACCTTCTAGCGTGCCCTTCTACCTTTTGGTTGCAGACTTCTCTTTAGTACGCTTTCATGCACCTGAGTACCTCATCAATGTTCCTTCCATTGGTAGTCTTTCCGGCATTTGCTTACCTCATGTTATACTTGTTTCTTCATTCCTCTCTATCTATGGTCCCTGTGTCTAAAAGAAATATCTTTTTTTCAATTTTCAAACCTTGAATGACACCCGTAGATAGTTCCTTTCACGTGTAATTATTTTCAACAATACTATACGGATATCAACAACCTACCCCACACTAAGGGTATGTGTAGTCCTTTGCACAATCAAATTCTTGAAATAGAATTAGCTTAAGTGCATAAATGTGCTTATTACATAAACAAATCAACTGAATTGACAAAACATAATGACAAAGAATGAAACACATTAAGGGAATGCAGAATTGAAAACCTAATCTAAATAACAACACTTTGCCTTATTACAAACACCAAGAGGAATTATTTATAGTAGAATTCGACCTACTCCCATTGAAGTAACCAGGTAATCATATTCCATCAAGTGCCTCTAATCTGAAAAAATCATGATTTGAGTAAGTGAGTGATAAAATACAACCCCAACCAATGTACCTTGAGTTTACTGGATGGCGTAAAAACTTAGAATCATAAAGGAGCACCATCTATCCTATCTCCAACTTTTTATCCTTGATGTGCCTATCATGCCATGCTTTTTGCGTGGACTTCTCTTGTTTTTGACTCCAACGTGCTATGGCTCTTTGCTCATCCAAATTGATTAAGCTGTTTAATATGTTCTTCTAATTTGTGTTCATAAGATAGACCTCTAGTGCACACAATACACAAAGAAGGAAACATAAATTTCATAGGAAGAATTGCTTCTACGCCAAACACTAACTGAAATGGTGTGGCTTTGTTCAACATTTTGTGTGTTTTTTGATATGCCAAAAGTACTGTAGATACTTTATCATCCCAATCCTTTCTTCCAACATCACAAATTTTTGTCAATGTTTGGCTCAATTTTTGAAAGCCTCAGCAGTTCCATTTTCCTAAGGATGGTAGAGTGTAGTCTTATGGTGTGCAATCATAAATTCATCCACTAAAATTCTGATTGTCTCATTAAGAAAATGCATGACCTTATCACTTTTCAAACTTAAAGGACATCCATACCTTGTAATAATATTTTCCCAAAGGAAAGTTAGATCTTTGTGGCCAATGTAAAATCCTTTGTAGGTGCTGTTTCTACCCACCTTTTTATATGTGCAAGTTATGATGTAACACGATCAATTTTGTGCGCATTTGGTGAAATAGGACCAAAAAAATCTATAGCCTATTTCTCAAACAGTTCTGCACTAGTAATGGGTCTTAGAGGCATTTCATCTCATTGACCTAGTTTCCTAAGGTGTTAACAATGATCACAAGCCTTATAAAATTCCTTATAATCTTTATACATGACCTCCCACCATAATCCAATGAGTAGAATCTTGCATTTAAAGTGTCATCACCGACATAGTGGCCACTTGTAATACCACCATGGGATTCTTCCATAATACTCACACACTCATGTTCTAATACACAACATCACAATACTTCATCTTGACCTAATTTGTACAAGTCACCATTGATTAACATATAGGGGTTGCGCATATAGCAAGTTGTTTCTTCTCTAAGGATTTCATCCCTTCGGTGCCATCCTGTTCGTAGAAAGACAACAATGTCCTCTAGTTCGATGGCACTCGTTGTAACTTTGTATAACTATGCATCTGGCATGGTATCCTCAATTGCATGTGCTTATTCTCTTGATTGCATTCTTGATAGATGGTCCATTCCAAAATTACTTTTCCCTAGTTTTACCACAACTGTGAAATCAAATTCTTGAAATAAGAGCACCCATCAACATATGTGCCCTTGTAAAATAGGCTTGTTTACCAAATACTTCAATGCCATGTGATTTGTATAAAGACAAATGGTGTAGCTAGTAGGTATTGGCAGAATTTATGTAGTGCATATATCATTGACAAAGCTTTGTGCTCTATAGTTGTGTAATTCTGTTATGCAAGAGTCAACTTTATACTAGCAAAATAGATAGGATGATCTACAATACCTTCTCCAAGTTGAGCCAACACCGTGCCAATGGCCATGTTAGAGGCATCAACATGTACATGAAAGGGTTGGTCCCATAAAGGAAAACACAAAATAGGTGTGGTAGTAAGTTTTTCCTTTAACGTCTTGAATGTGCATTGTTGTGGTTCTCCCTAGTAGAATGTACCTTTCCCTTTTAGTAACTCTTCCAACGGTGCGACAACTTTGGCATATCCTTTGATAAACTTCCTGTAATATCCTATATGACCCAAAAATCCATGTACCTCACTCTAACTGGTAGGCTCTCTTAGGCCTATAATGACTGCAACCTTGGCTGGATCAACCAACAAACCCTCCTTGTAGATTATGTGTCCTAAAAGTATCCCAAATGGTGTAGCAAATATGCACTTCTTAATGTTCAATGAGATACTCAACTGTCTACATCTTTCAAACATCAAGCGCAGATTATCAAAATGATCCTTAACTAATCCATACACCGTCCAATCATCTAAATAGACTTGTAAGAAGTTGTGAATAAATTCCTTGAATGCTTGAACAACTATGCGCGAAAATATAGCAGGCACATTTTTTAGACCAAAAGGTATTAGAGTATAGGAAAAGCTACCCCATTCGTAAAAATGTAGTCTTTTCTTAATCCTCTGGGAAATCCAAACCTAATGATACCCATAAAACCCATCCGTAAATGAATATATTTTGTGCCCTACAATGCCTTATAGTATTTCCTCTATGAATGGCATGGGAAAGGGATCAGTCACACATGCAAGCATTCAGATCCGTAGTCCATGCAAATCTGATCTGTCCATCCTTCTTGATATCGATAACCACTGGACCAACCCATTCGACTCATCAAGGGCTCGATAATTCTAGAATTCAACCTTTTTCAATATCTTCTTTGACCTTTTCACACAAGTTGGGGTTCATCTGTAGGGTCTCTTTCTAGCTGGGTGCACACCCTCTTTAAGATTTATCTTCATCTCCCCTAATGATACATGCATGCCTTTAAGTTCATGGTAGCCCCTAGGGAATAAGTCTTGATAATCCCTTAGTAACTCTATGATTTTTGCCACTTGAGTCTAACCAATAGTCCCCAATTATGGCTTCATTAGGCTTAGTCTTTGATCTAATATTCAACTTATTTGTCTTCATAGGTTTATGATAGGTGCATGTGGTCGTATACTCTGCATCCAATATCTCACGCCTACCTGTTGAATGATTTACATCTAGATTTTATACTTCTTCATCATCCACTAAGTAGACCATTTTTACTTTTTCCTTCTCAAGGAAAGTGCATTGAAGTAGTGTTACATCAACCTCTGTTTCTTCAACAAGACCCACTCCTACGTCTCCTTCATCCAATAAATCCCAAAGGAGTTCTTCACCTTAGTACTATCTCCCATAGTTAAGTGCCTTATGAATTTCAATGCTTCTTCCACTTGGAGGCTTTGTAGAAAAGAAGTCAAATGTATGGGTCATTCTGCAATTAAATCCTACAAATTTATGATTTCTCTATGGAGTTCGCATATATATACCAAGCACATGCACATCCTTGTAAAGTGGAATAAAACTTGTGCACCCATAGAAAAGCAATAAAGCTTCACGAATTTTTGTAGAGAGTATCTCACACTTACGAATGTGGTCTTGACCACGATGATTACCATGATAAGTATAAATTTGAATAGGTGCATTGCTCTTGAAGAACCTAGTAGCAAGAGCAATCCTAATTTCATTCCATCCTACAAGATTATCCTTGTGGGCCACCCACCAGCAGTGTTGTTATCCCATGTAGTGTATATGCTAGCATATTTCTTCTTTCCAATGGGTATATCCACTGTTCTTCCATAGCACATAGGAATACCATAAGATCTCCTTCTCTGGTGTAACAAGGTACCAAGTTGTTACCTATTCTCTTGATATAATGTGGTTTTCTACCTCTAGGAAATATGCTCTTTACTTCATGCCCTACCAACTCATAAGTGTTATGAGCCCAATTATCATAGGTAACACTTGTAGTATGGCTAATAGACTATGTATCCTCCCACTGAATTATTCCTTCTTTAGTTGGATCAAGTATCTCTAGATCTCGGATAACGCATACATAAATCCTATTCAGATCTTCTTCACTCAAGGGCTCAACATAGGGCACATATTTTCCATCTGTTAAAGGGGTAATAACTCTCTCTTCCTTGTTTTAAAAAAATATATAGCCCTTGTTGAACCGAAGATCATAATTATTTACATAACACCAAGGATGCCCCAATAGAGATGGGAAGCTATCCGACTCGCCAACTCTAAAATCTCAAAGTCTCCAAAGTGAACTTGGTCCCTTGTGTGGTAATGGATGTATCTTTAAAAACTCGATGGGAGTGGCCTTAGTTTGATTAGCCATGAACAATATATTAGAGGATGATTTGTAATGAAGGTCTTCCCATTTGTACCCAAGCATATAAGGTAAGAAAATTAAATTTCGTGCCTATATCAATCAATATGTTACTCAATATCCACCCATCCACAACAACATTCGAGTGATTTCCTTGTCATAATCTAGGCTATGGGGGAAGATTCACATGCGGGATATGTCGTCTAGTCTCAAATACTTATGTGCAAAGTGTTTCCCTTTAACCAATCCCCTAATAATGGAATGATATTTTCATGGCGTAACATTTTACAAACTTCCCTTAAGTCATGTATATCAATTTAGACCATCTATGATACTTTCTTTTGCTCCATCTTCCTCGATTGCTCTTTTAAGTACTGTATCTCACCCTAAAGATTCTTGAGAACTTCCATGGTTTCCTGATAAACCTCCTTCCAATAGGTGGGATCTAGGTACCATACATGTAGAACCTCCTCCTTAGTGATGGTAGGATTTTCTTGCAATGCTTCTCCGGCACGTGTCGCCTCGGTGTGGGTCGTAATCTTCACTTGCAATTCCTTAGATTTTGCTTCCAACTTAGGGATCCATTGATTTTCCAAAATGTGTTGTATCATAACCATTCCTGCTGCTCCTATGTTTTCTTGTTTATGCTGCTTACTAAGATGCTCATATAAGTCCAGATACTCCTCATAGCTATGGTTCTTTCCACGAAAAGAACATGTAATATTCTGGGGAAATTCATGCCTATAGTGGTCAGGAGATCTGCATGTATAACATGTTCCATGAGGGAACTCACTTGTTCCACTACCATGACCTCTTCCTCCAAATCCACCACCGTATCCTTGACCTCTACCACGATCACCTTCAAAATGCCCTTCGTTCGATCATAATGCGCTTGATTGTGATCCCAATCCACGATGATCATTCTTGGCCTTAGATTTATCTCGAAACTCCTATCTATCCTACACCAATATCTATAGTGTCATGGATCTGACCAATTAGCCAACAATCTTCCATGTCATGAGTCATGGACCTACAAATTTTACAGTAGCTTGAAACATTCTTCCTTATCGCATGTTGTAATAATGGGCAATGACTAGCATCATGGTTTAAATGGCATATCCCACAATCCAACGAAATGATCGTCTTGATCGTGAGGAAAAATATCCTTTGTGTGACCTTCTACATCACAATTTGTGCACCAAATCCATGTTCACGTCTCGTGTGTTGAATTTACTGATTGTTTCTTCAACTTTTTTCTATAGTTGCGATTTGTGCTTCTAAAAATGGGCTCACCCCAGTGTATATGCTTCCAAATACCTCAGTGTGTAAGGATGTTTCAAGTGCTTCACATGGATCAGTGTATCTCTTATGTGATAGGGCCCTCCTAAAAGGTGTAATTAGACCCCCAACAAACCATTGTGCATCTTTGGATTGCATGTATGTCATAAGAAATCTTAGATAACAATGTTTTAAAATGGGCATCATACTCTCTAATACTCTTAGCGAAGTGCCTTTCTTAATATCCTTGAGTGCACTTATACTCTTTTACTCAAACTCAAGGATGTGAAATTCTTTAAGGAATGCATCTTTTAAAGCTATATAGTCTACACAAGTCTAATTAGGGTCAATTTTTTTGTACCAGCTATGTGCGTGACTTATACCGTAGTAGTAAATTGGCTTTCCCTACACTCGAAGCCATGATTCCTTTTCGTGCCACTGTATTTCACACATATGAACATGTTCAATAGAATCTTCTATGCCCCTATAATCTGGAAGATGAAGAGACATCTCCATATAAATATTCTAGTGTTGGTGTGGACCTTACCCACCTAATCTAGAATCTCCTGTGTTACCCCTACCTCTAGAACCACCAGATC
The DNA here is from genome assembly GCA_018340775.1 of Taxus wallichiana var. yunnanensis. Lineage (NCBI taxonomy): Eukaryota > Viridiplantae > Streptophyta > Pinopsida > Cupressales > Taxaceae > Taxus > Taxus wallichiana. The sequence continues at coordinate 944,671,929 of CM031240.1, forward strand.
TACTAGAGCTAGAGCTACCTAAGCCTCCTGATCCCGAACCTATAGCTGGGGTTGGACCAAAAGATGTAATTCCCTATGTCCCAATAGTAGAACTAAACTATACCCCGACAGTCTATGAAGCGTTACCACTCCCAAAAGTTAGTCCAAAAATTGGTTCTCCTATATTTTGCACTGATGATACATGTGAAAAAGTACTCCCATATAACAATGAAGAAATTTGTGCTTCCATCACTATGAATTTCATAAGACTTGCTCCTATCCTCCCTTGATTGAATTAGCTTGTTGAGTGTTTGTTGTACTAGATGTTGGAAAACCAAGCACAAGGGAAAGGTTGCAGGTGGATTTAGGTGTGTGCCGTAGTCCCGGTCTTCTCTGTTGGTGCACTTCTGCGTCGAGGGCCGATGAGGGATCTCTGTCATGCTTTCCCAGATGGGAGAGTTCCTGATGCTCTGGCTCCATGTCTCCTATGTGATCTCCAAATCCTTCATGATCCATCTCTCTTCTCAACAAAATCTGCTCCACAATTTCACATTGCTTCTCTACCTCCCTCTCGTGTGCCTCATTATACTTAAGCCACCTTTCCTCTCTCTTCCTTTCTGCTGCTAGGTCTGTCATCCTTCACCAAACATGCTCTTGCCCCCACATATGGTGGGGTTTAGTTAACCATTTTTTTATCTTCAAAATTCAAATTTACCATCGGCATCTTGATCGCGGTGGAATGCCTTGTAAGTAAGTTCCCCTTAGATATCACAAAAACTAGAATTCAGCTACCTCTGGGAACTAATAAGTGGAAATTGAGTACTTGGAAGATATAAGTATTCAAAACACCATGAAACCACATATCCATAGCTCGATTCCAAATCACGTCAAAGCATCATAAAGGGCCTAAAATTATTTCTTTGTCTAGATAAGTGCACAATACCTACAATTCGCTTAGATGCATATGCAATCAGCCACTTGTACAATTCTATTGGAAAGATAACAAAGAAGCTCTCATATAAACTATCATACGAGTTTTGTTCCACCCATATACATGTGTTAAACTTAGATCCAGGTTGAACCACCTTGTGTGTATTATTCTTCCGAGATCATGTATCCACTCCTCAACACTTGCTAAGGTCAATCAATATGTCTTCATTGCGAACCATCTTGAAAACAACAAAAAAAAGGTCTCGACAACAAAACCAATGATATAACCTAGAATTCAGCAATACAATCCTAGGCGTGTTGGCACATCACTTAGTCTAGATTAAGCGCTCACCCAAAGTACACAAAGGTACTAAGACCCTATTTAGGGTTGTTGTTGTAGGATGTTAGTATGATGAAGACTTTAATCATTCGAGATCTATGGCTAATATATCTTCCTACATTGCATATTCGAGATCTAGATCTAGAACATAACGAGACTTAACATATAACCATAATGTAATACTTGAAATATAACCATGATAACACCTTATTTCAGTCCATAATCCCCATTATATCAACTATAGTAAATACACATAAGCTTACTTACAATCACAGTAGTATACACTCATGTGTGTAACAAATCTAGCAACATAATCTCACTATACCCTAGTTCTCACATGTATATCTATGCTCTCTCTACTACACAATTCAATACATATTTATAAGGGTGGGGACTTTCCCTTCACTACTTATCTAATCCCAAAATAGGTCACATGCTATTATTAGCCACATGTTGTTACAAAAATAGGCTTACATGCAAGAATGCTAACAATAGATCTCTCTTTGTCAACTATCAGTTCACAATTCTATCTTTAGCTTGCATCCATGCAAAGCACTTCGTAGCTGATCATCCAAAAATAGCCAATGCATATTGCGTAAGTTTCCAATCGGTTTGAGTGCTCCACATGCTATTTCCAAAAATAGATCCTCATCATGAAAATGACTAAGCCCCAAATCTATCTCTCTTATTCACGCGCGATCCTTTCTGATACTCCCGTGCCTTTGAATGCATTCTGCTCTCCTGTGCAAACCTTCTGTATTTTCTTCACTAAGTTCTAGATTCTTCTTGATCAACAAAAAACAAGGCCAAACAGAAAATTGCCCACATAAAACTAAACTAGGAGTAAAATAATAGAACTTTTGGCCCACACATACGCTAATGAGAGCAAGGATTACACAAATCCAAATCCCACGCTTGCCATAAATGTCACTCCGCATGAAGGAAAACCCTAGTTGATGGTGGAAGATCCACCTCATCTTACCATATATGATTATGATGAGCCCGTACACCATAATTGGCCAACGTGTCTGCACAAGCATTCACTTCCCAATACACATGTGCAATATGAATCTCCTCAAAATTCAATAATAAAGTCCTAATATCATCCATAATAGCATTCAAATTAACATGATATTTCGATTTACCCTTCATCACATTAATAATGTACAAAGAGTCCCCTTCCACATAAAGTTTCCTAATTTGATAATGATTAGCCCACTTTAAACCATACAAAATTGCATAGGCCTCCACATAATTATTAGTTTTATTTCCTATAGGCATAACATAGGATATAAAGAAAGAACCATTGTCCCTTCTAATAATACCACCCACACCTGCTAAACCCAAACTGCTTTTGGCAGCACCATCAAAATTAAGTTCCATCCATCCAAGCCATAGGTTTTTCCCACTTCACATTTTCCCTAATATTCTTCTTCCATAACAAAATTTGCTGAATGCTTTTACCAACTCCCAGAGCTTGAATGATTTCCTTTTCACAATTAGGAACACTTTTTCTTCCTTGAATCTAATAATGGAAAGATTACTAATCAAAGCTCCCATAATCATATTCCCCACTCTATCGAAGTTTTTTTGTTTTTCCCTAAAAATCCTATGATTTCTTTCCATCCATATTCCCCATATGAAATGGGGTAACACCAACTTCCAGGCTTTTGACAAACACCTAGAAAAAAAAGGAACAATTCCATTGTTCATACTAGTTAGCAAAAGTTTCTGGAAAAACCCACAAGACCTGAAATAATCTCAGAATTTTGGAGAAAACTTTTTGAGCAAAGGGACATTGGAGGAACAAATGTTGAATTGTTTCATTATCAGATTTACATAGAATGCACCTATTTGGAATCAACATACCTTTAGCCTACAAGTTATCAACTATAAGGATTTTATTTTGAATGGCATGCCACAAAAATAAATTCACCTTGGGAATAAGAGTACTTTCAGAGAGAATTCCACCATGGGTTTGGTTGAGGACCATTACAAGAAATACAATATCCAGTTCTCATAGAGTACTCACCATCCTTTATCCCTTCCCATGTTAGAGCATCTGGTTTAGGACGTGAAGAAATATAAACACCACCCAGATTATTACTGAGATTTTAAACAGCCTCCTTGATATTCTTATCTTCACCATCCCAATGAAGAGATCTCCAAGACCAAACCAATCTGTTTCTAATCTAGTAGTCTCTCAAAAGGCTGCCGATTATAGAAATGAAATGATTAGCAACATTTCTCCATAGTGGTTGGTTTAAAAGAGGTCCTTCATCAATCCACTAATCATGCTAAAAATTAATCATGTTACCATCACCAATTTCCCATTTACTACCTTTCATCAACAAACCCCTACACTTTACCAAACCATTCCAAAAAAAAGAGTCTTTCAGGGATGATATCATTTGAAATAAAAGATATCTTCTCAGCATACATGTATTTATCTTTAAGAATCTTAGCCCACCAACCATCCTCCCACTGAAGTATCCATGTAACCTTAGCCAAAAGAGCCATATTCATACTCTTTAAGTCCTTCAAACCCAAGCCTCCCACATTCTTAGGAAGAGTGACCCTGTCCCAGGCCATAAGGGGAATTCTATCCTTTGATTCAATACCCGACCAAAGAAATATCCTTTGAATCTAGGTAATCACAGTTCTTATCTTTGCAGGCATTTTAAAGATTGACATAAGATACATTGGAAGGCTCTGTAAAGAACTCTGAAGGAGTTGTAATTTCCCATCTTGTGATAACAAAGTACCTTTCCAAGTAGCAAGCTTATTTTTAAACCTACTAATAAGGGCATTCCAATTATCTATAACCATCCTTCCCTTAAATAAAGGCATTCCCAAATATGTATAAGGCAACGAAATGATTGGACACTCCAAAATAATTTTAATTCTATTATGAACTTCCTCATTCAGATTCAAGAAAATTATATATATTTTTGAAAATTAATAAGTTGACCAGTAACTTTTTCAAAATCTTGAATAATATCCTTGCAATCCTCGCTTCGAGGTAGTATCCTTACCCAAAAGAAAAGTATCATCCACAAACCATTCAGAATCCTCCTTTGCCTAAGGTCAACACAAAGTCAGCTTAAAGTCTCTGCCACAATAATATAAAGAAAAGGGGACAAAGGATCCCCTATCTCAAACCCCTCCCAGATGAAAATAACCCCTCAAACTTACCATTGATAAGAATAGAGTATTTAGGAGTGGTAATACATTCCATAATCAAATTTATAAAATGATCATGGAATCCCAACCTTTCCAAAATAATCCTAAGAAATCTCCATGACACTCTATCATATGCCTTATTCATATCAAGTTTTAGCAACATTTCCTCCCTCTTTGAAACATCCACAAAATGAATAGTTTCATGAATAGTAATAACACTTGTCAAGAATTTGTCTACCTTCAACAAAGGCTCCCTGATTTGGAGAAATAAAACCATCCAATAGATCTTTGATCCTGAAAGAAATTATCTTTGTAATAATTTTGTAGACAATATTACATAGACTAATTGGTCTAAAATTAGTAACTTTACCAACACCTAGAATCTTAGGCACAAGGGCTATAAAAGTGTTATTAACCTCTTTCAACAACTTACCAGTCATGAAAAATTCTTGGACCACTTCCTCCACATCATCATGAACAATGTCCCAAAATTCTTGAAAGAAAAAAGTAGGGAAACCATCCATCCCAGAGACTTATCCCCTTCTAAATAAAAAAACCTCTTTTATTTCCGGGGAGAAGGAATTTTGACCAACTCAACATTATCCTGGAGAGTGATAACAAGTGTGAAGAAATCAACAATTTTACTTTCCTTGACAAGGTCAAGCTGCTTACCAACAGTCAACAAATCACTGAAGAAACTTATAAATTCATTTGAAATCTCATCCTGATTCTTCAACCTCACTCCTCCCCTATCCTCAATTTCCATTATTGTATTACTCTATTTATGAATAGAAGCAGTCAGATGAAAAATATTTGTATTCCTATCACCCTCTTTTAACCATAAGGACCTTGAATTTTGTTTCCAATATGATTCCTCTTTTGCTTCCAGATTATGATACTCCACCAAAAGAAAATTTTCTTTGTTCTTATCTCTTATCACCCTCTTTTAACCATAAGGACCTTGAATTTTGTTTCCAATATGATTCCTCTTTTGCTTCCAAATTATGATACTCCACCAAAAACAATTTTTCTTTTTCCTAATCTCTTGATCATACCTCCCACTTTCCAAGACTTCCTCAATCCTTTTAAGATCCTTGGTGACTTTAGTTTTTGGGAAAAAATGTTACCAAAAATTTCCTTGTTCTAGATTTTCATTCTTTCTTTGACATTTTTCAACTTAGACACCAATTTGAACATAGCTTTACCTTTAACACTAATTTTCCAACAAGATTGAATCTCCTCTTTTAAGGAAGGATGAAACAACCACATTTTAAAGAATCTAAAAGGTCTACTGTCATTCCTGTACTATTACTAGATTGAAAGCTAGATAGGACTATGGTCTGACCCAATTCTTGGTAAAGCTGTAAGGAAACCACCCAGAGCCGAGAACCAACTTGGGTTGATTAAAAATCTATCCAACTTAATTTGGATAAGATCATATCCCATTCTCCTATTTGACCAAGTATATTTCCCACCTCTTAACTCTATATCAACCAAATTACAATCAGAAATAAAGTCAAAAAATATCCCATACTATCACTAAACAAATTTGAACCCCCTTTCTTATCATTTGGGATCAAAGGAGTATTAAAATCCCCTCCAATCATCCAATCCAGATCCCTATACTGAGAACGAAACTGCACAATTTCTACCCACAAATTTCTTCTCTCACTCAAAGAATTGGGAGCATATCCAAGAAAAACCACTTACCTTGTCTCTGAACATAATAGCAAGATGATGGGATGAATTAAAAATAACCAAACCTTTTTCTGTCCTTTTAAAGCCAAAAAGCAACAATTCCTTTAGAGGCACCCACGAAGCTACACATTTCATATCCAAACTAAACCACAACTTATTTTTATATCATCCATTTTTTCTTTTTTCATCTTGGTTTCTTGTATCAACAAGTATATCAGGCTTATGATTTTTTCTAAAATTTGACAATATACTCTATTTATTGGGGTTATTAAGACCCCTTATATTCCAAGAAATGAGCTTCATTTAATTTTATTTGGAGAGATGATCTATTTAATAGATCATTTCTTACCTAAATCAATTTCTTTAGCCGATGTTTCTTCCTTCGTCCCTATTTGACAAATTACCTCTTTTTGCCAAGGGATTCCCACAGTCTACTTTAAATTTGTCTTGTTTCTAAGCACTCCTTGTATTATTTTTTTTTTTCTAGATTCAGAGAGCAAGGCACAACCTCAGAATCTAAAATATCAGCTTCTTCTTTTGTTGACATATCATCTCCTTTTACCTGATCCTTCTCTTGAGAAACCTCTATGGTTACCTCCTCTTTCTGAACTTCCTTGTTAATATGTCCCACCTCCTCAGAACTCTCCAACACATTAATCTAAACATGAATTTAAAGTTCAATTTGAACTAGATCCAGGGTAATTTCTTTCAATGATAGGTGATGATCCGGAACAATCTTTTGAATAACAAGATCTTCAATTTCCAACACTTTGAAATCAAATTTTACTAAAGAAATTATACTTGGGGAACCTTGTTTTTTCTCCAACTCCTTTTATTTTTATCCCAAATATTCTAAACTTGTTGTTTACCTTTCTTATCTTCCTTCAATTTTCTCTCATGCCCCATCCTATAACATTTCTAACAAAAAAGAGGTGAAACTTCATACTCAATTTTTTGATTCCAAACACCAAACTTTGAATTTAGTTCAATTTATTTTTGCTGCAAGTTCCCAACAGGAAAATTGACACAAAACTGAGCATACATTAGCCTTATTTGAGCCCTGGTAACCAAATCAAAAATCACCAATGAACCTATCACATTAACAATAGCCTTTAATATTTCCTCCTCCCAAAACTCCATAGGAAGGCTTGGTAATTTAACCCACATAGGTAACTCATCAGGTGTTTCATTATAAGGATCAAAACCTGGGCTCCATTTCTAAACCAACAAACTAGATCTTCCCAAAAACCTAGGGTCCTCCAAGGAGAATATTTTTACAATCCTCAGCATTGGAAAGATTTATTATAAAAAACCCATTCACATAAGAAGAAATTTCTAACAAGCCTTTTGGTCTCCACTTCCTTTAGGCCCATTCGCAAAACCACTCCACATTAGGTCTGGATCCATAAAACTTACCAAACAAAGAGAACTCCATTTGAGATTTAGCTTTCTCATCCAATCCATCTGGAATAGCCAAGATTAAGAGTCCATTCTTCTCAACAGTATTAATATTTGAGACCAAAGGTTGAGCCACAATGTCCTTGTTACGACCCACAATCCTATCATCCCACGAAGAAGAAAAATATACCTTACCTTCTCCAAGAAGAGGCGGTGGGGCCCCTATCTCGCATCACATCAATATGAGGGTATCCTGTTTCTGCGATAGTTCCCACCCATTTGGTTTTTGAAAACCTCATCTCTCTTTCTCCCGCTCCATTTGAGTCCATCTCCTATATATTATAAAATGATGCTCATTTGTAATGTTGGACACTCTTAGAATGAAAATGACATAATTTCAAAGTGTTTCAAAAGTGTTCTTGAGTTGCATGCCTCATATTTGGATTTTATAATGTGTTATGCCATCCTCCTCCATTGTAATGATCTATGCATCTTCTTAAGGAAATAAAATAATTATTTTGTGGCTATTATCCTTCTTTTTTACCGGTGTTTTTATTACGCTTCCTTGCCTCTTCATATACTTATAGGCATGTTATGTGTGTTTATTCACTTTGTATGGTTTATTTTTGTTGTGCATTGTGTGAAAATGGAAGTTTTAATACTACTTTGAATAGTGGATCTCAAATATATCCTCTCCTCTATTTTATTCCATTTCCTCTCATTTGAAAGTCTATTTCCTCTTGTTCTTAGTGCTATCACCTCCTATTGTCTAATATTTTAGTTTTATGCATTTAAATTTCTCCATGGTCCTTGGAATGATAAATTATAGTTAGATTGCTACATTTCCCTTCCTAGGAGTAGTTTTGGTAGTAGGAATAAGTAGAGGAATCCGCCCTTCTCTAGAGGTCTATCTCGAGTTCAAATCCCACAACTTGGAGAAATTCCCATGTTTCTTCAAATACCTAGATTATTCTGATTTAGGATGGGTGTAATTTTTATCTCTAACAATTTCACATGTATGATTATAATCTATCTCATACTCCTTTCCTTTTTAGGGTTAAGTTAGTTACTGATTCCTCCACTCCCTTATTCGATGACACCCTTTATTGCTATTTGGTGGGTAATTTGATCTATCTAACTCATACTCAACCAGATCTTTCATACATTCTTGGGATAGTGTCCATATTTATGGAGGAGCCTCATGAGTTGTATTGGAGAGTAGAAAATCACATCCTTAACTATGTTCGTGGTGCTCATACCGATGACATTCACTACTTAGGAGGGATAAAGATTAATTTAATTGAATTCACTAATTTTGATTGGGTCGATGATCTTGATCATTGAAATTCTTCCTCATGCTACAATTCTTCTCTTGGTCCAGGTATTATTAATTGGTCAAGCAAGAAGTAGAATGTTATTATGATATATTCTACGAGAGGCATAATATATACGAGTAGTCAATGCTACCACGAAAGTTGTTTGGTCAGTAAGGGACACTAGCAGAGTTTGGTATTCAATTTCGGAAACCCACTATCATTTACTTTAAAATATGGACACCATTTTAATTTACCAATATCTAGTCTAGAATCAACATGAAAATCATATTGAGATCTGCATGTACTTCATACGGGAGTTGATTCATGGAGACATCATCAACTTGAAGTATTTTAAGACTTCGATCGATCAAAGCCGCATAAATATTTACTATGCCCTTCACTCGAATCTAAGTTTCTTCACTTATATTCTCTTCTTGGGTTAGGTATTCTATAACCACTCATCTTATTTAGTATTTCTAGTCATCATCTCCTTTCCTTTATTCTATAAAGATAGAATTTTGTACATGGGTACCTCATCAGGACTTTAGTTGTCATGACCCATATGACACATCTTTCTTAGTTGTCTAGGGGAGTCCTCTTTCTCTTTATGGCTTTTCATACCTCTACCTAAGATTTGATGAAGGGGTGTTATTATGAGGTATTATTTTTACCTTATTATGTATGGAAAATCGTCCACCTCATAGATGGTGAGTCACCACACTTAGGTGAGGTCATAGGTCATTAGGAGTTATATGATAGATTTTGTCATAGAATATGTCATATGTATTAGTGTGTCATATAAGAGTTACTTTCCATTTATGGATCATAAATAATTTTTCCTTTGAAGAGGTATGATGTGTAGTCACAAAATTATGCACTTTAGACATTTATTTATCCCGATCTCATACTACTATTTAGAAGGTTCTTGAGTGAAGAAAGTACTAATTAACTACCATATTTTGGCCATCTTATTTTTCTTTTATTTCATCACTTCCACACATTTTTATCTACATATCTAGTATGTTTCAACATTTTACCATAATTTTAGCTTTGGTTGGGGCACCCAAGGTAGTATTGGGGAACTGTCGAGTGCTTTGGTTCCACCAAGGGCGTCAGGTCCTTTTTCTACTTTCTCGCCACTTTTGCGCTCTCTCTAGTTGTTTCTTATTCTTATCTTTTTCCTAGTTGGCCATTTCATGGTTAATTATGAAATCAGACCAAGAGAACCCTATAAATATAAATTTATGAGAACATAATGAGGGAACTAGCATGATACACTACTATCAATCCATCTAGAGTTGTATCCATCTATTACATTTGTATCCACATAACTCCAACATCAAGGCACAAGATAGGAAGTTTGCATCACACTTCATAGGGGGAGGGATTCGATTTTATTCCATGCACACATTCAACTAATTTTTCTAAATTTAGATATTTCTCGCTACTTCACAAAGTGTGACTGACACAAGAGCACCTAGGGCGGGACATGCACACACACACCGAACTACATCTGGGTCTGAAATGTAGTGCAAAACATAGTTAGTAAGGCCATTTTTTGTGGTAGATGAGGTTAGTCCAACCCATTCATTCTAAATTTTTTATTTTTAGGGTTTGATACTTCTTTTTTATTTTGCTGTGTCTTCAAATATCATCTTGCATTATTTGGTACATTTGACGCAGCTTTAGGAAATTTAGTGCAATAGCCACCGAAGGTTACAAATTATCTTCTAACATTGTGAGAACCAATTGTAAAGCTTTTCCATTGACCAGGTTTCTAGATTACATACCGAGTGCCTGGTGGGTGCCCTAGTCCTATTGTGCACCCTAGTCAACTCAAATCCCCGGTTCTAGCCTTTTCGGGATGTATGAACATTCATTCCTGTTCTAGAATTTCTAGTCAGACTGTGACACTCTGTGGACAATAATCTATTATCAACCGAGTTCCTTGCTTCTCTTCTTCTTGTATATTAGGGTTCCCTTTCCATTAGTTTAATTATATACGTATTTCATATTGATTTAGCACATTTATTTGCAACATTTATGTCCTCCTAGATTAGATTAACTAGCTTCCCATATACCCAATTTTAGTTAATCATTTTGGTGAACCCCGTGTTTCTTCATAACACCTTCTAGGGTTTTCATTTGCATTCATGCATTATGAATATCTCTATCAATGATTATTTTCTTTCCAATCCTAATTTACTTCACCGCATCCAACATATTTTTGCTACTACGCGTGTTTCTGTTGACATGCATCCAGATTCCATTTATAAGACATTTGGTGATGTACTTTCTCAATATATAACATTCAAGGATAACCCTCATGGTGACATTCATCCCTTTGATAATGATCCACCATTACATATTATGTGTCGCATTCACAATGTAGGTGTCAAATGCACTCTAATTGACAATGGATCTGAAATTAATTTATGTCCTATGTCATTTCTTGAAGCTTTAGGTCTATCCGCTCATTGACAATGGTTAGTCCTCTTCTATTTCATTGTGTGATTACGATGGTATTTTTAGTCCATGTCTTGGTCATGTTACCTTTCCTATCACTGTTGGTCCCAAAACTCTCCCCATAGTCTTCTTTGTTATAGATTTTCATGTTTCATACAATTGTTTGTTGGGTAGACCATGGCTTCATGTCATGCAGGATGTCACTTCTATGGTCCATCATTGTGTTAAATTCTTACATGAACACATTGAACATACTATCTTTCAGGACCGTGACCCATTCCAATACTGTGTCCATGATCCTAATACTAGTCTTCCTATTCCACACATTGATACTACTAATGAGCCTCAACCTATGGATGAACCACCTCATTTACCACCACTGGAGGGTGTTATTTGTATGATATATGTTGTCCCTCCAATGCCATCTGGTACTACTACTTTTATCATTTCATATCGGGGCATGTTCCATCCATGGGCGTTGCTATACCGTCTACATTCTCATCCTCAATTTTTCCACCATTTATTTACACTCTCTTCATACATGATTCATATTGGGAACACGGGCCATCGATCGTAATTCACCCAAAACAGTATGTAAACATGAAGGTTTGGTTCACTTTGGTTTTTATATTGATGATATCCATCCACCACCATATAAATTTCACTTATATCATGGGTTGATTCATGTTATAGACGCCTATGGGCCTCGCGTATTTCATCTTGATGTTTTTTTCACGTACCCCTACTACTGCCCCACTCACATTAGGAAAATCTTGGCTTGATTATATTGGGGGAACCCTAGATCCAAATCATACAAATATATCCTTTCTCATGCCTTTTGGACGCATTATCATTTGCAATAGTTCTTTCCTAGGTTATACACAAAATCTCACTCATTGGTATGCACATGGTTTCCCACTTCCTCCATTCACGATAAGGAGTATGCTATGGGCATGTATCACTTACATCTTAATGGCTCATTACATGATCAACCTAACACTATATCCTACCAAGTTACTAATGCATATCCATTTGATTTTGATCCATAGGATGATGATCTTCTTGACAAGTTTACATAGTCTTTATTTTCACACTACTGAGGGGGCATCCCATTCACACACCCCTCCCTTATCATCTTTGCATTATCATTACATTCATCTTCTTACATAACATTACATTCCACTCTTAGCATTCACACATATTTCATCCCCTTTCATCACTACATATATGAGATGGAGGACCTTCATCCTTCCTTACCATAAAATTCCTCACTTATGCACACCCGGAATCACACCTAATATCCCCCTCCATCATTATAGCATTTCTACATTTATCACTTTCATCATGCGTTTTATCCTTTTCATTACCCGATGACGCACTCTTGTGCTTCGGTTCACACTTGACTGTTGAGGGATTACTATTACATTGAACCCCACACACTGCACTATAGGCATTACACATTACATTTTGTCCCACATTGCGTGTCAAACACCATACATTCTACATTTGTACATTTATCCATCACATATCATACTAGTCTTCACCTTACATATACTATCTTCATATCATCCATGTGTTCACTATCATACACTATTCATCCTGCGTATTACATACCCTATTCAGCTATCTACGCATATCCCATACATAGTCACATACCTCATGTCATACACTGTGCATCTTCATATCATACATTTTCTACATACTATACTAGTATTCATCACATATGAGTCTATCATTACATTCATCCTACACATTACATTACTTACACTGTGCATTATACATTACCTTTTATGCATGCTACATACCTACCATCACATTTCATACACCACATATTTACATATTATACTCATCACATGGTCATTTATTTTCACCATTGCATTGTCTTCTATGTGCTCGATCACCACCCTATGGAACACTTTAGTTCCTCGGTCCATACTCTACTACCGAGGGTTTACAAATCAAATGGAACTTAAACTCACCATGCGATATTTCATCCTACACCACTCCTAGGCTAGTGACATATGCTTTAGGATAAATCGTCACTCACTTTTTCTATCTTGTAGTAATATATGCTTTAGGCTAGATCACCACCCCCATTCTATCACCTTGTAGTGGTATACACCTTATGTTACATCACCACTCCTTACCAATCGTTATATAGTGTTATACGCTACGGATAAATAATCACTTGTCCATTCATCTTATAGTGATATACGCTTAGGCTAAATCATCACTCATCTATTCATTAAGTCATGATATATGCTTCGCCATATGGTTGACACATAACCTTTCTATAGGTCACATTTCATCACCACACTTACATACTCATCAAAACATGCTAGAAATAACAAACACTACTCATTCATTTTACGGTGACATACTCTCACTTACAGTTCACTCTTGACTACCGAGGGGAAAAAAATGAACCTCATTGCATACACGTCCATTCACTTGGGGGCATGCAGCTCATATCATTCCATCCACCCATAGCATACTACATTGTCTTGGATCATTTACTCTTGTTTATGAGTGTTTTACATGATCAATTTACTACACATGTTAGGTGGATTTATTATATGTCATTATCTATACCATACAAACATACATGTTCAAACATTTATTTACCGTGTGATCACATATACATGTCTCTTACACACGACATGAGATGATTGCTTCTACCCTTCCTATATCGTCGCTGGGTACATTCACATTTATTCTCTTCTAGGTGTTATTGTTTCATTTTTTACTTAGAATCTTACATTACTTGATCACACAAGCTTTTGAAATATTAGATATTTCTCTAACATGCTAATGGGTGTTCCATGTGTAAAACTTGTTTTGTAGGATTATATGTTTCTATGACTACTTGCTTGTTTGTTTATACTTGTATGCCATTGTTTTCCATTGTATGCAGGATTTTCCCCTATGTTTGTGTGCACACTTTCTTGTTGTTTGTGGCTATGATGGTCTTTCAAGTCTTGCAACATCATGAGTAATGTCCCATGTTTGTAGTCCAATTTATGTAGCTTAATTTCTTTCTTGAATTTTTATATTTACTACATTGTCTGTGTAGCTTACACGTGTCATTTATATGCATGCATTGTTTGTTTACACTTGTCTTTGGATAACCTTATTATTTGTGCATGCCTTAGTTTATACTAAGAGATTTCAGGGTACACAGATTCGAGAATGTGGTTGGTCCTCTTTTGGGGCCGTATTCTCCTATCATTAATATTGCATGCACCCCCAAAGAGGGGGGCATAATTTAGGTTTTTTACATAGTAACACAGATTCTACACCAGTACGGTTAAATTTTCTACATCGAGTGGGTTTATACCCAGTATACAAGCCCTATATAGAGTGGCTTTTATAGGACATGGTGTCCTTATCATTTTGGGAAGAAGTTACATGCCCTGGGGATTCAAGGTGGGTGTGCCTCTCTACACTACTTTGTTTAGTGGCATCAGATCACCCAAAAAATTAGGACAATACAAATATCTCTTCACACACATTTTAGTAGAAGTGGCTAAATATTGGAGGACACTACTTCTTAAACCGGGGTGGCGTGAGATCTCCCAAAAAAATCATAGTACATGATATCCTTCTATACCCTTTCTTTTGACATGGATTAGCTGCACATGTTCCATTTACACTTTTCTTTTCATGTATTTTACATTTGCGTGTTTTACACATTCATATACACATGCATATTTCACATAGCATTTTTACAATTACATACAAAAATATTTGACTACTTAAACATTTTCACCTTGCAGTCCGGATGTATGAGTAACAAGTAGTCAAATTGGGGGCAACAACAACAACAAAATTCCATGGCAACACATGCTTTGTTAACCATGTAGGTACACTACACACCGCACAACTACACACACGCTCCATCCTAGGTTCACTCTCATCACCTTTTCTTTGTGAATTTTTAATCTTTAGTTTCCACGCTCCTCCATATTTCTTTCTTTTTCATTCCACACTTTTATCTAGTGCTTGACACATTTCAACTACACTCTTCATGGACATCGTGTACACATGATTCTATATAATCTATGTTATGGAGCTTTCATCTCACAAAAATAAAGTGGGGAAAATTGTAGTCATTAAATTATGCACTTTAAACGTTTATTCATCCCGGTATCATACTACTATTTAGAAGGTTCTTGAGTGAAGAAAATATTAATCAACCCCTGTCTTTTGGCCATCTTATTTTACTTTTATTTTTTCATTTCGCACATTTTTATCTACATGCCCAGTTTGTTTTGGATTTTTTCATCATTTTAGCCTTGGCAGGGGTGCCCAGGTAGTAATGGGGCACTTATCAATGCCCTGGTCCCACCAAGGGTGCCCTGGTCCTTTTTCTACTTTCCCGCCACTTTTTGGGCTCTTTCTAGCCATTTCTTCTTCTTATCTTTTTCCTAATCGGCCATTTCGGGGTTAATTACGAAATTAGACCAAGAGAACCCTATAAATATAAAGTTATGAGACCATAATGAGGGAACTAGCATCATACACTAATATCACTCTATCTAGAGTTGCATCCATCTATTGCATTTTCATCCACATAGCTCCATCATCAAGGCACAAACTAGGAATTTTGCATCACACTTCATAGGGGGAAGGATTCTATTTTAGTCCATGCACACATTATGATTCAACTACATTTTATACATTTAGTTATTACTCCCTACTTCATAAAGTACGGCTGGCACAAGAGCACCTAGGGCGCGACACAAACACACACCGAACTACATCCTCGAGTCCAAATGTAGTGCAATGCTTAGTTAATAAGCCCACTGTTGTTGTAGTTGAAGTCAATCTGACCTATTCATTCTGCATTTTTATTTTTAGGGTTTGATACTTCATTTGTATTTTACAGACTATTCAAATATCATCTTGCATTATTTGGTACATTTGGTGCAGTTTAGGAAATTGATGTGACATCCAATGAAGGTTAAAGATTATCTTCCGACCCTATGAGAACTAGTTGCATATATTTTCCACAGATCAAGGCACCCAAATTACATATTAGAGTGCCTATGAGTGCCATAGTCCTATTTGAGGTACCCCAAAGTGCACTCGGATCCCCATATCTAGCCTTTTTGGACATCTACACATTAATTCCTATTCCCAAAATTTCCAGTCAGTGCCTGCGACAGTCATATATTATTAGTTGAGTTCCTTCCTTACCTTCTTCTTACATATTGGGGTTTCATTTCCATTAGTTTAATTATATAGGTACTTCATATTACTTTACCACATTTATTTATAGTGTTTATGTCCTCCTAGATTAGATTAACTACCTTCCCATATACCCAATTTTAGTTAATCATGTTGAACTCTGCATTGGGAGTTACACAAAACTCTTATTTGTATTTCTTATTTTGATCTATGAGTATGAGAAGACCTATTTTTTATGCATGAATCTTGTTGTGATTAATTCTTATTGATTGCTTGTAGCACATTTTTTGATTCCGTTAGAGTAAAATGTTTTTGATGTGCATGGGTTCCAATTGATCCTCATATTCCAATCTCATAGAACTAACCATAAAAAGAGTACACAATAGACATCATGTCACAAAAAGATAAAACACACAAAAAGTATAAAA
Organism: Taxus wallichiana var. yunnanensis; assembly: GCA_018340775.1. Classification (NCBI taxonomy): domain Eukaryota; kingdom Viridiplantae; phylum Streptophyta; class Pinopsida; order Cupressales; family Taxaceae; genus Taxus; species Taxus wallichiana. The sequence continues at coordinate 944,688,857 of CM031240.1, forward strand.
GTACAAAAACTAAAAAAATAAAATCTAATGTTAGATAGAAAGATCAAATGGTGTGATACAAGGAACACACATGTTTTCAAATTTGAGAATAGGCCAAGGGATGTAAAATAAAAGGAAATTTAGGTTGCAAACAAGGGACACACATAAGAAAATAACATACAAAATCAAATGTGCAAGAATAGATAGAAAATAACCAATATGCACATAATATAATATATACTTGTTATATACATTATGCTTGTGTTAGTATCAAAAAGCATAATAAATAAAATACATCACAATATATAATATAACCATAACTAGGATGTGATGAGAACTACGTAATAAATAGAACAATAGTAGAAGATGCCCCTAATTTAACAATGATACTAGATGAAATGGAAATCCAATATATGAAATCATGTAGAGTTATTTGTATCTTGATTCATACTCATATATCTTGTGAAATGCATGTGTTTATAGAAAAATAATTTGGTATCTCTCAAATTATGTTAAAAACAAAGTATGTACAATAGAAAACTAGTAGCTTAAGATATGTTCATGTTGCGATTTTTATTTTTAGCATATTTGAATATTTTGTGGATTTTTGAAATATTTTGTTTTTTGTATTTATATTCATTTTAAATAAGGGATTAATTTATTTTTCGAATGAATTAACATGGTAACTGGAAATATTTTTATGATTTTTATGAGTTTGTATGTCCTCCATCACTAGGTGTTTTCCTCTTGTCATATTACACTCTACAAGATTCATTTCACATGCACTTGAATTTATTATAGTTTTAAAAACAACCTCACATTTGGGTATCAATTTTATAATGGATTTCCACTCACATAATACACCTAATGAAACTGTGATAGATTGTGATGGTGCTTCTAGGAAACAATCGAGAAAATTTATACTAAACATTTTCCACAAGGTAATGATTCAACCCTAATATTTTGTTATTAGTTGAAGAATTTAGAACTTCTTGCCAATGTATTGAATATTTTTGTATGCTATATTATTTTTTGGAATGATTCCCTCTAAAAACATGCTAAGATCATGGGTTTAAATGGATTGGAACCAATTTGGTATAAAATGAGACTTAATCTAGAAGACAATGAAGGGGTTATTTATATTCCATCTTTTTGACCCCTGTGAATGCCACCATGACTCCTCACAAATAATGAACCAAGTATGTAAAAATTTCACTACTTGTTATGTCCATATGGACTAGGGAGTTTTAGTTTAGGAACATATGGATCTTAAGGAACCAAATTGAGTAGAGTTCCTTGATCTTCCCATGCCATGCTATCATTTCTTAAACCTCATTATTTCTTTGATAGGCTACGTCATAATGAGACAACCCCATATGTTTTAGTCTATGAGAACACAAATGGATGTCCGTGTAGAGGTCAAATTATCCTACAAACTTAAGAGACCATATAAATCCAATTAGGGGAATCCCATTACACTCAAAGGTTGGTTTAAATAAACCTTCCCAATACTTGTTTCAAACTTCAATATATGGATCAAAAGCTCCAATATTTCCCCTTGGTGGCCATGGGAAACAATGTTTATTAAAATAAAGCTACCGACTCACCTCAATATTCTATAAAATATGGTTAAACCATTATAGGTTTTAAAAAATTCATAAGAAAACCCCTTTTTAACCCTTCTTTAGTTATTTACAAAGTTGTTAATCCAAAAGATAGGCCACTTATAGTTGCATATAGTCTCACAAAATCCACTAGGGAAGAATATTATAAGCCTTATCATTTTTATCCTTAAATTAAAAGGAGAGGTCTTTTTTTCATGCAAACGCTAGTTAGCTTGTTCTAGAAATATAAAGAGACTTGAGAGGAGTTGGAAATTAAATAGAAAATAATTAGAAATCAAGGAGTTTCTAATTCATTGTGCAAAAGTTTTTAGGGGATTATGATGAGCAGATTTAAAGATATTATCTTGATAGTATAAATAAATATCTTATATCCTAGTGAAGATTCAACCGAAGATCCTGGGAGTTCTTGGAGAGTTTGACTACGATTAAAATAAAAAAGTGGATACTATAGGAACCTCTACATTTGACACATGTTTAGTTAGAAAAAAATCATATTTTACTTCAATTAGTTTGAGCTTTCGAGAACTACGTGATGAGAATTGAAAAAGGGCCCAAAAATTAGGAAGGATGCAAATAAAGTCCTAAAAATGGTGGAATTAGATTCCTTGGGATTTTTAAACTCAAAATGATATGAGGTTTGCCTAGGAAATACCAAGGGAAGCTCTCGAGGAAAGAAGGCACTCTGATAGGCTATTTTTAGCAATGCAATGCCGACACCCAACTTGTAAAAATGGAAAATGTGCACTTTGAGACCCATGATGTCCATTTTTCCTTTTTAAAATAGTAAATAGGACATTGGGGACACTATACTATGCTACCACATGGATAAGATATGTTGCATCACTTAAAATACAAATTTAGGTGCTAGAACATGTTTTCCACTCACTTTATGTTTTGGCCCCTTTCTCGTGATGAGAAGATGTTATGCGCACTTATGACGGGGTGATGTCCCATTATAAATTTTATAAGGGGAAACATGGGACATAAAATTGTTCCATAATGAATAAGGGATACTTTTCATCACTTAAGTTCCAAATTGGGGTGTTAGGTAAGTGTTTTCAACCTCAGAACCTCATGCCCCCTTCTCACTATGGCACATTTTTTCACCCTTTCTATCCATTTGTACCATTCTTCACTTAATAAATGTGTTAGGGGACATGAGGGAGTCTAATACACATTTATAAATTTTTGAATCCACCCTTGAGTCTTAGCTAACCCGGGTTAAGCAAGGTGAGTCAACTTGGAAAATGGGAGGGAAAATCATTTGAAAATAGATCAAGGAATCAAAATATAAACATGGCTCAAAACTTATCCATTTCTCATGTTTTGTCACCACCCTAAATTTTTATTATGGCTATCAAGAAAAACCAGACCTCCACAATAGCCAAAATGCATTTTTGCTCATTGCCCCCACCTTTGATGGCCCTAAAACTTGGATGGTAGATTCTCTATGAAAACACTTTTGGAATGAGTATTTACATGTCCTAATTAATGCACTAATCCATTTTTTATATTCCTATAAATTTTCTAGTGATGAAATATGTATCCTCATATCTATGAAGTTGCAGTGAATTAAATTGCATCAAAATCGAAGATGGTGATCTTAAAATAATCTAATTTATAATGAACACTTGCTTGCCCCATGAAAATGAGTATGCTTGAAGTTATGGTTGTTTTTTTTTACATTATTACCTAGCTGAAGAAGAAAAACACAACTTCAAGTTTAATTTTTGTTTTCACGAAGATCCAGATGAGAAAATCCCCCAAAAATTGGAGCAAAGCATCCTAGTGTAAGATAGAATTTTAGGAAACCATTTTCACTCCGATCCAACACTCTATGGCCAATGTATATTTTTAGAAAGTTCCTACTCAATATGATTACTAAGAATATTAATTCTTAAGTATTAATAGATTCAAGTCACTTAGTTCATTCCTTATGAGGAAAAGTTCTCAAAAGTGACAATTAAAATAAATTACCAAAACTAGTCACTCGGGAATAACTTACTAAAAATAGTAAGTGTTAAGAAAATTCTCAATATACCTCACTAATACCAACCTTCATGGAGGAAAAATCATGCTCGCAAAGGGGTGGAAAGTGGAATTATGTCTCAAGCGAGTAAGAGGAGCGCTCTCGGTTCCCAATTTTGGTAACGATGGTGCATTTTGGTTTGAGTGTGCTTCTTAATTCATCGGATGGGTTGATCGGAGGATAGAATATTCATCTATCCATTCTCCAAATTAATTCATCTCACGGTTAGAATATTATTTTCCTCAACTCATTTTTCACTCCATTTCCTAAGGGCGGGATCATCATGTTGAATTTTGTAGGTGATGGTCTCAAGTTACAATAAAAACTTGGTAGTTTGGAGGCATACCAATGTTTTAAATGTTGGATGGATTGTTTAAGTGAGGGAAATAATCCTTCATTGTTTTTAAGGGTAAAATGTTCATCAAATCTCTTTTCAATGATTGCAAATTTTCTACAAAGGTGCTTCATTCTTAGGAGATCTTAAAAGGGAATTTTTTTCAAAGGATCTTCATTGGATCTCTTCACCGATGCATCAAAGTAGAGGGTAATAATTGATCAAATTTTCATCTTAATCATCATCATATCTTGTTATCATGGAGGGTGGATTCAACTTTATTCATTCTTTGGATAATATTTTCTCTCCTCTCTTCATTCTTTGTCCTCTTCTCCCCTTACTAATTCCTCATTATAAGTAAACATGATTTTTTTTCCTATTCCCTTAAGTGACAATTTTTTTTGGTGTGTAAAATTAGTCTCTCAAATTATAAGAGAGGTACTTAATTTTTCTCTTCTAATAGGAACTAAAAATTCACAAGTGATAGGACATAAAGATTCATGTGGGGGGTGGATAAAGAGTTACATTATAAACCATAAAGGGAGAGCCTCCTTATTTCAAAGGATGGTTATTATTTTTAATATCTCTTATATTATTTCTAGGAACAAGTTATAAAATTCCAATATCTCATTTATCTATGTTTCCTCTCCATCTCAACTACACACCATGCACATGCACTTATTGAATATTATGCACATAGACTATTTGTTATTTGTATCATGTTCCTTGTTTACTCGCATGGTGAATTATCATTTCATCCAAGAATGTATTCGGTTTTAAGAAATAAAATATAATGTGTTATTTATTATGCAAAACCATCCTCACTATTCTCTTCACACCTCTCTCTATAGTTATTTCCTCCATTTTAGTATCTAAAAGATTTTTTTCCACAGGTGTAGGGAAGTACCCCGTGTGATCCCTCCCAAGATTGATATAATAGTGTACATAATTTCCCTATTTTCAATAAATGGAGTTTCCCCATTTAAGCAGAGGGACTTAGTCCCACATTGTTGGTGAGAGATCTCTAATTTTCCCATGTGACAAATTATTTTTTGATAGTTTTTTGTGGCTCCACCGGGAGATATCTATTCTCGTGCACCCGTAATGATCTATAAAAATATAAACAAATCATATACATGAAAATCCATATAAACTTAAAAATTGAAAAATACCAAAAATACCATCTAAGTTTTCATAAACCTTATTTCAATCTTGTTGAAAAATATGCATTTTTCAAATTTCATCCCTCTCTATTGCTCTAAAAACTGGTAGGAAGAAGCTATACCCAAGATGATCATGCGGGTGACATTATTGATCCCACATTTGAGGAACAATTACAAGTTGATTTAAAACTTCCCATTGTACGTGAAAGAAGAAAATTTCCTTTAAAATCCTCTTGAAAGACATTTTGAACAACCAACTATATAATCACTAGTCCTCATTCCACTAGAAGAAGAAAGAGAAGAGGAAGAAATGGAAGCTCAAACAAATGTGCCTTGGGGATAAAACATTTATTTATTGGATTTGAATCCACCACTTCATGAACTTCCAAAAGGGTCAAGAAAGAACTTTCCAAAATTCTATGGAGATGGAAATCAATGACCAGATGATCATATCACAACTTTCATCATAGCCTGTGGCATTCTTGGGGTGTAACATAAAGATGTTGCAAAGGTGGCTATTTAGAAACACTACAAGATGACGTCACGAGAATGGTTTTATTATTTTCCATCATGTTCAATTTTTGATTGGGATAATATGATTTTTTTTTGAAGAAATATTAAAGAAAATAGAAAATTCTCATGCCCTCCTTACTCAATTAACTTAAATTAAGAAATAACCACAAGCGTCCATGAGAGACTTCATGGAAAAATTCAACAATATAATTAACAATATTCCCATTATTTCCCATCCTACTGCAGATAATATGAAAAGGTTCTTTGTGAATGCCCAATTTCCTAAAGTTAGTTTCATTCTACGGAGAGTTCAACCAAGATATTTGGACAATGCTCAAGAAATTTCCATTAAAGTGGAAGATGGCCTTGTCTTGATAGGAAATATCAAGAACCATTCAATGAAGGATAAGGCCCAAAATTCCTAAGATGGGAGAGATGATTCATTATTGAAACATTTCTCTAATGACTTAAAAATGTTAAATAAGGAATAAGTTCAATGATCATCCCAACCAAATCAGAACATAAATCTTATTATAGGAGAACCCCAAAGGTTTTCCTTGAGGCTTCATCAATCAATGTAATATGCAAAACTAAAGAAGATGAAAATAATTTATAGAGCCGAAACAAAAAATTGAGGACAACAATTTCCTAGAGATTGAATAAATGGAGGATTATGCACAAATTAGACTCCTTGAATATTCATAAATTGAAGAAAAAGATGATGATGATGTACCTATCTTATCATGTGCAATGTTCACTCACTCTCAATCTCAGAAAGGAAGTTCCTCCACCACTACTCTAAAAACAAATTAGGTTGATGATCACCCTGTGAAAACTATAAAGAATCAAATAATCAGTCAAGGATCTCCACTTCCACATTCCATAGAGTCTATAAGGTAAAATCCTGTGTCTCATGGAAAACAAGAGGATATCTGTTATACCAAGTCTCCCGATTCTCCTTCTAGTTCTAATTCCATTCCTCTAAAAGTTAGTCCTTAAAAATCTTCTAGTGTACCTAAATAATATTCCTTTGATCCCTAAACATTTACATCCACCTATTTTGATATCATAGAACATGTAAATAAGTCTAAAGTTCATATTTTTGAATCTAAATTCTTGTAAACTCATCCAAAAAAATTTGATAGGCTTGTCCATTATATCAAAGGTAGTAGTTCAAAGCCTAATACTATGGTTCCTAGTTCCAAAGGACTACTACCAACTCCACCTACTCCTCCATCTCAGAATATGTTTTCTATGAGTGCATCAAAGACCAATAAGATTGATCCATTCTATCTCTCCCTTCTCATTGGAGGATACCAACTGAATAATTGTATAATAGACTCAGGTGCTTCTGATAATGTAATTCCCGTTAAAGTTTCCAATGTTCTTAGAATTACCTTTAAATGAGACAATGGTTGTTGTTACTCCATGGAGTCCAAGGAATTCCCACTTGTGGGGTGGATCAAGGATTCATGGGTGGCTCTCACTGAATTTCGGACAAGAAAGAATTGTTAACGGTTTTGGTAGCAAATATTCTAGCATCATTCAAAATGTTGAAGTAGAATTTTCTATTGGGACTTGGGAGGTAAAATAAAAATGAATTGGTATTATAAAACCATTATGGCTAAGGAATAAATGTAAAATTTGCTTCTAGTAAGGAAGATGAAATACACAATATAAAATTTAGAAGATCCAAGAGCTAATATATTGTATCAAGATAATGGGAATGGAAACCATTTCATAACATCTAAAGATGAGGCTGAAATTCCTATCTTGATAGGACCAAACATTCCTTTCTAGTTGGGTATTGGTAATGATGAAGAGTGGAAAAATATTGAATTGCAAGAGAATAATCTAAAATTTCCAAATGATGCAGGCCATGAGGAAGATGAAGTGATTCTTGATGAGTTCCAAACTAAAAAGTAATCCAATGTATTTATTTTTGATTAAGATGTGTTATTATTCCCATTTAAAGAAGAATATTATCTTAGTGGTTAGTATATTGATAAAGTATCTTTTAAGCCTCTCATTAAATATATCATCCATGAAGAAGAGAGGCTAGTTTGTGATGAGCCTTTGGAAGATTCGAAAAAAGAATCTGTACAAGAAATGGTAATATTTTCTAAAGAAACAAAATATCCCCATCTTATCCTTGAAATCCTAATGCAAGCCATGAAAATGAAAGATAGGTGTGAATCCAGTTCGACTTAATTGATTCAAGAATTTTTCATGATGAAATAGATCAAGATGAAAAATCTTATATCTCTCTTAAGACAACGATTGATGGATGTGATAATGAAAGTGAATTTTTCTCATTCCTATTTGAAGAGGAATATTATCTCAATGATGAAAATATTAAAACAAATTTCTTTGAGTCCTTTGTAGATGAGGCCTCCCATGATGAAGAAGAAATAAAATTAAATGAGCTTTAGGATGATGAATCAATTTCTCTAAATTGTTTCCTCGAATTTCAAAATGAAAATTCTCCAAATGAATTTGAAGGTGAGATTTTGGCAGTTTTGAAGGAGTCTATGCAAGAAATATTAATATTTTCTTAAGGAAATGTAACATCCCGATCTTATTCTTGATAGATTGGCTCACTCCATCATTGTGTAAGATAGGTATGAAGCTAAGTTTGATTCTTCATTCAGTGCCCAAATGTTTCATGATGAAATAGGACAAAAGGATGGACTCAATGCTTCTCATGAATTTTTTTAATAAACATGAATGTGGGAAAGAGAAAAACTTGGAACATTTAGGAAATCTAATCAAAAATCAACCTTGGGACAGTGATGGAATGCAAAATGGGAGATCAACAATGTGGATGAACATTGAAGAGAATTTGTAATCTAAGACTGATAGTAAGAATAATGGAATTTTTGGGAAAACTTTGAGCATCGAGTAATTAGAAAGGCTCACTCCTCCTAATTATAAAGAAATTCATGAAAGCACCTAGATTTCATAATTAGATGAGGAAAGGAGGACACTTCCTCAAACCAATCAATGGCTTCGCAGAGCATCATCACTCGATGCTACTCACTCATGAGTAAGGTGTTCCTAAATAAAAACATTCTTCAAGTAAAATTAGGTTGTTCCCTACCTATACCATAGGTGATTTTAGGTTTTTGTGTTTCCCCTTTCTGTTGTGTGTTTTTTTCTTGTTGTTTGTTGTGCGTGTTCAATAAAGGATGCTTTTTGTATATCTCGGTGTGACTTCATAGCCCAATGGATAAGGCACTAGTCTATGCAGTGTCTTGAGATTTTGGAGTTTCTTCTTATCCTTTCCTCAATATGTTTTATCATGAAAAATTCCCAAGCTATAGGGAAAAAAATTCATGTAAAATTTTTAGAATGAAAATCCAAAAAAATTCCATGATAACCGAGCCCACATTCAAAAATCCCTCTCCCAATCAATGTAAACCTATCCTCCATCCAACATCATTATTATGTTACATTCATAATGGAAATGAGGAATGTGATAATGTTATTTTAAAGTGTTTTTCATGTACAGGGAAGTGATTCATGGATTCATTCAAGGACATTAATAAGGAATTTCTCCCAAAGAGCCAAAAGGCCTATTTTTAGGCTTTTTCACACTAGAGGACACCCCTCGAGAAGATAATTGTTGAGTAAAAACCCACATGGGAGTTGTGAATAGGAGATAAAATATTCAATGAATTGATTTAGGAAATTTCTGAAATAAATTTAGGAACAAGTTATGTAATATCAGAAATGAAAGCGGTAAAAATCTTGTTGTCTTGCTTTTGGACATATCGGGAGCCTCATGAGGGTTTGTAAGAAAATAAAATAATAATTGGAATTATAGGATTTGTATAATTCATTGTGTAAAAATTTTTCAGGGATTTTGAGGAGTAGATTTGTAGATATTATCCCAACAAAGCAGATAAAGATTTTGATCCTAGTGAAGACTCAACTAAAAATCTTGGGATTTTAAAGGGTATTTGTAAGCTTATTAAAAATTACAAATTGGATCGAATTCTAACCTCTACATTTTCCATAGGTTGATTAGGATTGAAAGGTAAATTTTTATTTTGGAAGTTTGACCTTCCAAGAACCGCCATGATCGGAATTGAAAAAGGGCCTAAAACTCAAAAAGGTGGAAGAAAAAGTACTAAAAATGGTTTCATTGGATGTTTTTAGTGTTTTCCACTCACAATTATATGAGTTTTTCCTATGTAACATTAAAGGAATCTCTCGGGGCACGAAGGAACTCCCATAGGTTATTTTTAGTAGTGCAATGGTGACACCCAACTTCCAAAAGTAGAAAATGTGCACTCAGAGACCCCGATGTTAATTTTTACCTTGTAAAAATTCAAAGTGGATATGCAGGTCACTATAATGTGCCACCATATGGAGAGGATAGGTTGTGTTACTTAAAATGCAAACTTGGGTGTTAGAACAAATTTTCTATTTTAAAATCTCGTGTTCATGTAGAATTAATGTTAGCATCTTTTTCTTACCAAGTCATGTATAATTTGGAAAGATTTGTGAAAAATCACTCCATTAAGAGATAACTCCAAGAAAAGGTTCTCTAAGTCAATTTTTGGGTATAAAAATAATTCAGATACATGTTGGTAGGATGAAGTGTTATTCCAATAGGGAGATGATCATAAAGTTGCATGAAATCAACATGAGAATTTCTTCCATGGTGAGTAGATCTCAATAAGAGAACTATTTTTTAATTGATTTATGTTTGGATCCATTTTATTTCATTTAAATATGTTCTTTCAATGTATGTGCAATTTTTTATGCACATTTTGTAAATACCCAAATTTGAGCAATGATTGTAAATGGAATTATTTTTACAATTCAGGTATGATTATTGTATTTGATTGTAAGACATATAGAAAGAAAAATTGTACAAGTGGTAACCTATTATAAAAACACTTATTATGTAATGTAATTTTCTTCCCTTGATAAGAATATTGAATAACAAGGAGAATGTAAACAACATCTCTTAATGGGAGAGCTTTAATTTTTCCTAGAAGAAATGTATGAAGTGTCAAGATAATATTTCAAGAAGAATACTAAGACAAAAAGAGTGCAATAAGTTCATCTAGTAGATATGGGAAGGAGTCATGAATTCTCTTTTCAACCTAGGTATGTAGGTTCCAGTTTGGGGACAGTTAGTCTCCATAAGTGAGAAATAAAGTACTTCCACACATGCAGATGTATTCCATAAAAGATTAAAACTATATGAGCCCCCTATGATCAATGATCAATGTGTGAATGTTCAAGTTCCTTCTCTTAATTATTTTCTCTTGAATATCTTGATGAGTTTCTAGAACATGTTATTATTGAAAAATAGAGAGATAAATTCACGAAGGGGTGACGTGGATTAATTTTGAGAGTCTAAAAGGGATGCATCCAAGTAAGGCATGATGATTATAAACCAAAAATGAAGGATATATACATTTTTTATCACTAAAAAACAACACACACCTGAATTGTATGAATGAATGGATGGACAATCAATGTTTTTTGGTAATATGGAATTATCTCTCAATTTTGGGACTTTCTACTTAGAGAAAAACCTCCACAAAAGTATGGTTACTCTACCTAATCTTAATGTTAAACTACTCCTAAGGAAATGCAACTATATAATCCTATTCTAAAAATCCAAGGGACCAGGAGAGAGAAATGTGCATGAAAATGGAAATACTAAGCTAAAAAAGAGGTGATAACACCAAGAAAAGAGTGAAGACACTCTAATGAGGGAAAATAGAGAAGGAAAATGAAGAAGGGAGACCAAATAGAGGTGAAATAGACCCTATAATTCATTCACCATCTATTCTCCATGAAACACATTAATATGAACTTGTAAGTGAGAAATACATGAAAAAAATACAAGAATAATGGAGAGGCAAGGAAATGCAACAAAATATAAGTTAGGGCTAAGAGAAACACCACAAACGGAGATTTTATTGTTTTCAATACATGCACAGTCTATTAAATGTGAAGAAGAAGGCACAAGAATACAATTTCCAAGCGCAAATGAAGGTCTACAACTCACATCTACTTATAAATTTTTTTGAGAGAGTTTCTTTACATTTTCTAACATCATCCCTCATAAATGAGAGATTTTTACAATATATAGAAGATGAGAGAGAGAAAGAGAGAATAGAAAGAAACTCAAAATTTCCCTTCCAACCACCAACAACATATATTGAATTTCTAAAAACAAGTATGGACAACCTTAAAAAAACCATTCCCACACGATAATTTACTTGTGGGAGAAGAAATGGGCACCATACTTCATCAAATCGGTGGTTGAAACACATGGGACTATATCTTTTAATGTTGGAGACTTTTTACTCTTTTTATCCCACCTACCCTCACCTAATCCAATATTTCTAGTTTCCATAATGTAGGGAATGAAGAGACCTTTCCAAATAGTCCAATTTTGACAAATTTGGAGTTTCTAGGAAAACATTATGCACATGCGGATCTAGGGGGTCAAGAGGGAACATGGGTTCCATGTGTAAATGAACAAGATCCACTTTTAATCATTTTTTAATTTTTTAGGGTAAAGAGGATATTCGGAGCCCTCGTGGAACTATGGAATTGTGCCCCATTTCCTCTTATCCTGATTTTCTCCACAATGGTCTTTGGATTTGTGTTTGGCAGATATTTGAATCGAGGGTGAAATTTTGGAATAGTTCCACCCCACACATTGGTGCCTACATTGATTTTCTCATCTATAATACCATGCTCCCTATGTCATTCCCTCATTCCATGCTCTACCCAAAACTCCACACTACACTATTACCTTTTGTTGTAGCCCAAATCACCTTGAGGAGAACTTAAGTGCCCCAGAACCATTCCATCAAGACCCTTCATTCCCGTAACTCCCCTCCAATCCATAATACTTAATTTCTCTTTGCCTTATAACCCAAAAAGACTCTATGGGAACTTATGGCCTCATGGAAATTGTTTGACTTATTCCTTAAATATTTTTCCAACTTGCAACACTCTATTTAGTTTGTCTTCCAGCTTGACCTACGATGCGGGAACTTGAACTCGCAAGGAACTATTCTACCCCGGCCTAGAAAACCCACAATACTCCATTTTTTTCTTTACGGCTCCAAAACCCATGTAAAGAACCAATGGCTCTAAGGAAATTTTTCCTCATGTTCCTTATGAACCCATACAACCCACACTAAACTATAAAGACCCAATTTTCTCAAAAAAATTACAAAGTATGAAAATGAGGATTTTTTCAAGGGAGAGGGGAAGCCTTAGAACATTGAATTTATCCATTTTCCATTAGTTCATACCTTTCCAAGTCTAAATGAATATACAATTCTAAAAATTACCTGAAGAGGGGAATTTTAGATAACAATTTGGTGACTTAAGGAGGATATCTACCTACTAGATGAAGTGATCAGTTGCCTTAAAGAATCCATTGGGCATGGAGTCAACCCGATATTCTTGAAAGTGATCTAACATTTTAAACTTTCACCCCTAAGTCATCCTGAAGCATTTACTAGACCTAGAGCTTATATGTCATTCCTTGGAGCTAAAAGAACTTGAAGGAATTGAAATTTAAATTTCTATGTATAAGGGAGGGTCTTCCTTGAATAAAAATTCTTGAGATGGATCCCATTGACTCGGATCTCGTAACTATTTTCCATCTAATTATGAAAATGGAAAACATTGTTTGACCTATAACCTAAAATCATGTAAGGGTCACTCCATATTGCATCAAATTTCAAGTTTCTACCTAGTTTTTCCTTGTTTTTATCCCACCTTAGGACTAGATATCCTTCCTAGAAAATCCTGGCCTTTTTTTTTCTTGTCATAACTCTTTTAATCTGATCTTGATCCTTTTCCATTTGATTTCCTATCTTGGTTTCTCAATTCTTCTAGCTCCATGAGCTCTTCATACCTGACTCCATGGCCTCAAACTCAGACACCTCTAGCTTTATGATGAGTTCCAATGTTGGTATTTCAATAAATACTGGCATCCTTGATTCTTTTCCATAAACCGGTTTATAAGGAGAGATTCTAGTTGATCTTTCGGGAGTGATCCTATCAGCCCACAAGGTTGATTTCAAATTTGTATGCTAAGTCCTCTAATTTTCATCAAAGTATTTCTTATGATCCTCAAAAGATTTTTGTTTTTTTACTCAACCTACCCATTACCCCAGGGTAATAGTTTGAGGAGGTGCTCAAGTATATGCCATTCTTGGCAACCCAATCAGATATTTTTGTGCCAAGGAATGCCAAAGCATTATAAAAAATGATTGTTGAAGGAATACCAAACTTGGTCACAATGATTTCATATAAGTATAGAATTCTTTCCTCATTTTCTTCCTTCAAAGGCAACTACCATTTTCCATTTGGTGTAGTAGTCAATGGTTGCAAGAATCCACTTGTGTCCCAAGATTGAATGTGGGTTAATCACTGCAATAAAATCCAAACCCCACTACATTAATGGTTCATTTACAGAGATTGGGTGAAGTGGAAGGGATACTACTTTCTCCTTTCCTAAAAATAAGGCACACTTCTTACATTTATTGATCCATGACTGATAACAATTGAAAAGGTTAGGATAATAATAACCATATTTCATGATCCCGAGAGATGTTAGCCTCGAAGAAAAGTTTCCTTATGTTTCTCCATCATGAAACTCATGAAACACTTTATCTATATAATTTGTTTTGATGCATCTCAAGAAGAAACCATTTACATCCTTTTAAATAGAATCCCATCAATCGTAACAAAGGGAATGGACTGAATTCTAAAATACCTTCTTTTATTTTTTTCAAACCTTTGGGGGCACGACATGTTTTGAGAAATTTGATCACATCATTAGTCCAACAAGGGGTGAGTAAGGAATTGGATGATTTCTCTTGATCATGTTGGATCATGAGGATGGATTCTTCATCGAGTATGTTGATTTGAGAATAGTTTCTCACATAACCCCTTACCTCTAACTATCTTAGTCACCATGACATCAATGCCATACTCTATTACCTTAGTTATCTAACCAGCTATTTTATCACTCAAGTCCTTATTTAAAAGGAAGTCCTTCACACCAAAGCATGTGAAACTAACAGATGAATCTTTTTATGGATATCATATGTTTGAACTTCTTCAAGCTTCTTATCACATCTAATACATGTTTCTCAATAAATGAGTATCTCACCTCATAATCCTCAAGAATTTGGTTTTAAAATGTAATATGTTATTCTAAACCTTCTTCATTCAGATGTACTTGTTTCACCTGATTCTTAGATGTTTTCTTTGAATATTGATGAAATAGATAGGGTAACGGGCGTAGGAGGAATACCTATTGAAATGATGGTTGATAGGTTGTTGCACGCATGTTGACTCCTTGATCCACATCTGATCGTGAGAGCTTCCTTTTGGTTGGGAGGAACTACCTGAAATGGAACACAAGACCACTAAATAAAAGTTAAACAATATGTGTAGTGAACTGCCTAGTGTGTGCTAGATCCAGGAAGTGTGATACTTCCTATATGGCTGTCAGTCCACTATTTAAAACAATTTAATGTTGTTAATGAAGTAAATCCTATTATAATTAAAATTATTTAGGCATCTCATTCAAAACACAATAAGAAAGATATAATCTAAAAGATAAGTTAAAATAAGAGCCAAAGGTCAAGTAATTGGTTCTGTGTCTCCGTAGGTTTGACAGAGGTATTAGGTAGGTCACAAGTGATTAAGGGTGATGTGGGGATAAGTGGGTAGGTCACTTTTCTAGGTTATATTATAAATACGTATACCGATCTTTGGTTAAGGGTGTTGTCGACGCTGGTTGGGGAGAACCGATGCTAGTTACTGTGGAAGACTAGGAATGCCACATAATGAGCTTTGGATCACCCTTGTGATTGCACAAAGGACTAGGCTGGTCAAAAGAGGTATTAAGTTATTTGGATGGGATTTGAAGAGGTTTTAATGGGTATATGTAGGGGTGAGTATTAAAGGAGGTCAATGGGTAGATAATAGAACAAAGGATGAAGATATAATGATTAAATGAATGAACCAAAGGAGTAAACTATTCTACTTACTAGAAATATGGTTCTAGGTACCGTGAGTGATGAATGAGGGCACTTGGTAAGAGGTTGAATGCTTGTTGAGGATCACCAAACATTGGAAAGCTCCCTGCATGGGTTGTATGTGCATTCCTTTTTTCTGGTTGGATAAAATATGTGCTAGGTGGTTCTTTGGATGAATGCTTTGGATGTCCTGTAAGAGAAAATGCTTGATCTCCTTCCTTGCATGCGTGTTCTCACGGAAAATTGTTCTCAAAAGATGTGTTATCTCTTATGAATCTATGAACCTTTTGCCAACCTTAAAAATAAGGTTGTTTTGGGGATTAAAAGGTGACCGATGGTAGAACCAGCTTAACCGGTGATGGTTAAGGGTAACTAGCATCGGTTAGGGCGGGATTTCCTAGGTTTACTAAACTAGGCAGATCCCCTTGATTTTCTGGGATCTCATGTCGTTAAGCCACGGATTAGGATGGAAGCTTCTTTCAAGCATGCCGGAATGTGGTTAGAGGGAATTTAGGCATTTATTTTTAGGATTTGGGTAAGACTTAGTTATGGCAACTTACTAAGAATAGGTCTTAGGGTGAGGTGGCTTGATGAGGTGTTTAGGTGAGGTGGATGTGTGGGAATTATCTAAATTAAGATATTTAAATAATAAATATGGTGAGGATAATGAATTAATTTAATTAAATTAATATTAGTGGGGTGAATGGGGCCATGGTTAAGTGAATGTGATGAAGGTGTTTATTTATCGAGGGACCAAAGGGGAGTGTGACCTAATTTTAGTGTCTACATTTTGCCCCTTTTTTGCATAGCTTGTATTGGTAAGTGACGCTAACAAAAAATAAGATGTGGTTACCCCATGTGTGGGTGAAGGTGATCCCCCTCAAACCAGGAACTGATGAGGCAAAAGGTAGAATCGGTGAGTGGTTTGATAAAAAGGTGAATGTGAGAAAGGGAAAGATGGGGAATGGGGGAAAAAGGAAAAAGGTCTACTCATGCAATCTAGGTAATGGGTAAGGGTCAATGGTAGTAACAATCAAATGCACACATACATATAAACTGCAGCACGCTACCGGGTTGAAGAGCATGCAAAATCTACATCGTCTAAGGTTGATAGGTTTATCCAAACAAGGTTGAGGTGATTTCGGTATCCAAGGTATAGGATATGGTCAAGAAAAATGATGTAGGTTAGGTGCAGGAACGTTTAGGTATATTTCGATACACCAAAGGTAGGGTCAGGATAAATGGTCACAACAAGAGGCAAGGTAAGGTCATTAGGTCAATCAACACAGGTAACAGTGTTGCAAAGTATAGTGAACACATGAGGTCAAAGGTCACTAGTGATGGTCTAGGTCCAAATATCTAGGTCACGGCATGGGTAAGGCCGAGGTATGGGTAAAATAATGAGTCCCCAAAGGAGGATGAGGTTAGGCAATAAATGATGAGGTCGGGGGGTGAGGTAAATGGTTTGGGTAAAGGTTGGGTGTGGAAAAAAGAGTGATGGGCGGGTAATAGGGTAAAATTTAGGGCAAGGTGCAAGAGAGGGTGACTGATGCCGGTCAAGGGTAACTGATGCTCTGATAGAGTGGAACCGATCACGGTAAGGTAGGGCACACAACCGATGCTGGTGAAGGTAAAACCGGTGTCGGTTAGGTCAAGTTTGTTATAAAAACAAAAAATCCATGTTTTTGTTATTCATTTGTCATTTAGCGAATTGAGAAAATGAAAAAGGAGAGAGAAAAAAGGGAAAAGTGTTTGGATGGAATGGAGTGGTGAGTTGGTGATCTGAGTAGTGGGTGATTGGTTGTAGAGAGGTGGGTCCACAGGATCGGTGGGCATGATTCGATTGGTTGGAGACGTGGGTAGATATTTTGTGATGGCAAAGGCTAAAGAGGGATCGGGTGGGCCACTAGTGTAGCGGCTAGATGTGCCACCACGACGACGGTAGCATGATGAGGTAAGTGTCCAACTCTTGTTGTATTTTGTTAGATAGATTAGGTGATTTGCAAATTGGGTTTTGGTTTTTTTTTATTGTGGGTGGGGGAAAATAAAATTGGGAAGATGGGAGGCTAAATTAGGTTGAATAGGAGGGGGAAGAGATAAGTGGGAGAAGAGGGGAAGGAATGAGGTGTGGTGGGGAGGTGTAGGTGATTTTAGGTGGGAGAAGTGTTAGGGTAGGAAGTTTTTGAGAAGGGAGGGTTTGGGGTCACAGGTTTTGCTGCGATAGTGAACGACATCGGTTGGGTTGAACCGACGTCGCTTTTATTAAACCGGTATCGATTGTGAAACAAGTGACCCGATGCCGGTTTAGGGGTGACCGGGGTCGGTTAGAGAGAACCGGAACCAGTTGGGTTTTGGAGAGTAAGGGGCCAAAAGTGCCATAGGTTGGGTGGTTGAGATGGGTAGAGGTAAAATAGGGTGCAAAAAAAGATAGTGGGTGAGTATGGGTATGAAAAATGTAGATTAATTTTTTATTTGTATTGTATGTAGGGGAGAGATCAGTTACACATGCGGGACAGAGTTCCAACCCTTTTCATGATAGTTCGCAGTGTAGGGACCCCTAAGGAGTTGTGACATGTGGAGGCGGTGGGTTTGAGTGGGATTTTACACTACCGACATGTAGTTCGGCAGCCTATTATGATGGTTACACTCATCAATAGATGGGATTCGGAAACCAACACATTCCACCTACCGATGGGTGAGATGATAGTCACCGGAGGCGTATTTACAATGCTCCGTGGCTACCCATATTGGGTACATAGGTCTATTTGATCTCCTCCAAGGCCTTGGAGGAGATGATGCTGATAGTGTTTAGAGAGGGGATGGCTGAGCTAACATTCCATAGCACCAGCATGCACTATGGAGAGATGTACCTAGCCCATCCGGAGGAGATGAGGCTAGTAGTTATATTGATAGAGGCGAGTGTGCTACTTGTTGTTGCGAGACTCATAGCACCCTCGGATGCAGATCGGGATTCTAGGTTGATCACTCTAGCATACGAGGACTTGAAAAGTGAGAAAGGATTCTCTAGAGAAGGCTGGTTCCTATTCCTCTGTTCAGATGCACACGAAATATGCAGAGGGTTTGCTCGAAACCTAATCTAATCTGCCAAGGAGACAGGGTAAGAAGATGCATAAAAATAAATCTAAGCTAATAGAGGTGATGCACCGAGGAATGAAGAACACCTATCTTGCCAGTAAACACAGACCATTCAAATGTGATATAAGATCATGCACAGATAACATAACTTGCAGTGAAAGACCAGGAGGATGAAAAATGAACACAGAGAGGGGTGAGAATCATCCACAGACATGTATTACTTGCTCCAAAGATTGATACAATACACTATAGAATGCCAAGAGGTAGAGTCGTATTACAGTTCAAATGAGAGGTTCGAACTCCACAAATTCACCTGATAGGAGAAAAAGGGAGGAGCAAAACAGAAAAATGTTCGACCTTTTTTAAGAAGCCCCTCTTTACAATATATAGAAAGAATGAGAGGGAGAGAGAGAGGAAATCCAAAATCTACCCTAACCACTTCTAGGTCGCATTTAAAATCATCTCATTATGGCAGAAGTGGCGGATCCTGGCAAAACGGCGGGTTGTCTAACAGAAGTGGCGAACTGTCTGCTGCATTAAAGCTGGTTGTTGGAGCGTCACTTCTGGCATTACCACGCGTCAGGGACATTTTCTCAATTTTCTCTCTCCAAACTAAACCAAAATGCCAGATTGACCCTAGAATCGTGTAGAGAATTTCACCAGCTTTCCATTGATATAAAAAACGCAAAAATCTGAGCTCTGGATCGAAAGTTATGGCGATCTGAAGATTTAGGGCAAAAACAGGAAAAAACAGGTCGGCGGGAAAAATATTTGAACTTTCCCGTGCTCTGCCACTTGGATGACACGTGGCAGGATCTGATTCGCTGAGTAATTCTCTCTCCTCCACCTTTCCGTGGGCTTTTCTTTGAAATTTCCTTGTGGGCCCTTAAACTTGGACACGTGGCACTATTTCATTGGTTTGGGTCAGTGCTTGAAACCTCGCCCTTTGACTTCTGGACTTTCTCCCTCGTGACACGTGTCATGATTTGATTGGTATTCGGGTCTGCCGGCTTTTCACGTCCACCGCGTCCATTTGTCCCGGATGTCCCAGTGCTGTTTGGGACAAAAACTTCCGATCCGCCCGAAATGGGCTTCCTTGTCCCTTTTTTGCTGGTGACACGTGGCGTTGCTTGATTGGCTTTCGGCTCCTTCGGCTATCCACGTCCCACGCGTCCCTTTGTCCGGATGTCCCAGTGCTGAAGTTCCCTATTTCGGCCGAACCGGCCGGTTCGCGTCCTTCGCGTACATTTGTTCCAATTGTCCCAGGTATGCGGGACAAATTCTTCGATTCACCCGATTTGGCGGTTCGGCGTCCTTTCGCGTCCTTCTTTTCCCACTTGTCCCAGAGCAATTAGTCGAAATTTTCTTCTCCTTTTCGGCCGTCCGGTGGTTCGCGTCCTTCGCGTCTTCTTGTCCCACTTGTCCCGAGGCGGTTAGGATTTTCTTCTCCTTGGCCGACCGGCTTTCCGCGTCCCAGCGTCCCGCCCGGGATGTTCCTTGCCGCCTGAGGACGCTGGCGGCTTTCGGCCGTCGCGCCCGATGTCCCTCATGTCCCGACTATTGCGAGGACTAGGACTTAGCCAATTTTCATGATTTTTCTGGCCCAAGCTTGTTTTCTGCAACTTTTTCACATTTTCTCAGAGCTTGCTCTTTCCTTCTTCGGCCAGGGGAGTTAGAAAAAATCTGAGGGGACCCTAGAAACATGATTTTTGCCCTGAATCAATCCATTTGCCTGAGACTTGAGAATTCTGATGCATGTTATCAAATTAACCTGGGGGTGAATTTGGATAACAATTGGTGACTCAGCGGGGTTACCTGCCTGCTAGGTAGAAGATACCAGTTGCCTGAAGCAGTCCATTGGGCATGGAGTCATCAAATATTTTGTTTAGAACCTCAACTGACTCAGAATGTGCAAGGAGGAAGATGGAATGTCACCTGATGAAGGAAAGGACTGCTAAACATCTCCATGGACAACAAGCTATGCCAAAGCACTTAGGGAAAACAAGACTAACCTACAGCAAAACAATGTGCACAAGCACTTGGAGGAAAGAAAATCTAATCTAATATTTACAGAGGTAGTGAACTTCCCTCTAGAAGCAACGCTTGAGATAGATTCCATTGACTGGAATCTGCAGTTCTTCACCCTCCAGTGAGGCTAATTGGAAAGCATTGTTGTTCTTGCACTTTGTGACCACGTATGGGCCACTCCAAATGGCATCAAATTTTGAATGCCTTCCGGTTTTGCTCTGTCCACATCCCATTTCAACACTAGATCTCCAACTTGAAAAGATCTATCCTTGGCCTTTCTATCAAAGGTCTTCTTGATCAAAGCTTGATCCTTTTCCATTGCTTGGGATGCCTGATTTTATGATCTCTTGCAGCTCCATCAACTCTGCATACCTCACCTCCATGGGCTCAAATTCAAGCAACTCCAGCTGCTTCATGAGTTCCAACGTTGGCAACTCAAGTGACATGGGCAAGATTGCCTCTCTTCCATAGACAAGCCTGAATGGAGAGTTACCGTGGATCTTTTGGGAGTTATCCTATCAGCCCATAAGGCTGATTTCAGTTTGGTATGCCAAGACCTTTGATTCTCATCAAGAGTCCTCCTAATGATCCTCAACAAGTTCTTGTTTGTAGACTCGGCCTAGCCATTACCCTGAGGGTAATAGTTTGATGAAGTGCTTAGGTAAATACCGTTCTTGACAGCCCACTCAGTCACCCTGGATCCAATGAATGCCAATGCATTATCAGAGATTATTGTGGTAGGTACACCAAATCTGGTTGTTATCCCCTCATAAAAGTCTAAGATGCTAGACTCATTCGCCTCTTTGAGTGCTACTGCTTCTGTCCATTTGGTGAAGTAGTCTGTGGCTGTCAAAATCCATTTGTGCCCTTGGCTTGAAATGGGATTAATGACTCCGATGAAGTCCAAACCCCATTGCATGAATGGCTGGTCAACTGAGATTGGATGCAATGGAAGGGCAGCAAACTTCTCTTTTCCTGTGAAGAATGCACAATTCTTACACCTCTTGATCCATGCATAGCAATCACTGAAGATTTTAGGCCAATAATAACCAGCTTTCATGATTTTTAGAGCTGTCACTCTTGGTGCAAAATGGCCACCAGCTGGTCCACCATGAAACTCTTCCAACACCCTTTGAATCTGATTTGTGCTAATGCATCTCAGCAGCACTCCATTCACATCTTTCTTGAACAAAACTCCATCAACAATGGCATACGGGACAGCCTGCAATCTGAAGTGTCTCCTTTGGGTCTTGTTCATCTCTGGAGGGCATAGGCCTGTGCCTAGGAAGTGCATAATACCTTGGGTCCAACAAGGAGTGGGGGAAGCATTGTCTTCTTCATGATTGCCACTTGGCTCATGGCTGTCCTGGACTGTCAAAACAGTTTCTTCTTTGTTGCATACTTCTTTTTGCTTCCCCAAAACCAGCTGCTCACACAATCCTTTCCCTCTTACCAGCTTGGTGATCTTGATCTCAATGTCATACTCCATGACACGGGTGATCCAACCTGCCCTTTTCTCATTCAAATCCTTGTTGAGGAGGAAGTCCTTAACCCCAGCATGTGAGACCAGCAACTGGACCTTGTTGTTTGAGACTAAATGCTTGAATTTCTTCAAGCTTCTGATTACTACAAGTACATGCTTTTCAATAAAAGAGTACCTCACCTCACAGTCATCTAGGCTCTGGCTGAAGAAGGCAACCGGCTGCTCATCATTATCTTTGTTCTGCTGCACCAGAATGGCAGAAATAGTGTCATCACCTCCAAATGCATAGAGGATGAAATCCTTGGAGAAGTCTGGGTTGATGAGAGTTGGTGCTTGAGAGATAGCTTCTTTGATTGCTTCAAAACTCTCCTTGCCTTCTGCTGTCCACTTAAAAGCCATGCTCTTCTTTAACATTTTGGTGATGGGCTTGACAAGGGCTGCAAAATCTGGGACAAACCTGCGGACAAAATTGATCCTTCCCAAGAAGCTCTGAAGGGCTTTCTTGTGGCTTGGCAATGGTAGTGCTCTTATGGCTTCAACCCTCTCTGGATCAATTTCTAATCCCTCTTTCGAGACAATATGGCCTAGAAGTTTCCCCTCATGAGCCAGGAATATGCATTTTTTGGGATTCAATGATACCCCAAATCTTCTACACCTCTGAAATACCTGCCTCAGATGAAAAAGGTGATCCACTGCATTTTTGGAGAATACAGTGATGTCATCAAGATATATCAAAACTATTTCATTGATCAACCCCTTGAATGCCATATCCATTGCCCTTTGGAAAGTGGCTCCAGCATTTGATAGGCCAAATGGCATCTTCTTGTAGGCATATGTTCCCCATTTGGTTGTGAAGGCTGTCTTGAACTGATCTTCCTCCCTCACCATAATCTGATTGTAGCCTGAGTAGCCATCAAGTAGTGAAAACCTTTCTGAACCAGCTACAACCTGCAATATTTGCTCCATGGAAGGGAGTGGATAATGATCCTTGAGAGAGGCTCTATTCAAGTCTCTGAAGTCGACACACAACCTGATCTCTCCATTCTTCTTTCTGACTGGGACTAAGTTGGTGACCCAACTTGAGTGTTTGATGGGGAAGATGATACTGGCCTCAATAAGCTTGCTTAACTCTTTTCTCATGAGAGGTTCAATATGGGGATTCACTGGCCTTTGCTTTTGCCTGACAGGCTTGGATTCGGATCCAGCTCAATAGTATGTTGTGCCAACTTTGGGTTGAAACCTCTTAGATCTTTGTAAGTCCAAGCAAAGACATCTGGGAACTCTTGACAAAGCTGAACAAAATCAGATTTCTCTTGTGAGGTACTTACTTTGCCAATCTGCAATGTTTTGCCTTCTTCCACTAAAATAGGCTCTGAATCTTCACCCTTTACTTGAATGTTCACTTTCTCCTTCGGAACTGATCATTCGGGTTGAAGATTGACTCCAAGGTTATGAGGCCTTTTGGTAATTTGTTAGTTCTCAGCTGCACCACTTGGTCACCATACTGCTGATGCAGCTTGTCTTGATTCCTGGCGGAGAACTCAGCTTCTTCTTGTAGGAAATTAACAATTTGTTGATCATTCTCGAA
Source organism: Taxus wallichiana var. yunnanensis (assembly GCA_018340775.1). Classification (NCBI taxonomy): domain Eukaryota; kingdom Viridiplantae; phylum Streptophyta; class Pinopsida; order Cupressales; family Taxaceae; genus Taxus; species Taxus wallichiana. Next base: position 944,712,741 of record CM031240.1, read on the forward strand.
GACTTGCCAACTTGTATTGTTATCCGGAACAGCTGGTCTCACAACCACTTTGATATGAGGCTGAGGTTTTTCACTTTTGATATTTTCTACAACGTCAAATGCAGCCCCAATTGCTGCCAGTCTATCAGTGGCTTCATTCTTTTTCTTGGGATGGAATTGATGCTAAAAGCTTCAAAATCTTCAATAAGATCCCATACCCGATTTTTGTAGTTCTTCAACAGATCATTTTTGGCAGCATTTTTCCCTTTGACTTGGTTTACAATCAGCTCACTATCACCAAATACTTGTAAATTCCTGATGCCTTTCTTCATTGCCCAGTGCAGTCCATGAATTAAGGCTTCATACTCAGCTGTGTTGTTTGAACAGGAAAACTGGAAACGGAAGGCTGAGTAATACCTTATATCTTGTGGTGAAATGAGCATAGCTCCTCCTCCTGCACCTTGTCTACTCCTTGACCCATCAAAGAACAATTGCCATACTTCATTCTTGTCTTTATGATCTGGCTTGGTGATGCTGGGGAGAGGTTGATTCTCTTCATGTAAACAATAAACTCCTAGCGTAGATTCTTCTACTTCTTGATAGGGATCAAAAGCATGTATCTTGTTTGCCCATTCATCAAGAGTTAGATCCGGGATGCTTCCAATCTTGGTGTCAGCCTCATCAGTGCTAGGGTGATCTTCTTGATCAAATGCTGAGCAATTGGCATTAATCTGACTTGGAGTGTAAGGCTCAATATGGAAGTTTGCAATAGGTTCGGATCTGATTGTGGCCTTAGTTCCATATCTTGTTCTAAATAGCATGTGTGACCAATCAGCAGACAAATACCCCCCAATCTTGGCTGTGAAGTCCCTTGACAAGCAAAGGGCAAAGAGTGGTGGAAGGTCTATGATTGATACATCTTGTAAAACAACAACATTTGGACATGCATGTAAGGTAAGACTCAAGTTTCTAATCACTCCAACTGTTGCTACTGTTGTTCCATCTAACTGCACTACCCCTTTGGATGTTATTTCATACTGGAGCCCTAGCTGATCAGCTATTTGTTTGGGCATGACAGAACTACTTGCCCCGGAATCAATCATGCAATTGTGTACTAGCTGATTTCCAATGATCAACGAAACATAGAAAGGAGGGGGCTTCAACATCTTACCTTGCTGTCCTCCATGATTTCCCCCAGGCTGGGCAGCGTTTGTAAGCACTTTGTCTTGCATCTGAACCCGCTGATTTGAAATTGGCCAGTCCTTCATGGCAGCTTGCAGCAGATCTCTTTGTCCTGGGATGGATAGGGATTCCCACATTGATATATTGACGTTAGTCTTCTTCATCTGTTCAATGATACTGAATGGGGATGAAGTATCCTTTTGTTGTCCCTTGGTTTGCACATTCACCCCTTGCACGTGGGCAGCAACAGCTGGCATTTGAGTTGGCCTAGGGGCTGTTCTTGGCTGCCCTTGTGCATTTGAAATGGGACTTTGCTTGCCAATCATTTCTGGAGTCATAGAAGGTTGTGGGCTGGTTGGAGCTAGTGGCTGCTCCTCACCCAAATTTCTCCTTTTTGACCTTGTGTTGGCTGCAACACCTTGAGAAACTACTTGATTCATGCCACAGAAATCTTCTGCTTGCCAGTTCACCAATGTGGTGTCATTTGGGGCTGATTGCTGTTGGAATGTTTCTTGTTGTTGATTGTTTCCTTGACTGCCCTCACCCTCCACACCAGTAGTTGTCACCATCAATGCTTGATTGAGAGCACCATTGAAGCACATGGATTGGTTATGAGGCTCATTGCATGGAAAACACCAATCATATTCCTGAGCAATGTTGTTCTATGTTGGCACTAATGCCTTAGAGGCAGATATGGCATTTGGATTATAGGGCTGGAATGGTCTATTGGCAGGAGGCCTTGTTTGATTCATATTTGCAGCTGGATTAGGTGGTCTTTGTGGTTGGTATGGCTGCCTATTAGGTTGAGCTTGGGGTTGATAAGAAGGTCTGAAACCTTGGGCTTGTTGCCTCTTGAGAGTAACTAGCTCATTGCCTAGGTTTTGCAATTGCTTCATGACCTCTTGAAGCTCATTTGGGGCACTTGGGGATGAAGTGGAAGCTTCATTCGAACTCTGATTTCTAGGAGTGGGAGAAGGAGCCAAATTAGGTGCTTGACTAGTGTTTGGATTCTCTAAACTTGGAAACAATGGCATGGGAGGTCTAGGGGCAAGTTTGCCAGCTTGGATCAAACAATTTTCAGCCCTAATGGCAATGCTATATGCCATAGGGATAGTTGTGCCTCCCATAGACTGAATCAACATAGAAATATCAGAATTTAAAGCTTTGAGATAGTAGAGAAAGCACCCTTCTCATTGCTTTGCACTTGCTGGAATCCTCTCCCAAGTTTTTTGAAATCTGAAGTTGAAATCGGTCAGCTGCTCATTGGGAGCTCTCTTGATAGTTGTCAGCTGCTCCAAAAGAGACAAGTTGTCTCCCTTCTCTCCAAATTGCTCATGAAGTGCAATACACAGCTGATTCAGTTTGTGATAGAACCAGCTCCAAGGCTCCTAAACCATTGCAATGCTTTACCCTTGAATGAAGATGCAGTAACTTGACAGCCACTTGCATTTCATTGATTTCATGGATTGCACAAAGGTTAGCAATATCCTTAACATGATCACACAGAGTAATCTGATTTTCTCAGTGAAGTAGGGAATGTTCTTCAAGGCTGCAATAGGAAGCTGGATGTTGTGCATTGAGAGCAAGTGGGCTGCTTTACTGTGAAGTTGACGTAGGGGTTGTTCTGAGCCATTCTGATTGGTCTTAAAACCCTTGTTGACTGAATGAAAGGTCTACCAGGTGGAGGAGTTGAGAGAGTTCTGTTTGGTGGAGATGGAGACCTTTGAATCCTTCTTCCTCTTTGCCTTCTTCTTGGAGATAATTGCAGGTATTCAAACAGCACTTCTTCTTCTCCAACTCTTGACCTTGTGGTGATTCTTCTCATGAGTTTTCAGGCCTGTGCTTGGAACCAATCGATTCTTCCCCTGGGAGTCGCCAGATATGCAAATAATAGCTCTTTTAAGCAAGAAAATTGCAGCAGATGCACATCAACCCTGCTACAATAAAAATGAGACCTCTAGTCCCCTTTGGGTGTGCCAAAAGCTATTGTTGCTGAGACTCACAAGCACACCCCTGGATGCGAGATCGGGCTTCTAGGTTGATCACTCTAGCATCCGATGTGATTGCACAACATGGAAACCTTTCTCCAAGTGTGGGACTTGAAAAGTGAGAAAGGATTCTCCAGGAGAAGGTGGTTCCTATTCCTCTGATTTAGATGCTATACAAAATATAGAGAGGTTTTCTCGAAACCTAATCTAATCTGCCAAGGAGACGGGGTAAGAAGATGCATAAAAATAAATCTAAGCTAATAGAGGTGATGCATGCGAGGAATGAAGAACACCTATCTTGCCGGTAAACACAGACCATTCAAATGTGATATAAGATCATGCTGAGATAACATAACTTGCGGTGAAAGACCGGGAGGATGCAAAATGAACACGAGAGAGGGTGAGAATCATCCATGAGACATGTATTACTTGCTCCAAAGATTGATACAATACACTACTGAGAATGCCAAGAGGTAGAGTCGTATTACAGTTCAAATGAGAGGTTTGAACTCCACAAATTCACCTGATAGGAGAAAAAGGGAGGAGCAAAATAGAAAATGTTTGACCTTTTTAAGAAGCCCCTCTTTACAATATATAGAAAGAATGAGAGAGGGAAGAGAGAGGAAATCAGAATCTACCCCAACCACTTCTAGGTCACATTTAAAATCATCTCATTATGGCAGAAGTGGCGGATCCTGGCAAAATGGCGGCTGTCTAACGAAGCGGCGAACCATCCCACTGCATTAAAGCTGGTTGTTGAGCGTCACTTACAGCATTATTACGCGTCAGGGACGTTTTCTCAATTTTCTCTCTCCAAACTGAACCAAAATGCCAGATTGACCCCAGAATCAGTGTAGAGAATTTCATAAACTTTCCGTTGATATAAAAAACGTGCAAAAATCTAAGCTCTGGATCGAAAGATATGGCGATTTGAAGATTTAGGGCAAAAGCAGAGGCAAAAACGTGTTCGGCGGGAAAAATATTTGAACTTTCCCACGCTCTCGCCACTTGGATGACACGTGTAGCAGCTCTGATTTGTTGATCAATTCTCTCTCCTCCACCTTTCCTGCGGGATTTCCTTTGAAATTTCCTTGTGGGCCCTTAAACTTGGACACGTGGCACTATTTCATTGGTTCTGGGTCGAGTCTTGAAACCTCATCCTTTGACTTTTGGACTTTCTCCCTCGTGACACGTGTCGTGATTTGATTGGTATTGGTCTCCCGGCTTTTCGCGTCCACCACATTCATTTTGTCTCGGATGTCCCAAAGTCTTTGTTTGGGACAAAAACTCCGATCCGCCCGAAATGGGCTTCCTTGTCCTCATTGGCTGGTGACACGTGGCGTTGCTTGATTGGCTTTCGGCTCCTTGAGCTATCTGCGTGCCACGCATCCCTTTGTCTCGGATGTCCCAGTGTTGAAGTTCCCTGTTTCGGCTGAAGCTTAAACCGGCCGGTTCGTGTCCTTCACGTACATTTGTTCCAATTGTCCCAGGCTGCCCATGCAGGACAAATTCTTCTAATTCACCCGATTCGGCCGGTTCGTGTCCTCACGGCCCAAATGTCCCGAATGTTTAGTGCGAAAGTTCTCCTTTTCGGCCGATCCGGGCGGTTCACGTCCTTCGCGTCTTCTTGTCCCACTTGTCCCAGAGCAGTTAGTCGATTTTCTTCTCCTTCGGCCGAACCAGCTTTCCACGTCCCACGCATCCCGATGGCTCGGATGTTCCTTTGCTGCCCGCAATTTGCACAGTGGCCTTTCGGCCGATTCGCGCCCGATGTCCCTCATGTCCCGACCGTTGCGAGGACGAGGACTTAGCCAATTTTCACGATTTTTTCTGGCCCAAGCTTGTTTTCTGCAACTTTTTCACATTTTCTCAGAGCTTGCTCTTTCCTTCTTCGGCCAGGGGAGTTAGAAAAAATCTGAGGGGACCCTAGAAACATGATTTTTCCCTGAATCAATCCATTTGCCTGAGACTTGAGAATTCTGATGCATGTTATCAAATTAACCCTGGGGGGTGAATTTGGATATATGAGCACATTTTTCGTGTGTGTCCGGTGGGCATGCCCCGAGTTGATGCCTTTCTACCAAAGCTATGTACAAGTGGGGTATAGGTGATGGGTGCCTGTTATTGGAGAGCGGAGATCAGATAGGCCCACACATGATGTGGCCTATTTCTAGAAAATATTGGAGGGGTTATGCAGGGTGTACATCATTTGGAGAATATATGTGGACTTCCCATCATATAGGTAGATGCATGATGAGTTAGTTGAGTTGTAGCTACTGAGATGGATACAAGGTTGCCTGTACAGGGAGCACGAGATGATCCCGGTTGACAAAATCGGTGACGAGTTTGTCTTCGCTATAGACGTACCTTTGCCCTTCCCATAATATATGAGAGATGACATGGAGAGGCCCTTACCTCTACCATAGCCTATAGTGCCCATAGGGCAGGATGAGCGAGCGATGAGCAGACCGGTAAATTGATGATGTCGGGGTCATAGATAGATATAAACAAAGTGGTGGGTGGCTCATTTTGAGTAGTACCACCCGTGCAGTAGGTAATGTGAGATCTAGCCACCATCATGGTGTAGAGGGATGCCCTACGGGGTAGGTGGTGCTTTGATTACCTAGGCTGGGTATGGTGCAGACATAGCTTGCAAGCTCAGAGGTAGAGGTAGCGGAGTTACATGCTCGGGTGTTCGGTCTTGAGCCCGAGATGGCCAGGGGTGGGGATGGAGATGGGGATGATGGTCAGGTGGCTACCTTATAGGCATAGGTGAAAGGGTTATAGGGCCGATTGGCCACGGCTCGAGCATAGGTGGGGCCTTACAGCACAAGGGTAGAGGGCAACACCAAAGGCCTTGGGACAGGTCTCGCAGACAGTATAGGGGATGAGGCCTATGGGGCCACCACATACCGTGCCTATATCTAGGTTACAGGATGCCCTAGGTGAGGCCAGATACTACCAGGATCAACTGATGGCACTGGGATAGACTTTCTATCCTATGGAGAGTACCGAGCACAACAGGCCTCAAGTGAGAGGACTAGATCTTACACTCACAATGTAGAGAGCATAGGGGGCCATCGAGCTTCGAGGCTAGATCATGGAGAGGCCACCAGCTCATAGAGACCAGCTCTAGGTGAGGTGCCAGTAGGGACCCTCACCACCACCCATGATGGGTGGGGAGATGTTAGCAGGTCACCAGACTGGGGCCGAGGAGGCAGAGGGTACAAGTGACATAGATATGGAGGATGTGTCGCTGAGATATCTGATATATGGCTCCTGATTGTTGATGTATTGTAGTCATTTTTTTGATATATACCAGCTTATGTGTAGAAGATAGTGAGGATGTATGAGAGTTTTGTATATTTTGAGCATATACTAGCCTGCGCGCCGAAGATATTTTGTATTGGTTTATTATTTTATTTTATATGAGACCGGCCTACATGCCGATGACATTTTTTGTATCGAGTATCGGCCTACATGTTGATGATTTACTTGAGATAGACATGATGGGATATCCCTGTATATTGTATTGAGACACACATATTTATTTATATGATGAGATGGATGAGATTCTTGATTTTTTCGGTGTTTTATGAGACTTTTAATTTTTTGTTGTGATATGGAGTCAGGTTAGTTGTAGGCATGGATCGAGTCAGGTTTGGTTTAGGCATGGATCGAGTCAGGTTGGTTTAGGCATGGATCAAGTCAGGTCTTAGGCATGGTTGAGTCGAGTTGATTTAGGCATGGATCGATTTAGGTTCGTTTAGGCATGGATCGAGTCGGGTTTATTTAGGTCAGTGGAGCCGGTTTGGTTTAGGCATGGATCAAGTCAGGTTTGTTTAGGCATGGTGGAGTCAGGTTGGTTTAGGCATGGTGGAGTTAGGTTGGTTTAGGCATGGTTGAGTTGAAATCGGTTGATTCATGGGCTATTTTTAAGATGCTTTATAATATATGGATGATGATGGTAGTCATAATAAATGTATGTTGTGGTGATGATAAAAATGTTAAGCAACTTGTTATTTGTTTGGTTTAATTTCCAAGTTTTAGATATAAAAAGGAAACTAAGTAGGGTAGAATGTAATTTTAGGAAAATGAAAGATGAATTGGTTAGGGTAGAGAGTGGCCGAGCTAACCTCCAAGGGCCCCATGCCCTCAGAGTGTTGCCTACATAGTCTCGGTGAAAAGGGACCTCAGGCCGATGTAGTTCTCCCATGAGCTAGGGAAGAATATGAGGAGGTAGGAAAATGAGTTGGTAGGTTTTAGGCATGATTTGGGTTTAGGTCTGTTAGGTGTGGGTGGGTTATAGGAAAATTGGTATAGGCGATGTCAATTGTGGAAAAAGAAGAAGATTACCCCAAAGGTAAGTGTTAAGGACCAAGTCTTGTATAAGGTAATCAAAACGTAAATAAAGATAGTTAAAAGATAAGAAGGGGAAATATAGCCACCTGATTGCTTAGTAGATCATACCTTGGAGGAGGTGATGAACATAAGACCCTAAAGACATTGCATGATTGAGTGTTCTAAGGTGAAAAGTAGTCACATGATCACCAAATGTCTTGGTTTCCAAGAGGTCCCTTGAGGCGGTAGGAAAATGGGGGTGCAAATGGTGAGAGGGGTGAAAGGTGGGTAATTTTATATGATATGAGGTGGCATGCTCTTTGGGCAAGAGATCCGAGGTCACAATGGGAAATTCCATGACTAAAAAGTTGTCTATTTTGACTTGTATTTGAGATAGACTGATCGATGTGGGAAGTCTATATGGGATGAGGAAATGAACTCCTTGAGGTCTTCGTGAAGCTGATCGATGTGGGAAGCTTCAGTCTCTCTCATTTGTTTTTTTTTTGAAAGAGCTTTACATAGTTGTCCTTCGAGGGAGTAGTCTATTTATAGCAGCGATTGCAGAGAGGAAGATGTCCTTTTGAGGGAGTCATATTTTTATTAGAATTTTAACTCAAGGAGTTGGGTCCCATGTGGGGATTTGAAGTCATGGACAAGACTAAGGTGAAGAATAGGATTCTTGTTCGAGATAGCAAGGTGAAACGACCATGGGATCTCATCTATAAGTAGATGAAAAGTATCCATGAGAATCATGCTATGTGCAGCATCGTGATACACATATGCGAGAGAAGATAACAAGTGACGGTACTCACATGAATCTTGTTTAATCATTGGTGAGGTGTAAGAACTGGAGAGTGCTCAAGGTATGAGCATAGAAGTAGATAAAAAGTGATGTAGGACTAAAATTCAACAATAGAATGATAGAAGATGCAAGGTGTTAAGGAGCTCGGGTTTAGGTTTACCATCGAAGAAAGATAAACGATAAACACTTGATCCATAAGTATGGGTCATGATGTATGGTCCTAGCTAATTAGGAGAAAAATTTCCCCATTTACTTTTTTCTTCTTTAGTTACATGTTGATTTTCTTCAGGACAAGGTCACGACTTGGAAGGTTTGCTCATGGACACATTTGTCATAGGCACGTTTGATACATTTTTAGTAAACTTGAAGGTGATCAAGAGCATTAAGACAACAATCATCTAATTACTCAAGTTATGCTAAATGGTCCTAACGAAAGTCATCATCAAAGTGAGCATGTCATAGAGAGAAATTTGGAGTGAGGGAATTTGGACTTGAGAGGTAGAGAACGACCTCGGTATCATAGACTAGATAAAATGGTGTGGCCATAGTGGAAGTGTGGATACTAGTGTGGTATGCCTATAGGGAAAAAGGAATGTGTGTATGCTAGTCCTTCCCAGTATCGTTAACCACTTTCATGAGAATTTAGTGTAGGGTTTTATTATTGGATTCGGCTTGGCTGTTGGTTTGTGGGTAATAAGGTGACGAAAAACTTATTTGAATGCCGCAGAAGGCATCGAATAGTTTTTGTATTGTTTTGTTTTTGAATTGTTTTCCATTATCAGTGATGAGGCAATGAGGAATACCAAAGAGAAAAATGATGTGATGATTGATGAACTCACATATTTTCTTGGCTTTCATGGAGATGAGTGGTATGGCCTCAACCCATTTTGTGTAGTATTCGGTAGCGGTGATGATCCATTGATGTCGTTGGGAAGAATGAGGGTTAATATCTTTGACAAGATCCAAACCCCATTGAGAGAAGGGTCAAAGTTCACGAGAAACCTGTAAGGCATGATTGGGTGTATGATGAAGGTTGGCATGTTATTGGAATTTTACACAATGTTTGACATAATCACAACAATCATGGTTGAGGGTCAGCCAATAATAGCCGAGGGAAAGAATACGCTTAGCCACAACAAGGCCATTGAAGTGACCTCCACATATGCCATCATGAACTTCCTTAATTGTATAAGGAATTTCAGAACTCATGAGGCATTGTAAGAGAATACCATCAAAGCCACGCTTATAGAGAAGGACCCCCATGACGATGTAATGAGAGACCTTTTTAAGGAAGGCGCATTGTTCATTAGAGGTGAGATCGGGAGATAAGATGTAGAGAGAAAGGTAGACAGAATATTGTTTATACCAAAGGTCACTCGGATTGGGGGTAGCGGTTACGATAGAGTAAAATTCGTGAGGTAAATAAGAGGGTTATCAGAGTCATTATATGGTGACAAAGATTTTAGAATCGGCGGAGTGAAGCGGTATTTGAGAATCCAAGCGAGGCCATGGTATCTGTAGGAATTTGTTGGTTAAACATGGGACTGTTTGAAGGGCGTAATGGTCAAAGGTGGTCAAAAGTATGTCTACATGATGTTTATACTTTTGAAGTATCTCATTACGACCTTGGTATATACCATTGACTTGGTTTATGAACAATTAGGAATCACCAAAAATGTTGATTTATTTGACATCTAGGGCATAGGTGGCTTGGAGACCTAATACGAGCGCTTCATATTTTGCAATGTTGTTTATACTATCTATTAGAGAAGGTATTTACCTTAGCTCATGTTCACCTAGGTACTTTATTTACCTTTATTATATTTATCCTCACCCACTTATGTGTGTGGATATTTATTTTATCTTATTTAGATATTAGGAGATATTATCTAGTTGTTAGGTATAGTTCTTTCCTTGATCTATGGTATTGACTAGTTCTTTCTTAGATCTATGGTATTGACTAGATCATTGATGTCTAGTTCTCTCATAAATCTATGGACTTGACTAGTTCTTTGATGACTAGTTCTTTCCATGATTTATGGCTTGATCTATAACCTTGACTAGTTCTTAGATTGTTATTCCTTGCCTATATAAGCAAGGCCCATTCTCATTGTATTTCATTGAGTTCCATAATAATATATGATATTGCTGCTCATTTGTTTGCAAAAGTTTTATGTAAAGCTATTATGGCGAATCAATTTCATTTTATTGATCATGGTGTTTGATTAGCATATGTGTTCTTGGCTTGGTATGATCTGGTTATCATTCCTTTCATGGTATCAGAGCAAGAGATTGTTGTTGACATCCATCTGTAAGTTTTATTTTGCAAATAAATTCATTGTATATTCATATATTTGGGATTTGGTCGTATGTTGTTTTTGCATGCATTTTTATGGAAAACAAAGGCTTCCATTGGATCTAAAAGACGTGAAAACCCTAAGATCGACTATAAACTTGGCCATTTCTGTAGATAGTCATTTTTGTGGTTTTTTGGTTGTTGCATATGGTATGGTCATAAAGGCTTAAAGCTTGTGATTCTAACTAGTAGGTGCTTAACTTAAGGCCCCTTTAATTTTATTTGTGTGGTGAAGGCAACAAAAATTTATTTTGTTTTAGTGGCAACTAAAATAAATAACAGAGCAAAATATTAAAAACCTTGTAACTTTTGATCGGTAACTCGGTCTTGAGTGCCATTTTTTGCAAAAGCGATTGATTTTTCATGCTCTTTCCATTAGAAATATTTATTTTGACACTTGTAGTATAATTATAAAGTGCCAAATATGGAGGAGTGTTGTAATCAATTGTGGATGCAATTTCAGCTGAGCCCAACGTCCTAAACTTCTAGGAGTTGTATTTTGTATCTATCATGGATTCTGAGAATGATATGCTTTTCTCTAAAGTATGTGGACTTCAAGAGGATATTGTAAAATTTGTGGAAGAAAATAGATCACTCAAGAAGTGAAATTCTCTTCTACTAATCACTCATTCATGATAAGGATACAATAATACACTTCTTGCAAAAAAAAACTTGCTAGCCTACAACATCACCATCATATTGTGGACAACCATATCCATGCTCCTAGTCCACTTGCAGTTGTTGCTCTTGTACCCAATGACATTGATCTGCCAGTCTTTGAGCCTAAACCTACTTTTGATGCTTCTAAATATGTGAGGCTTGTTATTGCATGCTCTTCCACATATGTGCCTATTACAGTACCATATGTTGTGTATCCTACTTCTGCTCGGCTACATGGATTTTTTAAGATGCATACCACTGCATTCAGTTCTCACATGCTCCGTTCTATGGGTCTCACTAGTGGAGTCATTGACAGACATTCACAGGGTATTGTTTCCTCTATTCCACATGTTAAGTGGAATTCTCATCATGACATTAGTTTTCGAGTAGATACTTCATTGGGATCACACATTGAAAGAGCTCCTTTTTTGTTCGCTCGACTCTTTTTAGGATCATGAGCAACACATGAGTTCTTGCACCTTCACTCAGGCTTGAGAAACCTGAGATTTCATCTGTCAGACATGATCAACTTGACACACATTCTGATGTTCTTTTGTATGCACCCATTGTGCATTTTGCCCCAAGTCATAGGTAGGAATCTTCTTCATCCATCGGTGTTAATTTGGGGTGGATATCTCGATCACTCGTGGAGGTGACATAGGCATTTGTTGAGAGTAATCTATAGGCATGTCTCCTCCACCATTCGGCCTCTTGCTCCACTTTCTATACCTTACGCATTGTGATGCTTTTTGTTTTAAGCATTTTTCTTTAGCGAGTGTAGTTTATCTCTCTTGTTTGTTGAGATATTTTGTATCCGTATTTTCGACACTTTTGGCATGTTGTGTCTCTCTTGTGGGGGAGCTATTCTAGTAGAGCCCAGTGTTAGTTTGTTATTGTTCGAGTAGTTTTTTTTACAACTCATATAGATTTTTAGTGCCACTCCACCCATTCAGCAGTATGGGAGGGTGTGGTGTTGATCTTGCTTCTTCGGGTTTTGTTTCCTTGCCTTGTTACCTTGGCTTTTCTTGGATCATGACACTCTAGATTTTATGTCCTTGCCTTATTGCTTTGGTTATTGTTCTTGGATCATGGCATACCTAATTGCAGCACTTGATCGAATTATGTTTGGTGTTTTTTTACACTTTCGACATCACTCTGTTGATAGTCTCCTTGTATGGAGCTATTCTGGTGGAGCCCAGTGTCAGTTGTTTTTTATTTTTATGATTGAGTAGTGGACTCAGACCACAGTGCACACCAAAATTCTTCAGCATTATACAAGTTTTTTGATCTGAGCTTCTTGGGATGCCTTGGAGCGGGTCTTTACTCTCTTTACTTTGTTGTTATTGGTTTTGGTACCTTGCGGTGTCCCTTTTTTCCCAGTTATTGTACATGAGTACCTGATCAGGCCTAGTTGTCGGGACTCATACCGTGGACATGCCACTTCTATTTTAGCCCCTAGCTTCACTTGAGGGGGTGTTAGAGTAGGTATTTACTTTAGCTCATGTTTACCTAGGTATATTATTATGTTTATACTCACCCACTTATATGTGTGGATATTTCTTTTTATTTATTTAGATATTAGGAGATATTATCTAGTTGTTAGGTATAGTTCTTTCCTTGATCTATGGTATCGACTAGTTCTTTCCTAGATCTATGGTATTGACTAGATCCTTGATGTCTAATTCTCTCATAAATCTATGGAATTTACTAGTTTTTTGATGACTAGTTATTTCCTTGATTTATGGCTTGATCTATGACCTTGAATGGTTTTTAGATTGTTATTCCTTGCCTATTTAAGCAAGGCCCATTCTCATTGTATTTCGTTGAGTTCCATAATAATATATGATATTGCTGCTCATTTATTTGCAAAGGTTTTATGTAAAGCTATTCTGGTGAATCACTTTCATCTTATTGATCATGGTGTTTGATTAGCATCTATGTTATTGGGTTGGTATGATCTGGTTATTGTTCCTTTCATGGTATCAGAGCTCTGCACCTTCACTCTCGGGCTTGAGAAACCTGAGATTTCAGTTGTTAGACATGATCAACTTGACACACATGCTGATGTTCTTTTACATGCACCCATTGTGCATTTTACACCCAGTCATATGCAGGCATGTTCTTCATCCATCTGTGTTGATTTGGGGTGGATATCTGATCACTCATGGCGGTGACATAGGCATTCATTGAGAGGAATCTATAGGTATGACTCCTCCACCATTCGGTCTCTTACTCCACTTTCTATACCTTCTGAATTATGATGCTTCTTGTTTTGAGAATTTTTCTTTAGCAGGTATAGTGTATCTCTCTTATTTGTTGAGAGATTTTGTATCTATATTTTTGACACTTTTGGCATGTTGACAGTATCTCTTATGGGGGATCTATTCTGGTGCATTCTAGTGTTAGTTTTTCAGTGTTTGAGTAGTTGTTTTTGGAAACTCATACAAATTTGTAGCATCACTCCACCCATTCAGTAGTATGGGAGGGTGTGGTGTTGATCCTTCTTCTTTGGGTTTTGTTTCCTTGCCTTATTACCTTGTGTTTTCTTGGATCGTGACACTCTGGATTTTGTGTCCTTGCCTTGTTGCTTTGGTTATTGTTCTTGGATCGTGGCACACCTATTTACAATAGTTGATCAAATTATGTTTGGTGTTTCTTTTATTGCACTTTCAACATCACTCCGTTGACAATCTTCTTGTATGAAGCTATTCTGGTGAAACCTAGTGTTAGTTGTTTTTGAGTTTTGTGATCGAGCAATGGATTCAGACCACACTGCACACCAAACTTCTTCAAAATTGTACGATTTTTTTTATCCGAGCTTCTTGGGATTCCTTGGAGTGGGTATTTACTCTCTTTACTTTGTTGTTACTAGTTTTAGGTACCTTGCGGTGTCCCTTTTTTTCCCGATTATTGTACATGAGTACCTCATCAAGCCTAGTTTTTGGGACTCATACTATGGACATGCCACTTCTATTTTGGCCCCTAGCTTCACTTGAGTGGGGGTTTTAGAGTAGGTATTTACCTTAGCTCATGTTCACCTAGGTACTTTATTTACCTTTATTGTATTTATCCTCACCCACTTATGTGTGTGGATATTTCTTTTATCTTATTTAGATATTAAGAGATATTATCTAGTTGTTAGGTATAGTTCTTTCCTTGATTTATGGTATTGACTAGTTCTTTCCTAGATCTATGGTATTCAATAGATCCTTGATGTCTAGTTCTCTCATTAATCTATGGACTTGACTAGTTCTTTGATGACTAGTTCTTTCCATGATTTATTACTTGATCTACGACCTTGACTGGTTCTTAGATTGTTATTCCTTGCCTGTATAAGCAAGGTCCATTCTTATTTTATTTCATTGAGTTCCATAATAATATATGATATTACTGCTCATTTGTTTGCAAAGGTTTTATGTAAAGCTATTTTGGCCAATCACTTTTATCTTATTGATCATGGTGTTTGATTAGCATCTATGTTCTTGGCTTGAGATGTACGATTTTGTTATCGTTACTTTCATAATCAAAGTCTAGTTTGAAAGAAAAATGCATGGGTTCACCATTAAGCGAGAATGAGGATAATACCAACCTTATCCCTATGCCGACACTTGGAACCATCGAAGAAGAGTGTCATTTAATAGGTAGGTTCGTCGAAGGAAAGGGTAGTAATTGACTCATTTGGAAAATCAAGATTAGAGGGTTGATCCCTAGAAATAGGTGCATCGGCCAATTGGTCAGCGATAGCTTGGCCCTTGATGGAATTTTGATGAATGAATTCAAGGTTGAGGTCAGCCAAAAGCATAAGCCAACATGCGACACGTTGATTTTGGTAAGGTTTAGCATACATTAAGTGTAAGGGGTCGGTGTTAGTCACGACATAGGTTTTGTGGCAACGAAAAATAAGGCTAAGCAAAGTTTTTCAAGATGGGTGTATCGAGTTTCATAGTCCAAAAGAGTATGAATTATGTAATAAACCACCTACTCCTTATGTATTTCATCATGATGAGTAAGCATGGATCCTAAGGAATGATCGGTAGATGAGATGTATAGGTAGAAAGGTTGATCGTCTTTAAGTGGAATGAATACGGGTAGTTGGAAAAGGTATTGTTTTACGGCCTCAAAAGCTTTGTGGCAGTCATCATCTCATTTAAAGGAGACATCCTTCTTGATAAGATGATGAAATGGTTGACACCGATCAGATAATTGTGAAATGAAATGGTGAATAGACTGTAACTTACCTTGCAGGCTACGGAGTTGTCTAAGGTTAGTGGGCGGAGGCATTTTGAGAATGGCCTTGACTTTAGCAGGGTCAACTTCTATACCACGTAGGGAAATGATAAATCCAGGAGTTTTCCTAAGAGGGTGTGAAGACGTACTTCTTTAGTGGGCGAACACAATATTTACTAAG
This sequence comes from Taxus wallichiana var. yunnanensis, assembly GCA_018340775.1. Classification (NCBI taxonomy): domain Eukaryota; kingdom Viridiplantae; phylum Streptophyta; class Pinopsida; order Cupressales; family Taxaceae; genus Taxus; species Taxus wallichiana. Next base: position 944,728,457 of record CM031240.1, read on the forward strand.
GAAGTCAAAAATGGTTTTGAGGATAGCGAGGTGCTCGGAGCGGTATTTAGATTTGGCAAGGAGGTTATCCATGTAATCTTACAATATACGATGCATGATATTATGGAAGATGTAAGTCATAGCCCACCGATATGTGGCACCGGTGTTTTTAAGGTTAAAAGGCATGACTCGGATGAGAAGGTCCCCAAGGGTGATGAACTGGTTTTGTGTTGATCCTCCTGGGGTAAATAAGATTTGGTTATAACTCGAGAAGCCATACATGAGTGATAGCATCTCATGACCAAAGTGGTAAGGTCAACCAGTTGGTCCATACTTGGGTAGAGGGAAATCATCCTTTGGGAAGGTAAGGTTGAGGTCATGAAAGTTCATGTAAATGTGGAGTCCCCTATCGCCTTAGTGATAGGGACAATGTTAGAGATCCAATGAGGATAATAAATGGGTAATATGAAGGAAATGGAAAGAAGGCGCTGAAGTTATTCTTTGACGAGAAGGGCAATGCGAGGGTGTATTTTCCTTAGCTTTTGTTTGATGGGTTTGGCATGGTTATGATGTTTGAGAAAAGAAGTGATGACCTCATGTTCGGTAGCATCTAAAGATTGACCGATCTTTAGGATGTGCGGCTCATCCCGAGTATGAATGTCGATCTCAATAGTCGATTCATTCAACATGGTTTGCATCTTAGAGGGTAATGACTAATGAATCTATGAGTCCTCTGTAGCAAGGTAGGTGAGTATAAATTCATCATCCTTACATTAAACGATGTTAATGGAAGGTGTATTGTCATTGATCATTTCAGGATACAGGAAGGGAAGAGAGGAAGGGGTCTCACCCTCGCATTAATAAGTCAAAGGCCCCAAGGAAATGGTGTTTATGAAAAAAAAAAGTTAGGAGGGATAGATTCAGGATCCATCGACTCTGTCGGCGAAGGTGGTGATGAAAGTGGAGCGGGTGAAGAAGGTGGAGAAGTGTTGATGTTCTTGGTGATTTCAATGCGGGCCTGTTTGGTAGGTGGTTCAGAAATCTCGATACCACTACGGTCATTATGTTTATGGGTGGTACATGGAATGATAGTATGGTGGCCTTTCTCGTAAAAGCCAAAACCAAAACTCTTCCAGGCACATCGGTGTAAGAAAGTGTGGCCAAAATGGTGATTGGTGAGATCTTTGGAAGTCAACGAGAAAATGGATGGGTTTGTGACGGTGGTTTGGGTGTGTAAGTGGTAGTATCAAGTCCCCCATAGGTAAGACTAGTACATGAGAGATGAGGAGGACCATAAAGGAGGCATTCTCCTATGTGGTGATTGTAACAAGGGTGTTGGTGATTAATTCCATACTCTTATGGAGTAAGGAATGTGTTGACACTATATAAGTGATATTCTCCTAGAGTGAGGTGTTGAAAAATTCCTTCCAAGTGATTGGTGGTTGGTATGTGGGTAGCTGGAATAGATGATGTGTCGGAGGTTGATGCAGAGGTGGAGCTAATAGATTGGGAGGCCGATGGGTCAGCCGTGGAGGTTATGGCAGCGGTAGGAATGGAGGAGGTATGTGCGGTTGAGGTAGCAATTGTACTAGTAAGTGGGGGTGTGGGTGTAGTGGTAGTGGTCGAGGAGGTAGACGCCTTAATGGGTATGAGCACGTCATTGGGTTAGTAGAGCATGTTGCATGTTTTAAAAGGTGATGGATCAGTTGGAATGGTATAGGTGTGTCCTTCATGTTCAAACTTTACACAACAATGAAAAGTGGAAGGAATGCAACCCATGACACGAATCCGAGTGCCAAGCAACATGTTATATTGAAATTCCCCCTCAAGATGTAGAATAGCTCGGAATAGTGCGGGGGCCAACATGAACATGGAGAATGACAATTGCCTAGTGTAGAGGTGATAGCATCATTGAATCAACGCAACATGATAGGATGTTTATGCATCCGGTTGTCGTGTATGTGCATTTGAGTGAATGCATGGGATGAAATGATGTTAATGCTAGTGCCCCCATTAATCATTACACGCCGTACATGTATATCATCGATATAGATAGAGATGAAGAGGACTTGGTCTAGGTCATCTATTTAGTACGGTGCGATCTCTTCCTCTGAGAAGCTAAGGGAGGATACTTGGCGAGTAGGGTGAGGTGTAGATAAAGGTGGAAATTTGGTGAGAGAGGCTACATGATGGGGTGTGATAATGGAGGCTACGGTGTAGGATCATTGGGTAAAACCTCAATAAATTGAATAACCTCCATGAGAGCTTTACGATGGGATTCTTAGGTTTGGATGAAGTCATATAGGGACATTTTGAGGGGAGATTAGTGTAATTGTTTGAGCATGGTGTAATGTGTGACCCCATTAGAAATAGGGTATGTGGATCTGCAGATAGTAATCTTAGGTGTGGGTGTAGATGGTATGTTGGGTATAGGATTGGTTGGTGGGTCAGTTGCCTTTTCCTTACCTTTATCCTTCTGAGCACGGGTAGTAACATGGATCATGTTGATCTAAGGGGAGTTAGAAAATGAAGAAGGTGTAGGGTGAGTGGTATAATGACATGACGGACAAAAACCTACCAGGGGAGAAATGCCTTGTGAAGTGAGCTATGTGCAATGACATTTAGGTAATGGTGTGGCAAGTTCTCTGATGCGAACCATGTTAATTTCAAATCTTGGAGGTGGATTTAGGAGATGTGAGGGTGGAGGCCATGGTTGTTGAGTGGGAAGTGAGGGAAGGACTATGGGAATGGGTGTCAGTGAAGCAAGTTACTGTCATCACCAATCCGACACTATGATAATTCTACACTAGGAACTCCTATTCCATGCCTAAACTCTTGCCTAAACTTGTAGGCTTATCTTCTAAGATAAGATAAACCTTATCATCTCACATGGGTTCCACCTTCAAATAAAATACAAAAAATATTTATGACATCACTCTTTGTCCTTATTATAAATATAATATTTCTAATTCCTAATCATGTAGACCCTACTTCTCTACTTATCCAAACTTTGACATTTTAACATTCTTAGGACCACTTACGACAAATATTTACTTTTTACAACATTCCTATTATACTTTGACTATTACCGTATCTTGTACTTTATTATGACAAAGATCTTGTGACGGCCCCATTATATTCTATCAGACACCACTACTAATCATACTTAACAACATCTTATTCCTAATACATACATAATAAAATAGAAATTACGGAGGAAAATTTTAATGTCAACATTTTCCCCCTTCCTAGCTTCTACTCCATCCTTAGAGTAGACTATTCTGGTGCTTGGAAAATCTTTAACTTGTCGTGGTTGACCCATTTCGTAATGGGAGTGCCATCTAATTCCTCTAGTCGATATGTACCATTTTCATGCACAACTACTATTTTGTAGGGCCCCATCCATTTGGGAAGAAATTTTCTCTACCTTCTTTTTTTGTATCTGGAATCATATACTAGAACCAAGTCATTCACATGAAATGGAGACCAACAGATCTTTTGATCAAAGTATTCTTTCTACTTCATTTTCTTCTTATAGCTTGTATCCTTCACTATTTCCCTCATTTCCTCTAGCAAATGAAGATGCACCAACCTTTCTTTTACTGAATCACTTTCATCCATCCGTTCCTTTTTTCATAACTCTCACACTGGGAATATCAAACTCAATAGGAAGAACTGGATCAATGCCATAAGCCAACTGAAATGGGAAGTATCTGTTGCTGACTTTGATGTTGCCCTATATGCCCACAATGCTTTGCATGAATCCTTTTATCCCACTTATGTACCTGCAAGGCTACATATTTTGCTAGAATTTGACACAACACAAAATTTGTTCATTCCACCTGTCCATTTGTGCTTGGCTTGTATGTTGTTGCCTTCCTATGCTTAATAGAAAACTTGTTGACTAGGGCTTCTACCACCTCATTAATGAAGTGAATTCCTTGATCTGCTACAATTTTTAATGGGAAACCAAATCTAGTGACAATGCGTTCATATATGAACCTTGCCACTTCATCCATGGAATTTTTTTTCAATGGCCTAACTTCAACCCACTTGGTTAAATAATTTGTGGCAACTACAATATACTTATTTTGGCGTGGGGTAGTTGGAAGTGGACCTACAATATCTATTCCCCACTTTTCAAAGGGACCAAGTGGAATAATAGGACATAATGGAGCTGATGAAGTCTTACGGTTACCATGTGTTTGAAAAATATCACATGTCTTACAATAATTATAACAATCTCTAAAAAGAGTGGGCCAGTGATAACCTGCATCCAAGATCCTTCTTGCTATAAGTTGTCCAGAGAAGTGTCCTCCACATGTACCATTGTCTAATTCTTCTATCATCTCCTTCCCTTTATCACTTCCAACTTCCCTCTTATCTCTGTCCATCGAGTCATATCGAAATAGTACTCCATGCAAAATATAATATGGACAATTGGCTTGAGTAATCTACCTCTTAGTCTTTGCATTGGCACCATCAGAAACTTGAATTCATTTAGATAATTCCAAATATCTATGTATTTACTAGGGATTGTGTCAAGGGATAACAATGTTGCATTTGGGAAATCATCATCATCACAAGATGAACCTAAACCATCATAGGCTCGAGAGAGTGCATCTGCATTGACATGCTTCTTTCTTGGCCTATCTATAATATCAAATTCAAATTATTGTAGCAAAATTATCCATCTTGCTATCCTCCTTGATGGGTTAGGCTTATTTACAATATATTTTAGAGCCTGATGATTTGTTACAACTATAAATTTCTACCATAGCAAGTAATTTTTAAACTTCTTTACAACAAAAATGATAGCTAGAGCCTCTTTTTCAGTTACAGTATAATTTACCTCAGCATTGCTCATTTGTCTACTCCCAAAGTAAACTGGATGATCATTCCCATTTTCATCCTTTTGGCTCAAAGTACTTCCTACTGCTGCATCTGAGGCATCAATATACACAATAAATGGCTTGCTCCAATCTAGATTCTTTAAAATAGGTGAAGACACCAAAGATTCCTTCAGTTGTTCAAAATCTTCATGCACCTTATTTCTGGTTCATAAGTAACATCCTTCTTCAAGAACTAGGTTAGTGGCTATGCAATCTTTGAGAAATTCTTGATGAACCTTCTATAGTAACCCAGATGGCCTAAAAATGATCTTAATTTACTTCTATTCATAGGAAATGGTAACTCTTTGATTTTTGAAACTTTATTAGGATTAGTACCAATACCATCTTTGGATACAACATGCCCTAACAAAACACCTTTAGAACATCCAAAGACACACTTTGTAGGGTTTAGTGAGGCTTGTGATTCATCTAACCTTTGAAATGTTGTCTCCATCTAGTGCAGGTGGTCCATCTTGCTCCCATAGATGCAAAAAACATCCGAGAAATATTCGATGAAGTTCCCAATGTAGGATTCAAACACCCCATTCATCAAACCTTTGGAACATTGCCGGAGCATTACACAACCCAAAAGGAATAACTCTATAAGAAAACATTTTCCAAGAAGTGGTGACGTGGTCTTTAGCTGATCTTTCTCTACTATACGAACTTGGTTGTATCCGCTATATCCATAAGCAAAACTATAGCACTCCTGGCCAACTACTTTTTCTAAGATCTGATCTAAGAATGGAAGAGGGTAATGATCCTTCTTTGTTTCCTTGTTGAGCTTCCTATAATCAAGACAAATGTGTAGTTTCCCATTATTTTTTATTGAGATCATAATGGGAGAAACCCATTCTGAATTTTCCACAGCAAATATGAACCCTGCATCAAGCAACTTATCTATTTCTTCTTTTACAGTCTTAGAAAAATTAGGATTCATTCTATATGGAATTTTCTTTATGGGCTTAGCACCATCTACTAGCTCAATAGAATGTTCTACCCAACTTACTTGATGGAGTTACTTGTAATCAAAAGTGAATATGTGTATGTACCTTTGAAAGAGATGGAGGTAATATTCCTTCTCACTCTCCATCACAAAGCATCACCAATCTTTATTTGTTGGAGACGATCATAAATTTCTTCTTGAGATAATTTTATGGGTTCATGAGTCGGTGTGGTGGAAGGATATCCATCATCAAAACATCAACCTCACTTTCTTCATCTTCGTGTCCACTTCTTTGGTACTAGAGTAGTCGAGAGGATGTCCAATCATCGATTTCTTCACTTGAATCCACGAGTTCTGTCTTATGATGCCAAGGGATCACGTTTATCTTCACCCTCTCTCTACCACATCCAAGTGACATGAAGCCTTCATTCTAGTAGTTTCTTGTATGAACTCTCCTTAGCCATGGTCTTCAACAACATTGTGTATGCATGCAGTACCATTTTTCATCACTGAAATTCTACACACATACAACACCCATAACGAGATATTGCCACATTTGAAACTACAACTTCTAGTATAGTTTTTCCCTTATTTAATGACCTTAACATAAGTGTTGAAGGGTGATCAATTTTTAAACCCAACATATTCATTATAGACTCGGTCATTACATTAACTGTAGCACCTCCATCAACTAAGACATCATGAATTGAAATACCATTACATAATACCTCAGCTTGTGGAGCATAGGGATCCGCCTCGCCTCCAAAATAGGGACCTCTACCTCCTTCCTTCGTTGAGTATTGAGTCCACTTCGCAGCTCCCACCTCTTCTCAAAAGACATAGCCAAGAGTTGACCATATGTAATATTTGCAGGCCTTTTGGACAGATCTTCTAAGATGGAGTATGGTCCTTGTCCCTGTGAAATTAGAAAATCCTGGACACCCAACTTTCTTCTCTAAGTTTCTTACTAGTTTCTCCTTTCATCTTCGTAGGATCATTTCCATCTTGATTATCTTTTTCTTTCTTTCTTTTTGTTACAAACACATCTGCTTCATTATTTATGCTCCTATCTATTACATCAAAAGAATTCACAGGTGCTTTTCCTTTATCATTATCTCTTATACCAGATGTAGAATCTCTATCTGGACAATTATACTTATAATGACCCTTTTATAACAACCATAACATACAACTTCAAAAATATTTCTTTTTGGACCTCTATCTCCTCCCTGAGAACTAAATTTTTTTCCTTGAAGAAGATTAATAGTTAACTGGCCCATCTTCCTAAGTAGATCCTCATACTCAGTAGATGTACTAGGAGAAAGATTTGTGCTCATCGAGAGTGGTAGTGGATTCTAGACCAAAGGTGTTGGTGTAGGTTCTACTTTAGCAGCAATTTCTTTGGGCTCCTCTTCCATGCTTTCTTCTTGCCTTCTTGCAATCTTCTTTTCTTGTTCAATGGTAATTTGGGTAGTCATACTTTACTCGTTGTCTGATCTCTAGCTTCATCCCAAGAATTAAGTGCTTACATAGGAGATTATCCATGCCATTCATAAACCCATCCACTAATCCTTCCTTCTGGATCTGGGCATCGAGCTTCCTCCTTAGCTCTAAAACACAAGCATGATAATCTATTATCTTCTCCTTCTCTCCTTGGGCTAGCTTTGTGATCTCGATCATGAGATCTGCATATTTCATTGTTCACCAAATTATTCAAGAAAACTTTCAGTTAATAAATCCCATGAATTTCTCACATTATCACCTAGTGTTTCAAACCACCTAAGAGTGAACCATCCAAAAAGGAAGGAAAAAATTTAGTCCATTGTTCCCTTCTTCCGAGGCCATTACAAATACAATATCGTTTAAACTCTTGAATGAAAGAGGAATCATCTTCATTAGATTGGACTGAAAAAACATCAATCTTCTCCATTTTTAAAAGTAACCACACCTTGCCCACCTCCCTCCTCCATACCTCCACCTGCCCACACTGCTCCCACTCCCCCTGCTAAAAAGAAAGATTGAAGATGCCGTCTCTAGCAAGAAAAGCAAGAGCCTCAAAACCAAAATCCCTGCTTCCCAATGAGTCCTAAGGAGTCACAAAGACTTAGAACTAGCTGAAAACCTCCTGCATATTAGCAAGCCGGTGGAGGAGCCCAAAGAGGAGGAATTGCTGGATAGGGTGGACAGATTAGAGAAGGAGATACAAGAGCTCAAAGGGGCTATAAAAAACATGGAAAGAACAAAGGGTAAAAGGATCCTTCAAAGTGAGGAGGAAGAGGGGGTTATTGGTGAAGTCTTCAAGAAACTTCAGTCCTTAGATGGCAGATTGGGGAATGCTAAAATCTGCAATGACTACATATTGTCTGCCCTCAAAAGCATTTATAATTTCATTGAACAACATGTCCACAGTGTTTGCAGTTTAAGTGGGATTAATGAGGACATATGGGGCCCTAAAGAGAAAAGGGACATTGCAATTTCCCAAGTAGATTTGCAAGACTCCTCTCAGGCCACTGCCATTGCCTTCTTCATGTCACTGCAGGCTATCAAGACCAAAATTGACAGAGCCATCAAGTAACGGGTTGTTGTGATGTTGTTTTTTGGCTGCGATGTGGCTGTCATCGGGCGGTTCTGGAGCTATTTTTGGTGGATCTATTTATGCGTTGTCTCTCTTTTGGTTTCTTTTTGAACTTGCCTTCTTTTCTCTGGATCTTTGTACGTTTTGATCCTTTTTTCACATATATTGTAATATTTGGCTATTGAGCCTCCTTGGTTGACTGTTTTGCCCTTCTCTGGGCTGCTTTTCTCATCTTTACTATCTGGCTTTTGAGCCCTTTTGTATACAGGGTATAGTCCCTTCAAAACTATTTTCCCTTAATAAATAAAATAAAATAAAAAAGTAACCACGGTGAAATACCAATTCACAAGTACAATCAATAAGACTTGTGTGCACAAATAATTGGACTCACTATAATAGAAAGTGACATTACACCTTTCTATAGTAAAATAGGAATGACCACGATAAAAATTGACTTACGTGTGGTAAAAATGACTTTACTATGGTAAACACTATTCACAGTAAAAAGAGAAGTTACTGTGGTAAATACTATTCATGGTAATAAGTAAAGTTACTGTGGTAAATACTATTCATGGTAAAAAGTGACTTTACCATGGTAACTACTATGCACGGTAAAAATAAGGTTACCCTCCAAATGATTTATGACTAAGGGGGAATATTTCTCCAGAAAATCCACCAATGAGGAATGGTCCCGGCAACAAAACAAAAATGTCATCACCAATTCGGCACTATGATAATTCTTTACCAAGAACTCCTCGTGCTATGATTATTTACTAATGCACAACCTTTATTTTGGTGGATGTAATCTAGAAACACAACAACAAACATAACACAAGAATACCATAGACTATGATATGAAGGAATGATGACAAATCTGAAATATAAGTGTAAATTATAATATCAACATGAAATTGTTACAATCTCACCCATGAGGTACTTCAAGTGTTACTGACTTCACTTGCCTTCCAATAATAACTATGGGAGAAACTTCACAATTACACCTCTTAATGGCTTCTTTAACACACCTTCAAAATGATGGCTTCCTTTACACACTTACTCATACAATATTTCTCACTACTTCCTTCTATGCTAAATGAGGGGGTGGCCTCTTTATTTATAGGAATTTAGGCTTATCCACCCTATCTCTAAGATAGGATAGGAAATCTCTTCCGGCAAATCATATTCCATGCATAAACTCTTGCCTTTACATGTAGGCTTATCTTCTAAGATAAGATAAACCTTATCATCTCACATGGGTTCCACCTTTTTAGACTTTTCCACAAATAAAATACACAAAATATTTATGAAATCACTCTTTGTCCTTATTATAAATATAATATTTCTAATTCCTAATCATGTAGACCCTACTTCTCTACTTACCCAAACTTTGACATTTTAACATTACCGAACCACTTACGACAAATATTTACTTTTTACAACATTCGTATTGTACTTTTAACTATTACCATACTCTACTTTATTAGCGGTAATCTTGTGACCGATCGGTGCCGTTATCTTCTATCGACGCCACTACTAATCATACTTTACAACATCTTATTCCTAATACATACATAATAAAATAGAAATTACGAATAAAATTTTAATGTCGATGTGTCCTCATCAAGAAGGTTGTTATCGACAAAGTTGGCTTCTAGAGGACACAACTAGATAAAGACGGTTTTCAAAGCCTTGCATTTCTCCACATTGTGCCCTAGCACACGATGGTAGGCACAAAGTTTAGTGGCATCAAACCCTTTTGGCTTGGGTTTGAGGGGGTCATAAGGTCTGAGTGGCGGTAATGTGATAATAAAAGTCTTAAGGAGGTTGGTTAATATTTTTGCATAGGACCCCGCTAGTGGATCGCAATGGGAAGTGAAAGTGGGTTTGGGTGTAGGTGCAGTTGATTATTGAGGAATGGTCCTTGTAGGAGGGGGAGTGGGTTGAGACATGGTTTTGGGTGCTGGAGTGGTCTTGGGTGTTAGTCATGTTTGTTTGGGTAGGGGTATGGTAGATGAATAGGTAGGAGGGTGTATGGTTGCTTTGACTACCTTATTGGAGGGTAGTGGATTTTTGTTTTTGGGTTGCACCTTCTTGGGTAAAGGTGATATGGGTGTACGAGATCTAGAGGGAAAAGTAGATGGGGGAAGAGGGTGAGTTACCCATGGGGATAACGGAGGTGCTATGAAGGTAGATGATGTGGGTCGAGCAGGGGTTGTGAGAGACAGATGAAGTGTAGTGGATAATGAAGAAGTTCTTTGAGGGTATTAGAGGTATGGGAGGTAAAGATGAGGTAGGTGTCGAGTGTAAGTTGTGTTGGGCACTTGTGTAGGTTAGAGGTTTGTGAGGAAGGAGTGGGATATTTTGTTTTTGGTTTATTGATGGGTGGAAGTTTCTTGATCATGTTGGGAGGTTGAGGTCCTAAAATGGATGGAAAGGGTGAAGGTGATGTAGGTATGGTTGGCACCTCCGGGTATGAGTTCTATGGGTTTGGTTCTTCTATTTGTGTGCGGAGTAGGTTTGGTGTTGAATTTGGAGGATGTAGAAAAATCTAGTTTGATAGGTGGATGAGGAAGTATGGTGGTTGGGGTGACCCCGAGGTAGTAATAGGTTTACTCAAGGAAGATGATGAAGGTGTGGGTTTGGATTTAGATGTATGTTGGGTTATGGGTAAGGGAGTATGTTGAGCGGTGTGGAGGGTTATGGAAGAAGTAGTGATAGAGGTGGTTGTGCTTGGTTCAACTAGCTGGAATATTTTTAGGTAGATAGTGGAAGTATCAGCAAGTGACATCTGCATTTGTGTTGAAATAGGAAGCAGAAGATGCCCCCACAATAAGGCTCTCTTTCCACATAATCTAGGCGATTGGCCAAACATGAGAACGACACATCTGTAGGTGATGTTGATGAGGACCCAATGGCTATTCCCTGTAAAATGTGTCTTAGAGATGGGAAATTTGTTAGCTTCAACTTCCGTGGGTAAGAGAGCTGAAAGTAGGTCTGCAGGATCTTGGGTAGCTAATGGAGAATGCTCACCTAGAGGCAAAGGTATCTCTACTGGATCTTTGATAGGTGAAGGAGAAAATGGGTGATGATGGGTGCCTCTCTATGGGTGGAGGTGATGATCGGTGCTCTCGTGGGTGGAGGAGATAAACAAATATCTTCCATGGAATGAAGAAGTATTGTGGGTGACGGTTCCCTAGGTGGAGAAGCAAAAGGTGAAATGGTCTCGATATTAGCGAAGGGATCCTCCACGGGTGAGGAAGGAGGTGAAAGGTGTTCCTCTATGGGTGGAGGAATAAGTGAGGTAGGTTCCAATGCAGAAGGAGGAATTTGGGCTAGAATATCCTCTATAGAAGGAATATGGGGTAATTGGGAAGCAACAGTATGTCACTAAAAATAGCATGGACCTCGCGGGTATGGCTATCATGAGTTGAGGTCTCACCGGTTCGATCAGATGAAGGGACATGATTGGGAAATGGTTTCTTGAAGATATGTAGGTTTTGATTGGCAGGTGTGTTAGGATTATCCATGGTTAACTCACCTTTCTCAAGCATTTCTTGGAAAATGTTTTTGAAAGTGATGTAATTGCCGTCACTATGACCCTTTACTCGATGATAGTTACATAAGTCATATTCTTTATACCATGTGGGTATGGGGCAAGCAGGTCAAAACCAAAGTGTGTGGTTTTATAGGCGGAAGGGTGACGGCCCCAAATTTGATGAAATTTTCTAAGACGGAAGAGTAAGGCCCTAATTGGGGTGTATTTATGTTGTTCTCTTCCGAATTGAAAATTCTAGACGGGTGGGAGATTAGATGAGGGGGTATCCTGATTTGATAGATGACCCGAGACCAGCTTTGAGTACCACTACATTAGTGGTGCCCTTAGCTTTTGAATAATTGCTCTGTGGTTTGGAAGAAGAAGAGGTATCATTTGAATTGAATGTCAAATTCTTATTACATAATTAGATTTTCTTCTCTTTGATGGCCCGAATCTCTAACTTTTGTGCCATGGTGAATGCTTCATCAAATGTTTAGAAAGTCTGAACCTACAGGGTCGGTGAGATGTGTCTAGCACAAGCCTACGTGAAGAGCTCAATGAGTTTGGTTTGCAGTAGTTGGAAGGTGAGTTGATTGATCAGGCTATGCCAACGAGTGACAAAATATATGATAGATTTGTCATCATACTAACGCGTGGAGTATAGGTCAGTCATGGTAACCTTCTTGATGATATTGATGGAGAAGTGATCCAAGAAGGCTTGGGCTACCTGATTAAATGAAAATATAGAGACATTGGAAAGGTCCTTAAGAGCAAAGCATCATCGTGGGTGATTAGGTAGCACCCATGTTTGAATGACCGCAAATGTTGTTGCAGGTATTTGTTGGTATTGAAACGATTGAATTTAGGCATTTCCCAATGCATGGGGTATGGGTGAATAGGAATGGATGGGTGGATAGGCTCGTTACAAATTTCATCATAGGTGAGGGTGTTGTGGGAGCCAGAAATTGATGCTTCCAATGTCTGCATCTTGTCCATCATTAATTTGATTAGGTTATTGGTAGGTTGCGATGGTTGGGTGCCTCCTATAGTGTAAGAGGGTTGGTGTTGGGCATGTAACAAGGGTGGCATTCCAGTATATGGTGTTGCCATGTAGGTAGATTGAGAAGGAGGTAGTGAAATAGGGGGTATGTACCTAGAATGAATAACAGATGAAACAAGAGGCTGTTGATAGTATGTATATGGAGGTGGAAGGGTCATGGTGACCCTAGTGGTAATGGGGGCTAACGATTGGGGAATAGAAAGGACCACATTTTGAAAGGGGTGGGGCTCACCGACCGGGAGGTGGTTGTATAGCCACAGGTATATGTGAGACAAGAGGGTGGATGAGGTTGTGTTTTGAGTGGTTATCAAAGGTATGTTGGATGTGGCGGGTGCAACAAATGTAGTAGATGCTGGAGTCATAGTGGGTATAGGACCTAGCTGTGAAATGATTGGGGGTAAGGTAGATGTAGGCAGCACAAAGCCAAATGGGGTTGGCGCAGGAGTGAGAATGAGAGTTGGGGGATAGATATGGGTATGTCATATATCAATTGACCCGAGGCATCTCGAGTGGATGAGTGGGAAAGGTAAAACTATAAGGTGGCAGGGTTTTGGTCAAGGAGTCGTGTGAACTCCTCATCTCCAGGTGGCGATAGTGATAGGTTGGATAGGATCCATGGTGGGTGATAAAATGGAAGGTGGCAAAGGGATAGGTGGGAGTGGTTGACAACTAGCATGGAATACGAGTGCACTTGCTTGTCTTCGGGTCAGCACCATGTGAACAAGTACTGATCAAGTTGGGTTGCTTCTTTATAAATGACAAAGAAAAACAACAGGAATAGGTGAAATAGGTGGTAAAAAGTGGATAAGGTACCGAATGTCGATGGAAAGTGAAACAGCTAACTCGATGTTTGGTTAGGGTAAACCAACACTAGTTAGGGGTAACCGCTATCGGTCACTGTGGGAAATGAACAGTTGGTAAAAAACAAGGTATAAGGCCAAATCTGACAAGCATGCCAAATATTGATGAGATTTACTAGGTCAATGGGAATGATGATAGTGACAGAGACTCTGAATAGTTAAATAAGGTGAATAGGTGTCCTTTTGGGTGGGTTAATTAAAATGACAGTGAACCGATCTTGATTGGGTATAACCGACAACGGCGTGGGGGTAATCAAGACAATCACCGGATTGACACTAGTCACTATGAAATTGAAACAATGATGAAAGAAAAGTGGTTGTGAATTAAAATATGATGTGGAATCAAACCCAAAATTCTGAGAATGATGAGAATGTGGTCTAGACACACTCAGAAGAAGCTGGAATACACCAACTATGATGAGGAGTGTACAAGGATAAACATGAAGAATGAAGAACGTGACCTCTCACCTCAAAACACAAGCCAAGAAGAAACACTAAGAAAAATGTAATCCTAAGAGTTCCTTTTCTATTATGTTTGTTTAGCTTATGATATTTAAGGAATGACTCATGAACTGTAGAATATAATTTTTTGGTGAGGATGGCTTCCTATAAAGAAGGAGATATAAAAGGTGAGGTTTCGGTGTATGTTATGAAGGGGCGGTCTTTGCTTTGAAGTATGAATCGACAGAGCAGGATTTTGGGAGCACACGCCAATCTTTAGATCGGTGTGATCGTTGACATGACGTTCTAGGAAAGATGTTGTTTAAGAATATGTATTTGTTTTGAATTTTTGCAATTTGGTAAGACTTAGAGAGAGAGATATGTGCTTTCTACGATTCATTTGTCAACCATTAGCTGGGAATGAATTTCAATGTATAGGTTGCCCTCAATTAATTTGAGCTAATGCGATAAATCAGAATGAGATGAAATGATTTTTAAGCCAAAATCGAAATATGAAGTTTGATGACGTAAATAGATGAAGAGGAAGAAGGATGCTCTTTCAATAAAATGTAGAAAACAAGAAGAAATGGTTCTTTTTAAGTACACCAAAAGAAAGGTTTCTTTTAGAGCAAATAGAAAGAAAAAGAAGGTTACAAAGGAAGAAAATTAATGTGTATACTTTTCAAAAGGGAAACAAACACACAAATTTTCCTAGGAATGAATAAAATGTGAGGATCCTTGAATGCATCCCACCAGGCGTGCCAAAATATTTCACCTGATTCTTAGACCTTTTCTTTAAATATTGGACGAAAGCAGATAGGGTAACGGGCGTAGGAGGAATACCTATTGAAATGATGGTCGATAGGTTATTGCGTGCATGTTGAATCCTTTATCCATAGCTGATCGTGAGAGCTTCCTTTTGGCTGGGAGGAACTACCTGAAATGGAACAAAAGACCACCAAATAAAAGTTAAACAATATGTGTAGTGAAATGCCTAGCGTGTGCTAGATTTAGGAAGTGTGATACTTCCTAGGCGACTATCAGTCCATTGTTTAAAACAATTTAATGCTGGTAATGAAGTAAATCCTATTGTAATTAAAATGATTTAGGTATCTCATTCTAAAAACAATAAGTAAGATCTAATCTAACATGCTAAGTTAAAATAAGATCCGAAGGTCAAGTAACTGGTTCTGGGTCTCTGCAGTGCGAGAGAGGTCTTAGGCAGGTCGGAGGTGATTAAGGGTGATGTGGGGATGAGTGCGTAGGTCACCTTTTCCGGGTTATATTATAAATATAGAGACCGATTCTGTTAAGGGTGACCAACGCTGGTTGGGGAGAAGCTGGTGCGATTCTTGTGGAAGACTAGGAATGCCACAAAATGAGCTTTAGATTGCCCTTGTGATTACACAAAGGACTAGGCTGGTCAAAATGAGGTATTAAGTTGTTTGGATGGGATTTGGAGAGGTTTTAATGGGGATATGGAGGGGTGAGTATTAAAGGAGGTCAATGGGTGGATAGGAGAACAAAGGATGAAGATATAATGATTAAATGAATGAACCAGAGGAGTAAACTGTTCTACTTACTTGAAATCTAGTTTTGGGTGCCTATGAGTGATGAATGAAGGTGTTGGTAAGAGGTTGAATGTTGTTGAGGATCACCAAATGTTGGAAAGCTCCTACATGGGCTGCATGTGCATTCCTTTTTCCTATTTGGATCAAATCATGGCTTTGGGTGGTTGTTGGATGAATGTTGGATGTCTGTGCAAGAGAAAATGCTTGATCTCCTTTCTTACATGCATGTTCTCACGGAAAATTGTTCTCAAAAGATGTGTTATCTCTCAAGAATCTGCCAACCTTTTTCCAACCTTAAAAATAAGGTTTTTTTGGGGATTAAAAGGTGGTGATGGAAGTTAAAAGCTTAACAATGATGGTTAAGGGTAAGTAGGCATTAGTTAGGGCGAGGATTTCATAGGTTTACTAAACTAGCGGATCCCCTTTATTTTTCGGGATCTCATGTTGTTAACTCACAGATTAGGATGGAATCTTCTTTCAAGCATGCAGGAATGTGGTTAGAGGGAATGTAGGCATTGATTTTTAGGGTTTGGGTAAGACTTACTTAGTTATGACAACTTACTGAGAATAGGTCTTAGGGTGAGGTGGATGTGTGGGCATTATCTAAATTAAGATATTTAAATAATAAATATGGTGAGGATAATGAATTAATTTAATTAAATTAATATTAGTGGGGTGAATGGGGCCATGGCTAAGTGAATGTGATGAAGGTGTTTATTTGTTGAGGGACCAAAGGGGAGTGCGACCTAATTTTAGTGTCTACAAGTACCAAAGTATGGAAGATATTTTCTCCGTTCCTCCAAAATCATACAAGATGAAATCCTTATAGAAGTCAAGGTTAATGAGAGTTGGGGCTTGTGTATTGCCTTCTTTATGGCTTCAAAGATGTTTTCCTTCAATGGTCCATTTGAATATCATATTATTCTTCAACATCGGTGTTAATGGTTTTACAAGATTGGTAAAATTTGGAACAAACCTCTTGAAAAAGTTGATTCTTCGAAGAAACTTTGAAGTGTTTTTTTTTATTAGGAAAGGGAAATTCAAGGATTTCAATAAATCTCTTTGAGTCAATGTTAACCCTTCGTTAGAGACAATAAGGCCAATGATTTTACCTTCACGAGTTAGGAAGATGCATTTCTTCAGGTCGAGAGCAACTTCAAACCGCATACATCTCTCAAAGTCTTTCTTGAGATGGAGAAGATGATAAGATGCATTCTTAGAGAACATGGTGATATCATTTAGGTACACAAGAACAATTTTATTGATCATCCCCTTGAATCATTTTAAGGTTTCCCTTGTGTTGGATAACCTAAAAGGCATTTTTCTATAGGCATAGGCTACCCATTTAGTAGTAAAGGCTTTCTTGAACCGGTCTTCCTCCTTTACCATGATCTAATTTTACCACAGTATCCATCTAGAGAGAAAACCTTTTGAACACGATACCTATTATCACCAAATTATAACACCCTCTGATTTTCTAGCATGTGAGTTTACTAGGAAATCAATGTAATTGGGTAACATGGAGTTATCTCTAGGTGTGGGACCATGAACTTGAGATAAATCTCTAGAGTAAGATGGTTCCTCTTCCTAATCTAATACAAAAACTACTCCTAATGAAGGGAAATATAATATCTAATCCTATCCTATCAATTCCAAGGGACTAGGGAGAAGGAGAGAACATGAAAATAGGGAAATCCTACACTAAGGAGGTGATAACACCAAGAAAAGGGTGATTGGGAAACTCTCTAAGGGATGAAAGTGAAGGAAAATGGGGATAGAGAGGGTATCGGGACACCACAATATATAAACACACATTTACAGTACAATTTTTGTGAAATACAATCATATAGAGAATGCAAGAAACCGTTAAAATGCACAAAATATCTTAAAATGCAATGCAGAGGTGAGATGATGCAATAAAACACAAGAAAGGGTTGTAAAATAACCACAGAGCTTGATTTTATTTCTTCAATAGGTGACATAGTTCATTACAAACAAGAAAAGGGGAATGAATTTCTTACAAAAATATCCACAATGGGATGCTTAAAGCCCACAGACACCTGCAAAAAAATTGTAGAATGGGAGGAGCAGATAGAAAATGTCCAATAACTTTTAAATGAGCCCTTCGTTTTACATTTATAGAAGAAGAAAAGGTTGGACAAGAAAGAGGAAATCCAAAAATTGCATCCAACCACCAACAAAGGGAATTGCATGACTTTAAAAATTATGGGAACACCTATAAAACCCATGCCTTCATGTACCTTAGCTTGCTATAGAATAAAATCTTCTCGATGCCTCCATTAATGCATTTCTACCCACTTGGAAGTGATTATTTAAACCTATGGTGTTTTATGCATTTTTTTTCTCACATAGCCCCACTAAATATTTTATTTCTTATTTTTTGAGTAAGGATGAAAAAACACGATTCCAACGACTATTATTTAGTTTAATTTGGTGGAACAATGAGGAAGTTATGGTCATTTTTGTGCGAGGTCACTTTTGGGTTTGCTCAAACCCTCCGGCCTATTCAATTATTACATGTAGATGTAGATGACTATTTCCATTTTCCCAATCTCATTTAATTTCATGTTTCAAAGTATTTATGAGATATGGAATTATAATTTAGGGGCCCCATGAAGTTAATATATAAAAAAATTGTGCTTGGGAGTGAATTGGGTTGATGTGGCCTTAGGATGCCATGTGGCTCATAGTCACTCACCATCCGGATCGGCGAGTTGGATCTGTTATGTCTTCCATGTCCCTATATTACTAGTTAGTGTGAGTTGACATGACTCTTCCTAATTCATGACCCCTTATCCACATCTAGATCAACACGTTGGGCCATGAGGCATTGCTTTGTTGGCTCGTTTGTGAGCTCACAATATTCCCTGGGCTCCCCGCTTGTATTTCGTAAAAGATGAATTTATGGGGAATAATTTTCTATGGGGAACATTTTTCCCACACTTCATCCATGGCCGCATCATTCCCATATCACCTTACTATCCCGAGTTACTTGTGGGCCTTATATTCCTGCATTGAGGTCGACTTATGTCCCAACATTGCATTCCCCGATCTCCTCGCGTTATTGCACGAGACCATTGAGCACACTCGTCCCAAGTGGAACTTATTCCATTAGGGTTTCAAATATTTTAATTCATCACATAATGAATTATGATCCCGCTAACTCCCCTAACAATCAACTCCCACTAGCCCGAAATCCTCTACAACTTATCGAGTTATTTCTAGCTCGCCAAACAACTCGAGGAGCTATTTTTTGGCTCCTTAGCCATTTTTAGAATTTTTTCAAGTTTCTTCTATCCTTTCTGGAAGATTTTTTATTTTTCTTAGACTAGGGTCTAGGGGGAATATAGTAGGGTGTCCCAAGACTTTTTTTTTTTCTAATTTTGTCTATTTTATCCATTTTAGCTGAATGTGGGCCCTGGGGCTTGTCTCTTACTCCTGTCCAACTTGCTTGGGACCAAGTTATAGAGTTGTCCATTTTCACCCGGGGTGAAAATGGATAAATTTGGTAACTTAGTGGGGATACCTACCTTCCAGGGTGACATGATCGAGTGTCCTATCTATATCCATTGGGCATGGAGTCATTATAATAGCCCAAAATTGATCTGAACCTAAAACTTACCCCTCTAAATTTTCTTGAAGCACCTTCCGAACTGAGCTAAGCTGATTGCATTCATTTTCCATCCCTTTCAAGATATTCTTGATATTTTCATGAGTGGAAAATTGTTTTGAAACTTGAAGTTTTAGCTCCTTTTCCTATAAGATAAACTGAAACTTGGATCCTTTACCCATGAACCTTCCTGGAACACTTTGTTAATAGCTAAGGAAAATCTAGAAATGCCTAATCTACTATCAAATTCATAATATTTATCCTTTAAGATGATTTGAGGTTGAAATTTAACCCAAAACCTAGAAAACATTTTAATGGAACTTGAGTAATTCTACCTACTAAGACCGAGAACATGCAAAGTGCCATGAGACCTTGTTGGTGAGAAAAATTGTTGGGGACAAATTGGTGGATTTCTTACCAAATATATGGGAATCTAAGTCCCTCCACTTAACAAATGTAGCTTTTGTATATGCATGCGTAAGTAAAAAGTGGATTTCTATGTTGGCCTTTCAAATGGGGATCCAATAGGGGCACTCCACCGATCCTATGGCTAAATCTTATAAATATCTGCAAGGGAAGAATTTTCTAAGAGAGTGGGAAAGGGAGTGATAATTTTAGACAGAGGAAACTAATATTACAAGTAGAAAATCAGAGACTTGCATACACAAGTTAGAAGGTCATGACATGAACTAAAATTTAGAAGAAAACAAATTTGGATAACAACAAAAAAAAAAATAACATTTAATGAGCACAAATTATCACTAAAATCCTTAGTCAAAAAAGGATAAAATTCCTTCTTCTTGTATTGATGCTCAAGCAGAAATTGTACATAGCATAAGAATGGAAGACATTTTAGAATAGGAAAAATGGAATAAGTTTTTACTATCTCTTTGTTCTCTTCACAAGGATATCTCTCTCATGAATTCATGAAAAAAATATCCTAATTTTAAGGATATCTAAGAATAGCCTCAAATGAGAAGCTTGCTACAATTTATAGAAGAGAAGGAAACTCTTCATCTTCCCAGTGAATTTTCAAATACCATATTCTCACTTTACACTGTTCATATTCCAATTAAATATTTAAGTCCCTTTTATAAAAAACAAGGTGAATAAAATTTTAAATTATGTTTCTAAAGTTACTTAAAGATATATCAAAAAGTGTAAACCCCAATGTAGAATTGTAACATTGAAGAGAGAGAGTGTTGGGTGAAAAGAGAAGAGAGAGAAAGAGGAGGAAGGAGAAGGAAGAAGGATGAAGAATGATTATGAAAAAGAATGAGCCACTACGGTGGATATGATCTCACTCCCTAAGTGGTTTCCATCTTGTGCTCTTGAGAAGATATTTTTCCCTCCAAATTCCTTTTGAAATGAGTGCTACACAGTTCCAATTTGTCAAGTATGAGGAATAGGAATACTACTCGTGGTCTATGTCCATGCATTAGATGCATTGTTGATATCTTTGTAATTAAAAAACCATGATAGATGTTTCTTTGTGATAAGTGCAATAGCAGCCCGAATCTTTGAGAGGAATTCTAGGGTGTCCTTAGTGAAAGAAAATGGATTTCTTACCATTTTCTTGACATGTTCCTCCAATGCACCAATCAGCTCATCAACAATTTTTCTTCTCCCATTGCGAGGTACTCTAAGTTTCGAATTTAACGATTTATACTATCCCGAAACTTGTATACTTGTCCCTATTTTTCCTCTAGATTAGTGATGGCCCAATTCCTTGCTTTAAATATGATTTCCAAATACCTCACCCATACATGTGACAAGTCCTCGAAGGAGTTTCAAAATCTTCATGTCGATCAACTTTGGACAACGAGTGTTGCTCATTTACTCCACTCTCTTGGACCCAAAGGATCCCAATAGTCCCTTTCTTTCTCCAAGTCTTATTTGAGTGCTGATGTCTTTTTTTTTGTTGCACACATGTACATGAAATTGAATTGATCCATTCACTATTAGCCCCTATATTTTGAACTAGTGTGTCCCCTTGATAGATTCCATTTTCTATCTCCTCGAATGGATGCGTACAATTTTTATCTTTACTAGGGTGTTATTGTAAATCCTTCTCTATGGTCATGGATTGCTATCGAGCCATGAATTATTTGCAAATTCTTTGTCCTTGAAGAAAAATTCAATTTTGGGCACAAATGGTGATTTCCCTACATCTTACTATTTGACAGGTGTGTTTTCCCTATCAAATTATATCTCAAAGCATCTTCAGCTACGTGGTATCTTTTGATTAGATGAGGCACATTGGGTCTATTTTATAACTTGTAACTTTTTGCTATGTTTGCAAAAAGATCAATTTGGCCCTATGGCCCCATTGAGTTCTGATTGGCGGTCAAATTTATAAAGGTAGAGTGAATTTCTCTTTTTTGCCCCGAAGGTGTATACGTGTTCATTTTTAATTGGTTGCATCCCGGAACGGGTCTTTTTGGTGAAATTTTCCACTTTGGTCACATTTGTAAAAAATACCAAATTGGCCCCATGCAGCCCCGATAGTCTCTGATTGGCTATTCAAAAAATATGAAGTGGTAGGAAAAAGTCTTACTTTGACCTCGAAGATGGACATGTGGCCATTTTTCAAAAATTACAAGCCTTACTTGCATAGGGGAAGTAGTCGACAAAACATTTTGAAGTTTTTTACCTCTTTGTATGAGGGAGAAAAATTATGAAATAACCCGCAACTCCACTGGGGCCCACATCAAAAGTTACAAGTGGGAAGGTGGGTTGGTGGAGGAAAATTGGAAATTTTGCCTTTTTGTTAAAAAGGGTAAAATTATAGAAATGAGCCATGACTCCATCAAAGGCCCAAATTAAGCCACGTGTCGAGCCCGTATTTCAAAGGTGGAGGGGTAGGGAAAAATGTGAAAATTACGCATTTTCTCCAAAATTCATAAAATGCAAAAGGAAACCCTAGGCCCACTTCAAATCATATTTTTCCACGTGGACGACTCTAATCTAAAGTTGAGAAAGGGAAGAATCAATGGTTGTTGTGCATTGCATTTGATTTTTTGCTGCCATTTTTGCTCCAAGACTCCTGGAGATGTGAATATGCATTATTTTTCATCATTTTTGATGAAATTCCTTGTTGTTTTTGTCTACAAAGTGCAATTGAATGGATTTAGAGCTTAATTTGTGAGTCCAAGGAATGTAAAGGTTTATATTTTGAATTTAGAATTGCTTGGGCACTTGTAAAAATGTGAATTACCAGAGAAGCTAGATGCAAAGCAAATTTCAAGAGGAAATAATGGGAAAAGGATGAAATGATGGAGGTTGCATGCACAAAGGATGAAAACTGTGCTCCCAGTTAAAACAATGATGGAGATATTTGTAATGATTCACCTTTTTGAACAATTGGCAACTTTTTTGTTGCAAACTGTTAAACGCCATTTTCTAGAAATCATGATCAAACATGTAACAAACAAAGGTTCCTCGAATATTCTTTTCTTGGGGAAAGATTGGATGTAAATTGAGTGTTATAAAAGCATGATTTAGTCATGTAAATGGTCGGGGTTGAATTCTTATGAGAAAATTTGAGAAAGCCCATCTTCCTGAGAGACCATATGAGAAACCTGTTAATCTCTTATGTTTTAGATTTGATCATGTCAAGTTGGTTACAAGTGTACAGCCATTGAAAAGCTCTGAGATTGTTCAAGAAACCTTCCCCTGCTAATGAATCTAATCAAATTTGAATTAATTTATGTTAATCTTGGGAAAATTTGTGTCTCGATTTTATTTCAAAATGTTTTCAAATGGTTTTGATGTTTCTATTGCAATCTTGTGTTAAAATCCCTTCGAATCACACAGGATCTCATCCTGTGATAGTTTAGTGGCATTTGCAATTTCATTATGAGAAGAGCCTTCATCCATGTAATGAGATAAACAATTTAAAATCACTTTACTATCATTTTGTTGATAAAGATTGTCTGTAAGCCTTTGAGTGTATCTTAGGCATGAGGAACCAGGGTCTTTAATGTTTAATTGAGTCTTTAGCTTGAGCCTTTGTGTTAAATTATCAAATATTGTGTGAAACCATGCAAATATGGGCCTCCATTGATGCACACCTTCTGGTTGAAGGAATATTTTAGCTATTCTAAAGCATTCTATCATTTAGTTTTCCAATTGTTGTGAAGGTTCTCAAAGATCTGGAAAAATCAAGTTTATCCTGCTTAATCTCCCACCAAAAATTATTCAAAAACAATGAATCCTACCTGAACTACCCTGTTTTCCCTGTATGTCCACAAATGAATAAATTCTACTGCCAAAATATGCAAAATCAATCAGGATTCCATAATTTATTTAGTAACCTTAACCTTGTTTAGAAAATATCACCATTCTTTAGAAGTGACAACTCATGAGAGTTAAATTATGGTGCATTGATCATATTTTCTCAAGGTTTCCTTTCAAATTTGTGCAAAGAAGGATATATTCATTCTCCTTCACCAACAGAGGTTACAAAATGGGTCCTCTCACCTGGTTGAAAGGCACAACCTAAAGTAGTGAGGATAGATCAAATCCTTTGAAGGTGCTATCCATTTCTCCAACATCTGAGTGATAAAGAGCCAGCTGAATCACCTCCCGGCTACAAAATGACATACATGATGATTTATCTATCTCTAGGCTTCTTGTTAAATCTGTGATGCTTCTCAGCTTGCAAAGGAGAATCAATTTGGATACCAAGACCTGATTGGTGTTGTTGTTAGGGACATGAAGGTGTGTGAAAAGTTTGAACACCATTAACAACACATATAGACCCTGGTAAATTATTTTCTTACAAATTTTAAAGTGCAAATATGTTGTTTAAACATCATCCTATATTTATAAGATTTGTAAAAGTCAAGCAAAGTTACAAGTTATACATGCAATATTTCTAGTTTTGTTGGTTTTTAACACTAAGTTTACATCATCAATGTTAAATACGGGTAAAGGAAGGTTAAATCTATGAATCTTTGCATGATTTAGTGTTGACAAACATTTGACAGATCAATTTTAGTGCATTTGCACAACTAAGGTGAAAATACTTAGTGGTGACTCGTGTTGAATTAATTTTTGATAAATTCCAGTGTCTTAACCTCTGTCAATTGAAATTTATCACTAATCTTTACAAAGCTAGAAGGAAGAAGATCTTTCTTCGTTAAATACCCGCTAGAAGGTTGTTTCCAAAATTGGGAAAGAAAAATTTATGAAGGAAGAAGAATCTGGAAAGTTGTTGGAGATCATAAATCAAGAAAAGAGTTATCAATTGTGGAAATTGATCAGCCTGTCATTGAAGATTGTCATACTTCCTCAAGTGCTTCTGAATCAGGTAGTATTTTTGTAGATCAAAATTCTCCATCTAGAGAGGGGCCTTCATTTTTATTTGAAAATTTTACGTCTCATTTTGTCCCTGTATTTTCCAAAGTTGATAGGATTTTCCATGAAACAGAGTCTTTAGAGGACATTCATTTTGAAAATTATACTCTGTGTTCCAAATACCCTTATCCCTCATCATTTTGTATCTCCTGTAAGATCACCTCCTCAAAACAATATGGCCCAACCCCCACCCAGACCTCCTTTTTTTTTGAATACTTTTGGTCCTATAGATTTTAGAGGTATGGTATGGATATCCAAATGTAGTGCCACAAGATGTTAGAAATAGATTGCCTAAATTTCAAGGGAATAATGCTATCACTAGTGATCAACATTAAAATTTTTTTCAATATGATGGAAGAATTTGAGATTGAATTTGAGGATGTGTATATAAAATTTTTTATTCATACTCTTGAGGAGGATGATGCATGATTGTATAAAGTCTTTACCAGATAACTCAATAGATTCATGGAAAGAAATGAAAATGCTTTTAGATTGCAATATGGGGATAAGACAGATCCCAGGTTTCTTTTGTCTGAATTTGAAAATATTAAGAAGAATCCTAATGAATCTATCATGACTTCAATACTCGATTTAATAAGACCTTAAATAGGCTACCTATAATCCTGAGGCCAAGTGATGTTTCTTGTTTAATAAAATACTCTGATGCTTTTGATAAGAAGGTTGCCTATTATTTGAGGGATAAGAACCCAAAACATTGAGGCAGGCCTTCACCATGGATTGTAGATTGAAAACAATATCAAAGTAGTTAGTAAGCCTCTAAGAGGGAAGGTATCAAGCTGATCAATCTAGAGAAGCCTTAGTCAAGTAAGTCTGTGGATCTAGAAGAGGTTATAAAAACATTTGGTTGGAGATGTTAAGGAAATATCCTATAAACTATCCGAGAGAGAGAAGGGGATTGGAAAAGGTTCCCAAGGTCAACACAAGCCACAAGGTCAAGAAATATTTGCAAATCATCCTAGAGGTGATCATAGATCAGATGATAGGGGTAAAGGGCCCATGGGATCAGAAATAGACAGCCCAACCCTAGGAAAACAAATTGGTGCATGATCCTTTAGTTGCCAAATTAGCTATTTTGGAAGAAGCTCATGAAATTGAGTGGTGTGATAGTTGTTTCTTGCCACATTCTCCATGTGATGTTGAAAAGGGAGTTGAGGAAGAAGTTGATGAT
Source organism: Taxus wallichiana var. yunnanensis (assembly GCA_018340775.1). Lineage (NCBI taxonomy): Eukaryota > Viridiplantae > Streptophyta > Pinopsida > Cupressales > Taxaceae > Taxus > Taxus wallichiana. The sequence goes on from CM031240.1 coordinate 944,754,497, forward strand.
GATGAGACAAATGATGATGCATGCATGATGGATTTCTCTACAAGTTCACAGCAAGGAGCAACCTCAATTGAGATGATGAGTGCCAGAACTGTTGAAAAATTCTGGGATTGCATTCACTGGGTATTGCCTCTTCCTCCCATTAATGCTTTTGAGATTGATATGGTATAATATTTTGAGTTTCCTAATAATGATTTTGAGTACTTAAGGGAATTAATGATTAAAAAGTATGATGGAGGAATTCCTTCAGAAGAGGATAGACAATTGTTAATGAATGCAGTAGTTTCCCAAGAAAAGGAATATAATACTAGGAGTAAGGTTTTCAAAGGGGCAAGGCCTCAGGCCAAACCAAAAATTCCAGTGCTTACCAGTATCCCTAAGGAAACCCCTAATAAAGATGCATCTAGCAAAGGCTTTGTCACCCCAAATAAAACTTGTGTTCCTCCCCATGCTCAAATTGTGAAAAATCCCATGCCATCAGATGAATTTGTAAACCTTCCTCCTAACACTACCTTACCCAAATATGTTCCTTGTGACATAGCCCAAATCTTGAGTTAGATCAAGATTACTGTTCCTATTGTTGAATTGCTTAGAATCCCTGAGCATAAGAAGAGGGCATTTGAGTATTTGGGGCTTAAGGAAGAAAAGGTCACCCAGGGTAAAAAGGTAAATAATGTAGAGGTTCCTCCTGCCATTACAGAATTAGAAAAACCACAAGCATTAGAGGAATTGGGTGAACCACCTGAGGTTTATTTGGGAACTTCTCTGGTTGAGTCTCAGCTGAATGTGGATCCATTTTTACTACTTTGATTATTAAGGATAGGTTGTTACATAACTGCATGTTTGATTCAGGAGCCTCATGTAATGTAATGCCTCTTGAGGTCATGAATGAGTTAAATCTCAAAGTAACAATAGCTTATGGGAAATGTACTGCCATGGATTCAAGAGAGGTGCCAAGTAGTTGGATGTGTCAAGGGTTTAGTAGTGTAATTGGTAGCTTATCCAGGAAAGTACTTAACTTTGAATGTAGTAATTGTGGATTATCCTGCTAAGTGGGGAATGTTATTATCCTAGAAAGTGGGCAACTAGTGTGGGTGGAAGTGTGCAAATGGATATGTCTTATACACCACCATACCCATTGAGGGAAACCTTGTGAAGTTACTGGTGAAAAGAAAATGTTATATCTCATTGAGGACCCCAATAATGCTTCTTATGAAGTATTGCATGCATTCATTGATGTTGATAACTTTGTGAGCTATGTTGTTTTCAAGGAGTATGAAATTGATCAATGCAGATATCCTGAGTAGATTGATTTTCCTAGGACTTTGATTTTGATACATATTCGAGAGATGTTGAAAAAATTGACATAGGCACAAAGGATAATCCTAAAAAAATGTGGTTGGATAATAACTTGGATGGAAAAGAAAAACAATCATATGACCAGTTGTTAAAGACATATCAGAACTACTTAGCATAGTCATATCTAGAATCAAATCCACTTGAAAATTTTTCTTGATTGTTTTTCTCAATCAGTGGTGCACACCATTGTACATTGTATAGTCTTTTGGTATCATTCTACGATTTCATGTTTTTCTATTTTGGTTCCTCTTGGTCCCCGACGTCTAGTTTTTGTTGGTTTCTCATTTCATCTTGGGGGATTTGGTTATTGTCTTTCTGCTCTGCAAGCTTGTTCTTTGAATCCATGACCCAATGGATTTTTGGCACATGGTATATTCTATTGTTCTTGTGGTACTCGTAGGGAGTGCCCATCCCGAGTCAGAGCTGATGTTGGTGCTCATTTTAATCTCACCTATTTTCGTTCAAAAATGTTTCAATCACAGGGTTTGAAATTTTTTCTATCTCCCCGAATGGATATGTACAAGTTTTATCTTTACTAGGTTGTTATTGTAAATCCTTCTCTATGGTCATGGATTGTTGTTGAGCCATGAATTATTTTGAATTATTTTTCCTTGAAGAAAAATTCAATTCTAGGTGTAAATGGTGATTTCCCTGCATCTTACTGTTCGACGGGCATGTTTTCCCTATCAAATTATATCTTAGCATCTTCAACTACGTGGTCTCTTTTGATTGGATGAGGCATGTTGGGTCTATTTTATAACTTGTAATTTTTTTCTATGTTTGCAAAAGATCAATTTGGCCCGTGGCCCCGTTGAGTTTTGATTGGCTGGTCAAATTTATAAAGGCGGAGTGAATTTCTCTTTTTGCCCCGAAGGTGTATACATGTTCATTTTTAATTGGTTTGCGGCCTGGTGGGTCTTTTTGGTGAAATTTTCCACTTTGGTCACATTTTTAAAAATACCAAATTGGTCCCACGGCCCCGATAGTCTATGATTTCCTATTCAGCAAATATGAAGCAATAATGAAAAAGTCATACTTTGACCCCGAATATGGACACATGGTTGTTTTTCAAAATTTATATTGAAAAGCGAGGAAGCGGGTTGGTGGAAAATTTTGAAGTTTTTAACCTCTTTGTATGAGGGAGAAAAGTTATGAAATAACCTACAACTCCACTAGGGCCCATATCAAAAGTTAGAAGTGGGAAGGCGGAGGAAAATTAGAAATTTTGCCCTTTTGTTAAAAAGGGTAAAATTGCATAAATGAGCTGTGAATCCATCAAAGGCCCAAATTAAGCCATGTGTCAAGCCTGTATTTCAAAGGTGGAGGGGTGGGGAAAACGTGAAAATTACACATTTTCTCCAAAAGTCATAAAATGTAAAAGGTAACCCCAGGCCCGCTTTGAATTAAATTTTTCCACGTGGATGGCTCTAATCTAAAGTTGAGAAAGGGAATAATCAAAGGTTGATGTGCATTACATCTTATTTTTCTGGAATTTTTGCTCCAAGACTCCTGGAGATGTGAATACACATTGTTTTTCATCATTTTTTAATGAAATTCCTTGTCGTTTTTGTCTCCAAAGTGAAATTGAATGGATTTAGAGCTTACTTTGTGAGTCTAAGGAATGTAAAAGTTGATATTTGAAGAATTACTCGAGTGCACTTGCAAAAACATGAATTACCAGATAATTTGGATGGAAATCAAAGTTGTAGAGGAAATAATGGGAAAAGGATGAAATGATGGAGGTTGCATGTATGAAGGATGAAAACGTGCTCCCAAGTTAAAACAATGATGAATATATTTGTAATGATTCACTTTTGAACAACTCAAAATTTTTTTGTAAATTTGTTAAACGTCATTTTCTGAAAGTCATGATCAAACATGTAATAAACAAAGGTTCCTCAAATATTATTTTCTTGGGGGAAGCTTGGATGTAAATTGAGTGTTATAAAAAGCATGCTTTAGTCATGAAAATGGTTAGGGGTTGAATTCTTATGAGAAAATTTGAGAAAGCCCATCTTCCCGAGAGACCATCTGAGAAACCTATTAATCTCTTATGTTTTAGATTTGATCATGTCAATTTTATTGCAAGTGTACATGAATTAACAAGCTCGAGATTGTTCAAGAAACCTTCCCCTGCTGATGAATCTAATCAACTTTGAATTAATCTGTGTTAATCTTGGGAAAAATTGTGTCTTCTTTTATTTTAGAATGTTTTCAAATGGTTTTGATGTTTCCTATTGCAATATTGTGTTAAAATCCCTTTGAATCACATAGGATCTTGTCCATGTGATAGTTTAGTGGCATTTGCAATTTCATTACGAGAAGAGCCTTCATCTTGTAATGAGATAAACAATTTAAAATCACTTTACTATCATTTTGTTGATAAATATTGTTTATAATCCTTTGAGTGTATCTTAGGCGTGAGGAACTAGGGGTATTTAATGTTTAATTGAGTCTTTAGCTCAAGCCTTCGTGTTGAATTCTCAAATATTGTGTGAAACTATGTAAATATGGGCCTCCATTGATGCACACCTTCTAGTTGAAGGAATATTTTAGCTATTTTGAAGCATTATGTCATTTAGTTTTCCAATTGTTGTGAAGGTTCTCAAAGATCTAGAAAAATCAAGTTTATCTGTTTAATCTCCCACCAAAAATTATTCAAAAACAATGAATCCTACCTGAACTACCCCTGTTTTCCCTGTATGTCCACAAATGAATAAATTCTACTTCCAAAATATGCAAAAGCAATCAGGATTCCATAATGTTTTTAATAACCTTAACCTTGTTTAGAAAACATCACCATTCTTTAGAAGTGACAACTCGTGAGATTTAAATTGTGGTGCATTGATCATATTTTCTCAAGGTTTCCTTTCAAATTTGTGCAAAGAAGGATATCTTCATTCTCCTTCACCAACAGAGGTTACAAAATGGGTCCTCTCACCCTAGTTGAAAGGCACAACCTAAAGTAGTGAGGATAGATCAAATCCTTTGAAGGTGCTATCCATTTCTCCAACATCTGAGTGACAAAGAGCCAGCTGAATCACCTCCCCTTCTACAAAATGACATACATGATGATTTATTTGTCTCTAGGCTTCTTGTTAAATCTATGATGCTTCTCAGCTTGCAAAGGAGAATCAATTTGGACACCAATAGTACACACCTATTTTTTTAGCTCATCAATATTCTTCTTATATTCCTTATTCCTTACCACCATGCGAGAAGAAGATTGCTAATACATATGTAGATCCCCTTTATGAGTAGTCGACCCTAGTTAGATTGTGCTAATCTCATAGTCATCGGTGTCATCTAATCCACTTGTTTGATCACCTTTGGTTGGGATACTTCAATGTATTGATTACTTGTATCCCCACTATAGAACTGTGAGTCCATGTGTGTAAACTTTATTTTCTTTCCCTTGGCTAGTGAGGCAATTGTTGATAAGTTAGGGGATGCCTTTATTGAACAATGTGAGATTCAGGGATTATCATTTCCTACATCCATGGGAACATCTCATCGGACTCGAGTTCTAGGGCAGTGCATCAACCATTCCTTACTGGAAGAGGAGACACATCTTGGATGAGGGATAATTTTTGTTAACAAGAGGTGTGGCTTCTTATAGCGAGTTTGAAGATAGGGTCTTTGACCACGTGATCTCCCTCTACTTGTGCTTCTATCACTAGATCTTCTTCTTGCATTGTTGAAACTGAGCGTTCTTCCACCTTATCTTTATTTGTTGACCTTATGTGAGAAGAAGTATCCAATTCTATGTATCTTCATTTATAACTTGCTCCATAATGCCTTGAACTTAAGGAAACTTCCACGGCTCTTAATGATGATTGATGAGAGGATTGTTACTTCCCTACGGGAATACCTCATTATTGGATGATCATGGTTCTCTAACTTTGAAACCAATTGCTCATTCTCCCGATTGCCTTCCCAGTCCGATCCTTTATATCCTCCGATTCGAACATACTAGTTGACCCAAGGCAATGGAGAAACCTTAAGCATCACGTACTCAGGATCATACATATATGTCCCATCATCCTAAAAATATCTTTGAACCAAGAGAAATTGAATTTCCTCATTTCATTTATTTTCATCCTCATATGATCCTTTTCCCATACTTCAAATTCATCAACACAATTAGCCCAATAGTCCTCTATTTTTGCTATTGTTGCAAGTCTGGAACATAGAAATAGTCAGGATCATCTTGGATGTCAAAATTAGGCCTAACAATGTAGGCATGGAAAATCAAATGAGTGAAGGCAACCTCTAGATGAGATGTATCATTTACATTATTACATGTGAACACCTCGAGAGAGATGGGAAATGAGATCAAATTCTTCTTCCTACTCCTAAGCTTGTTGTTTACCTGTATGATTTTCTGTAGAGCTCAAATAGTACAATTTGGTCACTAAGGTACTTGGGAAACCTTAGCAGAGCTTGGTTGAAGATGACAACTCGTAGGTAGGAGAAGGTCAAAATTGGATGAAGTAAGAGACATACTTTTTGATCAAGGACACAACTTGTGGTGACATCTTGTCCTAAAATTACCATCCAAGTTTTAGACCAAATACATTGTGAATGCATCATTCATGCAAGATAAATTCATATGGATTTCCTCCATCACCAACTATGTAATTTTCTCGAATTGAGGTACCTTACCAGCAATGTTATGTATGAGAGGCAATCTTTTGAACAATCTTGAGCTAGTGAGAAGATAGACCAAGTAATAAGTCATGTGGAACTTCTTCGTCATGGGCACCTGGATAATTTTCAGATGAAAATTGTCACCGATGATCTACCCCAATAAATTCTATACTTTTATTTAGTCACAATCAAGATGAAAAGGGCCATCCACTCTTGAAAGTATTTTGTATCACTTCTCTCATCAACTTTGTTGATGAGGGTGATTACATCTGAATATCCCTCACAAAAATCACACCTTAGAAGGGTCTCGGGAATTCTTGAGGGATTTCGCCCCCTCTTCATCCATGAACCAAGTGCAATCCCTTATACATATGTATCCATCTTTTCCCAATTGTGCAAGGCCATGTCCTTTGAGATGCTTACCATGTTAGGCGATCTCAAGAATCAAGAGAAAATGAGATGGTTCTAGGACTGATGACCACCATTTCTCTACCATTTTTGGCCTAGATCATTTGTGTTTTGGGCTCATAATGGTGTGAGAAAGCCAAGACTAACTCATGGCTTTTTACAGACACGAGGTGTCCTGCAACTGTAAACAATCCACTTGTGAATACTTGATCCTTGATATTCCCTCATTTCTTGGATTTCATGCGAGCCCTTAGGTCATTTAGGTCCATATATGAGACATCACTATCTTCTATCTCATATTCAGAAGTGAAAGGTTGTGTTGGATTCTGTCCTATCCACTTGTACTTCATGGTTTCTTTAGAAAAAAAACTTACTATTTTTAGTAAGTATGAAAAATCAGCTCCCTTAAACCTCAATTGGATGTGGCAACTCAAATCCCCCTTTCTCCTGTGTTCCTCTCACCTTCTAGATCATTTTTTTATTTTTAGCAAGTGCTTGTGAGACCACTTACTATTTTTAGTAAGTGTCAATTTTGGACCAAGATGACATTTCGATGAATTTTCAACTGTAATACCTCTTTTGTGTTCATTGTCTCCTTCATAGGTTCTTCAGTTGATGACTTTCCCAAAATAGCAATCTCCTCTTTAGAATGCCCGATATTTTTATAAACTATTCCTCTGGTGATTAGATCACTATGGAAAATTTTTTCCAATATGGTCTTTTTCCCAATATCGCCCCTTTGAAATCTTGGACTTACCCAATCAGTGGTTTGGGAGATTTTAAAGTTTCAAAATTTTGACTTGGTGGCCGCTCTAAACACGACAACCATTAATGGACCTTGAAAGTTGCAGGTTTGGTTTTCTTCTCTATTTGTAACAAAAATTATATTTTTGTTGTGGGTTTTTTCTTCTTATTTCACCGGTGAAATTTTTCTTCGATCCATTTATCGGGTTTGACGGGAAATCGTGCTTTTTTTCATTAAGCCAAAAGGAATATTTAATAGTTGTGAGTGGTTAATTCTATGGAAGGAGGATTTGAAGGTGAGGTTTTAATATATTTTGAGAGAGAAGATATCAGCAAAAAATGGCTCTTCGTTTCATGCACCGGTTAGCAAGATCTGTTTGAATCTTCATTCTATGGCAATGGAGTCTTCTGAAGAATTTTTCCGCTTTTATCCTTTGTTCTTCATTCCTCTGACTCTTTCAATCAATAAATTCTTTGAAACCTATGCATTCTCATGGATTTTAGTTTTTTTTTATGTGGTGGATTTTATTTGGAGAATTGATGGTGAAATGTGCAGGCATGAGAAAGTTGTAGGGTAAAGCTATGGAAGGTTAGAAGCGGGAAAGTTAGATGTAACAAAAAATTAAAACTGCTTCAAAAGCTTACATGCCAAGGATGGGGTGAAATTTTTGTCCCTGATGTCCCTCAAACATTTAGGGACATGAGGGACATCAATTTTCACACATCTCCTTAGCTCAACACTTGGCAAAGATCCAATGGTGGAGGGTTTTGGCCAAAAAGCATGTTGGAAGCACCTGGGGGCTGAAAGATGATGACATGAGGAACAAGGAGACATTCCTTAGCTGGGCTCATTTTTATGTCACTCATGTCCCCTAGCACAAAGGGACATGAGGGTACTCAATTTTCACGATGCACCAAAAGCCGCCACTTGTCATGATCTGGATGCTTGAGGGAATGAGCCTCGAATAAGCACTGTGAGCTGAAGCGGCAATCCGAGAGGCCATATGTGTGTCAGAGGGCTTATTGAGGCTGGGAAAATTTTATTTTCCTCATTTCCCTTAGCTTGAGGGATTAAAGGGACATAAATTATGCTATGCTTTTGGAGCTAACACGTCTCCTCTTGCAAATTTGTTAACTACGAGAACTCTCCTAGAGCGAAACTTGAAACGACAATATCTGGAGCTCCCAATGGAATTGTTTGGTGAAATTTTATACAAAATTAACTGAAAATGTCCTTCAAAATATAATGGTGGGGGTGTCAGATATTTATTTCTCTATTTAAGCCCTTAAAAATGGATTTTTGATTTGGTCTCTTACTATGCTGCGAAAAAATCCAATTATAAACCTATTATTCAAAAGTTTTGTGAAAAATATTATTTTACCATCTTATAGGTCTTGTAATTACATTTTTGACAATGTTTTTTTGCTCCTAACTTCATCCGAACTCCAGGAATCACCTCCGAATTTCAATGACTCTTTTGGCCTTGTGCACTTTGAGGCCTGTAAACCTTGTTTTTTTATCAAACTACCCTACTTCTCCAAATCCTTTATGAATCTTCTAAAATAAATTCTATGATTCTTCTAGAAATTTGAACTACCTTTGTATTGGATTTGGCTCCTTCATTCCACTCTAGGGGAGTGCATCGTCTTGGGAAAGCCAATGGTAGCCCTTCCCAACACTGCCCAAAAATAGTAGTTTCTAAGAACTCCTAAAATCACATAGGGGGTTGAATTGAATTTCCTAAATCAATTAGGAAACTGACTTAACATCATCTTGGAGGTCATGGGACTAACTAGGTAGAATTGAGATGCCTTAGAAGAGAAAAAATTGGAAGTTTCGACACTGGGTATTGTTATCACGGTGGAAAATTATCAATTTCCCGTTGCACATTTCGTGACAATAGTTGGCTCTATCTTAGGGACATGATATGGATTGAGCACAATGAAGACATGACATGTTGTATCCCAGAATCTCAACTTTATGATATAGTGACTAGTGCCTTATCAATTAGGCCCTAGGGATTCTATACAATTTACAAGAGAGAGAGATAACAAGAATAACACACACACACACACACACACACACACATACACACAAATGACAAAAAGAAACCCCAACACAAAAAGAAGGGATATACATGCAATAGAAAGGGAAACACACCTAACAATCACCTATGGTACAAGTCGGGGATAACCTACTTTCACTGATGATACTATTTCAGGTATTGCCCACTACAAGGCAATTCCAGTGGTGTTCCATCCATATATGAGAGTAGAAAAAACATTTCACCACAAGATTCATGAATATTGAATGGGTTGAGCCATAATGAATCAAAATTTTCATGGCTGCCTTTTGGTTCCCTCCTCTTATCCCATAGTAGGAAGAGGTCTCCAACTTTGAACTTTCTTGCCTTGGCCTTCTTGTCAAAAATATTCTTTACCTTTATTTGGTGCTCTACGATATGGTACACCACTCAAATTCTAATTTCTTCAAGCTTCTCAAGAAAAAATATCCTCTTGTCAATGGAATCCTTATATTATCCATCTTCTATTCCCTAGAGCAACTTGAAAGATGGCATTTCAACCATGATAGGAATTTCTACTTCGACTCCATATAACAAATAGAATGGTGACATACCTATTGGCTTTTGGGAGTATCTTGTCCACCCACAATACATCATACAACTTTTTATACCAATTCCTTTTGTTTTCATACACGAGCTTGTGGAAAATGGTCATGATGTTCTTATTTCTTGATTATCCTTGACCATTTCCCTATGGATGTATTCGATGAGTGGGATAGGGAGATTCCATAGCATTTGTATCAAAATTTAGTCAACTCTCTTGAAGAAAAATAGGTAGCATTTTATGCTACAATATTCTATGGCACTCCAAAATAGACTATGATATTCTCTTTGATGAAATTGCATATTGTTTTGGTATTATCTTGCTTGACCAGGATGCCCTCCACCCACTTTGTGAATTAATTAGTCACTGTGAGCACGTAGGTGTGCTCAATGCTTGAGTGAGGATTCAAAACACCAATGAAATATATCCCCACTACTGAAATGGTTCTTAAATAACAACTAGCCTAAGTGGTAGTGTTGCAAGTTGTGGTCTCCCAACAAATTTTTAACATGCTTCACATTTGGAAACCCATTCTTGAGTGTTTGTGAAGAGGGTGGGCCAATAATACCTTCACTAGAGGATCTTGTGTGTAGTGACCATTGCTAAGAAATGTACACCACACGATTGGTCATGGTATGATTTAAACAACTTATCTTATTGTTCATTGTCTACAAATTTGAGAAAGCATCCATCTAGGCCCCTTTTGTAGAGTGTGTGGTTCTAGATCACAAAATTTGTTGCCTTAAGCTTTAGTGTTCTCCTTTGTTTATAATCAAGATGATGAGGGAATTATCCATAGGTTAGATAATAGGTGATATCAGCATACCACTCATTAGTAGTGGTTACGAAGAGAACTTGTGGATTATCTTTAAAGCAAGTTAAGAAAGCACAATTAGCTTCACCATGTTGATATTTAAGAGCTTCATCTTTAGTGATCAATCTACAAAAGCCATTTCTATATGCCAAATTGGAGGGTCGAATCTCAAAATCATACTCTCAAATCTTTTCAACCTAGTTTCCTCTTTTATCTCCAGGATCTTGTTGTGTCAAGATGGACTTGATTTCACTATGGGGACCATCACCACTGTATAAGAGTTTAGTATGTAGAATCTGAATTTTTATAGCTTTGACCACCACATAGGCATGTTTCTCCAATTGGCTGTAGTTTAGTTCATGCTTCTTCAATGGGTAGCTCATGAAAGAAATGGGTGCCTCCACACCTTCATCATTCTTTTGGACAAGAACAACATAAAGTGTGTGTTCGATGCATATAAAAGCTATCCCTAGTGGGCACACTTCTGGTCATCACGGATGGAAATGATCAAATTGATAAATCATGTCTTAAGGGGTCCTATTGTGTTTTTTCTACCTTCCGGTTAGCTAAAGGAGCCCTAGAAGGTCGAAAATGAGGACATGGTCATTTCTTCAAAGGCCAAGATGCATTGAGCTAAAAGTAGCTCGTCGAGATATCACGGGTTTTAGCTCAACACTTAGGCATGTAAGCTCGATATCATACAAGAAGGTCGAGTTATTGTATTAGCTTGGGAAAGCTCATGGATGGCTCATTGAGCCAAGATAGTCATGACTCGGGGGAAGAGTTGGTGGATGACTCAGTGCATGGACATCAAGCCCTAGAGAAATGGAAAGTAACATAATTTTGGGGGCTTGATGAATAACCAACTCGTTGAAAGGAATAGCTTGGCACATTAGTTGAGTCGGTCGAGCTTGGTCAAGCTCATCACAGTTGCTCAAGCATGAATAAGGACACAAGGATGTGGCATAGTTGAATGACTCGCAAAAGGTAGTAGAATTTGGCGTATAGTGAAATATCTATAATGCAAGATTGGCTCATGTGGAAAATTTAGTAAAGGGCTGAGTTTTTAATTCACTCAATCGAGCTATTTTAGGATTGGAAAATTGATGTATCACAATCAAGTTATAAGTTTTCATTGAGTCGATTGCTAGGCATGAGTAATATATCAAATCCAGATAGGAACAAATATCAATGGGAAGTTTGGCAAGATAATCCAACAACTGGGCATGGAAGGCTAACTTGGTATATAACGGTCAAGATGGGTTAGCAAGTCATTCTCCTAGGTGTTAGTGCAACAACAAGAATGCTCAAATGTGAGCTTATGGTGGTAGAGCCTAGTCGGTAGTAACTCGACATGCAATGCTAATGGATCTCGGGTGGAATGGATCAAGTCATCAAGCCATGTTGTGGTTTGGGATACATAGTGATCGGGTAGCTCATGAGTTTCATAGCTTAGAGTGGAAAATAGGAAATGGAAATTCACTTACCATGGCGAGTCGGTGAAATTACGAAGAATGGAGCTCGAGCGGTGAATAGCTCGACCCATGGTTTGGCATCGCAGGCTCCAAGGTAGTGTTCGAATGGATGCATAGAGAGTCAAAACTGTCGGGGTGAGTTAATATGTTGTAGGTGGGCTGAGCCCAAATTGGGTCACATTGGGTGGTGAACGGAGCTAAGGAAAGTGAACGATTGAAAATCAGCTAAAAAGATGAGCCCACGACATTGGAATGAAACTGTGGTATTAGCTTGTCACAATACATGGAAAAAAACACATGTATCAAGCTCTTATGGAGTGATTTACGAGAATGTGAGGTTGTAGAGTGAGTCAAGATTTTTCCAAAATTGGAAAAGAATTATCAAGTTACTCCTTAGAGAGAAAATTGGGTTGCGCTCAGGATTTGAATATCAAAAGAAATACAAGATTCTCGGGCGTAAAGAGTTCAAAATAGTACGGGTACATCATTAACAACTCGAGGAGCATTGCGGGAGAAATTTGAGTCGTAGCCAAGTGGAAGAGAAACATGGTGGAACCAAGTGCATTCCCCACTTAGGGAATTTAGAAAGATCATGGCCAATAGGGGAATTTATGCCAAATTGACAAGGATGTGGGATTTTATGGAATGAAAGGAATGTCAAGATTGACATGGAAAAATGGTGTTCGGGCTTCCAAGCCAGAATAGCCATAACAGGGAAATTGTCGTGGAAAATGAGGAATTGATGCCTGTATTGGCTGAGCCAATACGTCGTGCCCGAATAAATGGGGAATGCAATGGAGCTCACCTAAAGAGTCATAATTGTGAAGGTAAGAGTATATCACTGAGTCGTCATGATAAATTGGAAGATAAGTGGCACGAAGCTAGGTTATTAGGCCGTTGGCGAGATATAAGACGAAGGACTCGGTCAGAGAAGAGTTTTTTCTTAAAACTGTGAGATCATTCAATACATATCGTGGGATGTCCTATATGCTCATTGAACAATACATGTGGGTCGCAGTATGTGCAGGTTCTATGGAAATGACTAAGGAGCTCGAACAAAGACATGAGCCATTAAGAGGCATGTGAATGAGAAACTGGTTGAGCATTGTTTCCGAGGGAGGAAGGAACTCAGCCATTCAAGGTTGAATGTGAGCTCGATACCAAGTGAGGTTCTTGAGGTCACGTATGGATTGAGTAAATCAATTACAAGGAGCTCGATAAGTAAGCCAAACAAGTTACTAGGTTGAATGCGAGCTCATTATGAGTCCATGCACGTGAAAGGAAGAGGTGATCCGAGTCGGCATAGGCGTGCAACATTGAGCAGTTCAAGAAAGGTCTCAACCAAGTCATTTCAAGCTCAAATGAGATCTACACTATAAGCTCATTTTAGATCAAGCTTTGTAGGCGAGAGGTTGTGAAGACTAGTGATATTGTAAGGCATGGTTTTCCGGAGTTTATGAGTTGACTCGACAGAATGAATTGGGCCAAGGATTATAGCTTGGCATTGAGTTCACGAAAAATATGTTGTAAATATCATTTGAATAAGTGACTGAGTGGAGCGAGCCATAAATTATCTTGACAAATACAAGTTATACTCGAGCTCGGGGAAGGATGTTGATTTCCATCACTATAGAGGAGCTAGAAAGATATGGATTGAGGTACCGATCTCGATGGACTCTACAATGTTGGCGATCTTGCATATAAGACCGAGTCGAGTACGTTTAGGGGATTTTGGAATGAACATAAGCTCGTAAATTGGGATGGGATGATAATCTCATTAATCACCATGTGAGTTGAAAATCGAGTCAGGTCAATCTCAAGCTCGGTGAGTGCGGGGTCTTGACTAAACCAACCCATGTCAAGACTCAGCTAGTGTGGAAAAGTCATGGATCAAACTCACTCAAGCCAACAATGGGGTTAGTGGTGAGTTTAGTTAAAACCGAGTTGGCTTAGTACATTACAGGAAAACTCATGACTCGATGGGAGGATGAAAGGGAGCTTGACCATAATTGATCTAAAAGTAGAAACCCATAACGAGGGGAGAGCCAAGTCAATATAAAACATGGTGAAATATGATGGCACTCGGTAGCCTCGGGAGAGTCTAGGCATGGTCAAGTGATACATATGTGAGAGAAGAGGAACTCGACACATTCATGGAGCCATGTTGAAGATTGACACAATATTGCAAAGATAAGATTAAGATAAGTAAGTATTTATGTATAGGTCTACTAATGGAGAACTGAGTAGGGAAAAAGAGCTCATTTCACTCAGATGAAATTTATCTCATGAAGAGATCGAAATAGAATTTGATATAATTCATGGTAAAATTCAGGTTTGATATTGTGGAAATCACCTATGAAGAGCTCGTGCAAAAGATTCCTGTTGTAAGACCAAGACAAACAAGAGGAACTCAATGCAAGATGTGAGCTCACTTGTGAGAATACTGCAGGAGCTTGTGACCAACTCGGTAAATTGGCTCAGCGAGCCAACCACCGAATTGGTTCTTTTTTGACCCATTTACATGGACTCCCCCTTCACTACAAATCAATCCTAAAGGGTTCCCACCATTAATTTTTTAATATTATTTTTAATTAAATAAATATTTTTATTTAAATATTTTATTATTATTATTAAAATATTTTATTTAAACATTATTTTAATTAATTAAGAAGAATGAATCAAACTAGGCATTAATGACACAAGATGGAACCTTCTCAAGTGGTTTAACCAACTGTGATAAATACATCATGTGCCTTCAATTTAGGAAGGGAATTTATGAATTATTCTCTCCTCTCTCACAACTTCTATAAATGTAAGTTGGAATCTCATTCCAATGGGTTAGACAAGTTAGACTTCTGAGACAAGTGTATAGTTTTCAAGAAACCTCCTTCTTTTGCAATTTGTCCTTGTATGTTAAGGGAACTTTCAAGCCTCCTTTCTATGACTGTAATGGCAACCATTGCCTCTTCTAGATGTATGATGCATTGTGCATATCATTGAAGTAATTAAAGTGTGTATTTTGTGACTAATATTGGTACTTTCATCCTTTTATACTTATTTTGCCTTTCTCATGCTTTGCAGTACATTGTCATGCAAGTTTAAGTTTCTATTGCAGGTTCTTGGAGCTATATGTTTATCAAGTAGTGGAGCATTACATGCAATTGCATTATGGTTATTGTTCACCCTTCTCAATTTCATCCTTCTTCACCGGAATACTAGTACCTTGTTTGTTTGATCGAGTTTAACAAAGGGAACACATACTTCCGAGTTTGTGGTATTCTATACCCTCTATAAGTTGTAGTAGGTGAAGTTGTCTTGTGGTGCACAACACCCTCTTCAAGTTAACACTTCCTGAGTTTGGAAACACCCTTTATTTGGTGCATCACCATCCCTAGTATATTTTCATTTCTTACAAATTCCTTGCCCTAAAAACCCATGAAAATGTTCTCATAGGTCTAGATAATCACTTTATTACACTAGGAGTAGTCAACACTTAGTTTGGGAAGAGGAAGTTGGCCTTCTCTCGGAGGTTCACCTCGAGCCCCCAAGTCCCACAACTTGAGAGGTGATCCCATGTTTCCCAATCACACTTGAATGTATTGTTCACATTCGGAAATTTAGAGGGTGCGGTGATTTGGTGACAACAGAGAGCTTCATACTCTATTGTGTTATTTGTATTATCAAATTGTAGTTTTTAGGAAAATGGGTACAATTCACGGAGGGAGAGCATAACACCACACCTTCTCCCAAACCTATGCTATAGTGACTATCATAAAATTCCATTGTCCAAAATTGGTCTTCTTCCTCCTCCATAATAAGTGGAAAGTTAACATTTTTCTCTGATGTGAGGAAGTAGTTTCCTAGCCTGTTGTCTTGAAAAATAATGTTTTCTCTCGCATCATTAGACATTCGCACCATGTACTTCATCTTTGTTACTAGAAACAATTTCTTCATTTCAAATTTTATTAGAATAGTGGTAAATGACCAATCCATTTTTATTTCCCCACCAAAATCTCTATAGAATCTTTGGCTCAATATCTAAAAGGATGCTGGAATTTCTACCACCAAGATGGTGAGAAGTACTTTCTTTTCTAGAAAATTAGCTAGTGTTACCTATGCATCCTTGATTCTTCCTAGTAACGGTACTTGTTTCGATTCTATAGAATAATAGAATCCATTTTCTTAGGTTAAGGTGAAGCCTAGGGTGTTTGTAACTTTGACAGAATCACATTGTTTGAGGCTTTAAAATCTATGATGTAATTGTCAAGTTGGAAAACTTTGATGAGAAGTGACAGGTAAAAAGGTTCAACCTTATTGGTTTTAGAGGCACCTGACGACTAACATGTTTTGATAAGGTGGTGTGGATGGTGTGGGAAGTAGGCCTTTCAAATTTTCATTTTATTATATAAGGCTACCGCCACGCACTACATCAATGAAACTATCAAGTTGAGTGGGGTGCGTTTGTAATTATTGTAGCTCTGTGATTTGGACTTTGGTTTTACTCATGTGTTCCACAAAGTCAAATGGGGTTATGGTGGGCAAGGTAGAGGTTCTGGGAATGAAAAAATATTTACATGGAGAATGTTTTCTACTTTGGGGATTGGATTTTCTTTTATAGGTGTAGCAACTGGCTTGGAAGGAGATGGGGATGCATATTTTGATTGAAACTTAGATGGTTTTGCAAGAATTGCATTTGAAGAAGAATTATTTTTAGCAATTTTAGGATTAGGAGAAGGACTAGATGACTTACTTAGTATGGTAGTGTGGCTCATGTTAACCATTGGGTCTAGTTTTTCTTTAGCCAACTCTATGAAGGCGGTAACGGTGATCCTCTGCTAATGATTTTTTTAAGGAATTAGTGGTGATCCTCTGCTAATGATTTTATGTAGAAGGATTTCATTTCTTCTTATTTTTTTCACCACAACCGTTGAGGATGAGGATCCATTTTAGGATTTTCATGAGTAAATACCATGCATGAGAATCTCAGGGCATCTTCATCATCTTCATCTCCATTAACGTACTCAATCAGGCCATTGAGTATATCACCACCTCAACTTCCTCAACATTGAGATAGTTATCATCCTCACCTACATCATCTTCCTCAGGTTATTCTCGCTTCTACGTATTCCTCTTGTTCCTCAAAGTATCACAAGTAGCGTTGATCGATGGTGCTTCAAGAGCGATCCAACAAGGAGGTAGGGCGATCCTTGATCTATTATGAGGATTTGGCTTCTTTGGATTTTTTCACATTATGATCTCGAGACAGTCGTTTCTTCAAAAAAATCAAGTCATTTTCCATTTTTGGAACATTGGATCTGTGGTAATTAAGCCCAAACTCTAACCTTTTTGCTTTCCATTCAAACTTTTACTTTGCTTCAGACAATATCGATCATCTTGTCTTGATAGTGAAATATTGTGCTTCCTTCAAATCTATGATGGTTTCTTACGGGAAGAAACCAACCCCGATGGTAAGGTGCCAATGAATAATCTCTTCAAATTATTTTCAAGAGGCACGACATCTTCGAGAATCCTCCTTATCGTCAATTTATTTTTTAAGCGATGAAATCTCTCATTGATTCAGAAGCTTCTTTCTTCATTTGTACCAATTGAACCAAAAGATCTTGATAGTCTTTCGTGGATTTGAACCTATGTTCAAATGCACTTCTTATATCCTCTCGTAGGTGACAGACCTTGGAGGCAACATGTAGAACCATTATGCAACCTTTTCTTGAAGTGATACCACAAAAGATAGATTGATACATCCTCGTACTCAACTCCTAACACAATGCAGTAGTGATGAAAAATACTACATGTTCCTCGGGAAGTTTATAACCATTTCGTTTGAATTTTGGAAATTTTTTCCTTGAGCCTTTTGGTACCTCATGGAGTGGTTGAGAAAGGGAAATTGGATCATTGTTTCCACCCCATGGTACATTTGCCCCGAATTCTTCATGATTACGATCCTCCATTTCATTCCGGCTCGGCTTCAAACCTTTCTAAGGATGTGGATTTTCTTGCTGCTCTTGCTTCTACTTCATATTGAAGTCTTTCAATATCTTTAATTTGATCTCTTAATTCCACTTCCTCTCTTTATTCTATTTCTCTAGCTTCATCTTCAGTCTCTACATCAATAAAATCTTCAAGATTCTCGTTGATGTATGAAAACTCAACGTCCAATGGATTGGCTACACTTGGACTTCTGGTAGAACCAATGTGTGATGAAAGGGAGACCTTTGAATTTGGAGAAACTCTTGTCTTCTTTGAAGTTATTCAAAAGTGGGATCAGTTTGTCCTCCTTGCCTTTGTTACGGTGTATCTTCTATCCACCAACTTGAAAATTTATACTCTTCTTTGTGGTGCTTGAATTTTTCTTTGTCTCTCTAATTCAATAGTGCGTTCTTCTTCGATGTCAAGTATTCTTGTTGTGATGAAGTAGTGATTGACACTTTTCCTATTATACTAAATAGCCTCTCACAAATTTGAAGCAATATCCTCTTGATGTGGAAGAGTAATTTAGGTCTTTCAATAGGAGGATTTCTAGAATAGCCATAGTTTAGATACATAAGGCTTGGGTTATTATTCAAATTCTAAAAATTTTCCTTTTCGAATTTTTGGATTTTACATTTTTTGTATTTTTCAAGGTCATTTTTGGGTGTGGATGTTGCTAAATCGGCCCACAAGTGGATGCTAAAACTACTGGCAAGAAAATTTGTTAGGGAAAAATTGGTAGATTTCTTGCCAATGCTCTGGGAATCTAAGTCCCTCTACTTAACCGATACAACTACCGTATATGCATGAACGAGTAAAAAGGTGGATTTTTGTTTTTCCTTTTGATTGGGGATCCAACAGGGGAACTCCACTAGCCCTATGGCAAAACCTTAATAATATCTACAAGGGAATAATTTTCTAAGAGAACAGGAAAGGGAGTGAGAATGTTATACAGAGGAAACTAATGTTGCAAGTAGAAAATCAGAGACTTGTATACACTAGTTAGAAGTTCATCACATGCACTAAAATTTAGAAGAAAACAAATATGTATAATAGCAACAAGACCAAATATCATTTAATGAGCATAAAGTATCACTAAACTCCTTATTCAAAAAAGGATAAAATTCCTTCTTCTTGTATTTATGCTTAAGTAGAAATTATACATAGCATAATAATGAAAGACATTTTAGAACAGGAAAAATGGAAGAATTTTTTTCTATCTCTTTGTTCTCTTCACAAGGATATATCTCTCTCATGAATTCACAAAAAACAACTCATAAGTCTAAGAAGATATAAGAAGACCCTTAAATGAGGATCATGCTACAATTTAAGGAAGAAAGGGAAACTCTTCATCTTCCCTGTGACTTTTCAAATACAATATTCTAACTTTAGATTGTTCATATTCCAATTAAATATTTAAGTCCCTTTTATAAAAACAAGGTGACTTAAATTTTACACTATGTTTCTAAAGTCACTTAAAGATATATTAAAAAGTGCAAACCCCAACAAAAATTATAACATTGAAGAGAGAGAGAGTGTTAGGTGAGAAGATAAGAGAGAGAAAGAGGAGGAAGAAGAAGAAGGAAGGAGGAAGAAGGATTATGTAGAAAAATGAGCCGTTGTAGTGGATTTTATCTCACACCCTGATTGGTTTCCATCTCGTGCTCCTGAGAAGATCTCTGTCCCTCCAAATTCATTATTAAAATGAGTTGTTGTAGGTTCTAATCTGTCAACATGAGAAATAAGAATACTACTCAGGGTCTCTGTCCATCCATTATACACATTATTGATATCTTTACACTTCCCAAACCATGATGGATGTTTCTCTACAATAAGTGCAATAGAATCCCGAATCTACGAGATAAACTCCAAGGTGTTCTTACTTAAGAAAAATGGATTGCTTGAATTTTTCTTGACATGTTCCTCAAATGGACCAATCAGCTCATCAACAGTTGTGTCTTCTCCCATTGTAGGTACTCCAAGTTTTTGAATTTGACGATTTATACTATCCTGCAACTTGTACACTTGTCCCTCTTTTTCCTCTAGTTCAGCGATGGCCCGATTGACTACTTCAAATATGATTTCCAAAGACCTCACCCATACACATGACAAGTCTTCTGAAGGAGTTTCAAAAATATTCTGTTGATCAACTCCTGATGATGAGTGTTGCTCATTTCATTCACTACTAGACCCAGAGGATCCTAGTAGTCCCTTTCTTTCTCCAAGTCTTCTTTGAGTGCCTGTGTCTTGTTTGTTGTCACACACATGTACGTAAAAGCTTGACTACCTCCTAGAGCACTAAATTCCCCTTTTCTGAAATCAAATCGATTCATTCATTATTAGCTCACCCTTACATTGTGAACTAATGTGTCCTCTGATAGATTCCATATTGAAGCTACGATGGGTGTAACTTATTTAATGGGAATTGTCGTGGCATTTGGATCTACCAGATGTTACACATATGATAACAGAGTACACACCTATTCTTTTAGCTCATCAATATTCTTCTTATATTCCTTGTTCCTTGCCACCATGTGAGAAGAAGATTACTGATACATATGTAGATCCCCTTCATGAGTAGTCATTCCTAGTTAGATTGTGGTCATCTCATAGTCGGATTATGTCATCTCATCAACTATCTTGATCACCTTCTTCAAAGAAGGATACTTCAATGTATTGATTACATATTTCCCACTATAGAACCACGATACCGTGTGTGTAAAATTTCTTTTCTTTCCCTTGTCCAGTGAGGAAAATGTTGATAAGTCAAGGGATACCACTCGTTAAATGCGGTGCAAGATTTAGGGGTTATCATTTCCTACATCCATGGGAACATCTCATTAGACTCAGGTTCTACGATAGGTGCATCAACCATTCCCTTCTTTGGAAGAGAAGGAACATCTTAGATGGGGGAGACATTGGTGCTACCAAGAGATGAGGCCTCTACTACTGATTAGAAGATCTGGGTCTTAAACTACGTGCTCTCCCTCCACTTGTGCTTCTGTCACTTGATCTTCTTCTTGCATTGTTATAACTGAGCCTTCTTCCACCTTATCTTTCTTTGGTGACTTTTCATGAGAATAAGTCTCTAATTCTATGGATATTTGTTTATAAATTTCTCGAATGCCTTAAACATGAGGGAAATTCCATCACTCTTGATGATGAGTGATGAGAGGATTGTTTCGTCATGAAGGCATACCTCATGATTAGATGATCATGGTTCTCTTCCTCTAAAGCCAATCTCTCATTCTCTAACCTCCTTCTCGGCCTACTCATTTATATCCTCTAATTCATGAACATACAAGTTGACATGAGGCGATGGATAAACCTTGACTACCACATACTCAGGATCATACATATCTGTCCCATCATCTTGCAAAATATCTTTGAACCAAGAGAACTTGAATTTCCTCATTTCATTGATTGTCATCCTCATATGATCCTTTTCTCGTACTTCAAATTCATCAACACAATTGGCCCAATAGTCCTCAATTTGTGGCTCATGTTGCAAGTATGGAACATGGAAAGAGTCAGGATCATCTCGAATGTTGAAATTAGGCTGGCGGTGTAGGAATGCAAAGTCAAATGAGTGAAGGAAACCTCCAAATGAGATGCATCATTTGCATTCTTACATGTGAACACCCCGAGAGAGATGGGAAATGAGATCAAATTCTTCTTCTTCCTAATTACATGTTTCCCACCGTAGAACCGTGAGGTCATGTGTGCAAACTTCCTTTTATTTCCCTTGGCCAATGAGGAAAATGATAATAAGTCGGGGCTTCCACTTGTTAGACAGTGCGAGATTTAGGGGTTATCATTTCTTGCATCCATGGGAACATCTCATCAGACTCTACTTCTATGATAGGTACATCAATCATTCCCTACTCTGTAAGAGGAGGCACATCTTGGATGGGGGAGAAATTGGTGTTAATAAGAGGTGAGGCCTCCTACGATGGTTTGTATCTTTGAAGCTTGAACTATGTCCTCTCCCTTCGCTTGTGCTTTTATCTTTGGATCTTCTTCTTGCATTGTTGCAACTAATCCTTCTTCCACCTTAGCTTTCTTTGGTGATCTTCCGTGAGAAGAAGTCTCCAATTCTATGGATCTTCATTTTGAACTTGCTCCAGAATGCCTTGAACTTGAGGAAACTTCCATGGCTCTTGATGATGAATAATGAGAGGCTTGTTTATACCTTGTAGGTATACCTCGTGATTGGATAATCATGGTTCTATTCCTCTAAAGCTGTTGGTCCGAAAATGCCGGGTGGACGGATCTATGGATAGACGAGCCAACAGTGTGTGCGGGGACATAGCCCCTTTTTGAGTCAGAAAGTGAAACTAGTTTATTACTATTCTACCAGCAGGAATCTATGCAAGTCTCACAATATTCTACCTTCGGGGGTTGGGATCTCATCCCAGTAGAGGTATTTCCAACTATGAAAAGAAGGGAAAGAAACGGGGTGAGGAGATAGGATAGATCTGAAGGGAGAAAAGAAATGAATTCCAAAGTAGAAAGGTCAGAGGGTCTATGTTTTGGGATGGTAGTAAATGGAGCTGAACCTACTTACATAGATGAACAAAGCAATACTGATGAATAAATGACAAAAAGTAGAGATAGATTCAACAGAATAAATGCATAAATCTGACATAAGAAAGATTAAAATGCTCATAACACACATATTCAACACAAAGTCTTAATATTTGTATTAATGTTTTCTTCTATTACAAAAGCTCAAAGTCTTTTCCTCTTACTTCTATTTTTCATCTAAAAAGTATCCACCACTTGAATACAACAAGTATCCAAGTATATATAGAAGAAGGAGAAGAGAGAAGGAAAAAAGCAACCAACAACTAATTACAAAATATCTACAAAATATCTAAAAGTCAATGTTGACTTTGGACAACTTGGTGGATGACAACATCCCATGGTGCAACATGGATGAGGTCATCATTTGTACCAACATACTCTTAGATATTTACAAAAAGGAAGCCAAGAGGAAGAAAGCTATTCATCGTCGTCTCACGGCTGAAAGGGGGTATCTTGCTTCTGTTGTTGTTTGGGAGAGGTGATGTGGAACTGAGTCCGATATTCCATGAATTTACTGATCATTGGCTGAAGTTGATCCTGGGTAGGACCCTTCGTATGATCACCGATGACCTCACAAGTCTCCCACTCATCTCTGAGTTTTTCAGGGAGTTTGAAATATTCATTGCCTGCCTCCATCAGGAACCCCACAAAATCACGGCAAGCCAGAAGGTTGTTGATGCATTCGGTGTCAAAAGTGGCTTCTGGCCCTAACCCTTGCGAGACGATCTCCTTAAAGATCCGGATAGTTTTGTCTGCCTTCCTCAAGGTGAAAGAAGGAGTAAGCAAGCCTGGAGACATTCTTAGAACAATTTTCTCCATTTGATGCATTGCATCTAGGGCTTCCTCCTTGACTTTGTCAATATTTTCCAGGATGAACTCCATCTGATCGACCCGGTAATCCAACACAGCAAGGATCTTGCTGGGTACCCTGGGGTGATTGAAAATGCTGAATTTCACCAAATCATCGACTGAGCAGTCAAGAATTTTCTGGAACGTCTCGTGTTGCAACCTTGCATGGTCCAACTCTTCGGAGATAGGTCCTGCGATCGCCTGGAGATCTTTGTTCACCCGACTGATGTTCTGATACAATTCGGTGAACTTGACTATTACCTCCTCGCTGTCTTTGAGGATTTGATCTCTCCAGGTGGAAACTACCATACCTTGTTCACCAATTTTGGCGTACTCATTTATCTTATCCTGGCTTAGGACCTCAGGAGTTTCAGTGGCAGTTGTAGGAGGTGCACTACCCATTTTTGCTAGGGTGTGGAGAAGATGTTTGTTTTGTTCTTTTAGTAACCTCTTCTCCTCCTTTGCTTCTTGAAGTTTCTTACAAAGGGCATCCACCGCAGATAGGGCCTCTCCTTGAAGACTTTCAGAAGACGTTCCCATTGTGACTTGGGTCACTATATAATCTGTCGGAGACAGATCCTTTTACCCTTTGAAGGATCGGGATATGCGATCTCCATTACTCTTTCTCCCGATGCACTCTGAGAGAAGCGGGTTATAGGATTTTGCTTCTTAGCCCCCTTTGCTGGGATGATGGAGAAGTCCATCGGTGTGATAGGGACTTTCCTCTTTTGCTAGCTCAGATGTTGGGAGATCCATGCTAGACTTAAGGGAACGGGACTAGAGGTAGAAGAGGGAGTAGCTGCAGTGGATGAGGGGAAATGGGTAGAGACACTTGGTGGTGGCATCGAGAGGGAGGCCGAGAAAGTGCTCACGGGAGGAAGGGATACTACAGGGGAGGTAGACGTGGGAATGGAAGGGAGCTGAGAGATGAGAGAAGAAATGGTGGGGGACAGCTTTACTGAGAGAAGAGAAGATGGATGACGAAGAAGGGGGAATAGTAGAAGATGGGGGAGAGGATATGACCAAAGGAATGGTCGCTTGAGTCACACGAGGAGGAGAAGGAGGAGAGGGAGAAGGGATAGAAGGGACCTCAGCGGTTGTAGTAGTGGCGACACCCTGAGTGGATGTTCCCATCGAAACACCTTCGCCGCTTTTCTCTGGGGATACCAGACTTACAACCTATTCTTGTGCAGCGGAAGGAGGACTTTCAGGAGCTCCTTCTTGAGTAGAGCTTGATTCACCCTCTTTATCCTTGCCTTTGACCTTTGGTAGATGCTTTGGCCTGACAGGTGCATTTCCCAATGGGGATGTAGTGAAATCTACTCCAAGGTAGATAAGGCCATTCATTCTGCACCAGTGTTCTATCCTCCGCAATGTCTCCTTGACCCTTTCTTCAATGGTCTGGGGTGCTTTTGTTCTATCAATTGTAGCAAATGGCCAGTTGTCCCCATCTGTGTCCAGATATACCTGATCAACTTCTTGATTGGTAGTTTGATAACCCTTTGGAACAATGGCCACGCCATATTGAATAATCTCTGCCAAGGCCAAGCGGGAGTGATCCTTCCTTCTAAGTTCGACCTCATGATACAGGTCGATATAGATGTCCTCGATCTGTGGAATGTGGATCGATTGAGTTTTCCTTGGGAAGGTAATTCCTTGGATCAAAAGTGGGCCTCGCCGGGAAGTTGTGCTTTAGATTGAGCAGTTCTAGCTCTGTAAACATTTCCCGAGGATTTGTGGTGAGAAATGCAGGTGTATCTACCCACTGTAAGGGGGAAAGGAGTTCCACCCTTCTTTCTCTTCAAACATTTCTCATGGTAGGTTATGAGCTGTCTGGACAGCTCCAATAGGATCAACTTGGGGCCAGCATATCTTAGCAATTTGGTGGGCTCCCCCAAGAAGTTGGCCGCTCTGAGATAGGTGAAGGTGGGGAATTGGGTAAATAGTGCCCCCCACTTCTCAGTTGTTGTGACTATGCTCTTGGTCGTCCGACCATGAGTCATATTTGGCCTCAAAAGGTAGACGATGCCATAGAAGAAAGCATCGTTGATCTTAGTAAACTGTGGGATGTTGTTCTCCAGCTTCAGCTCTGGGTAGTATTCATATATCTTTACCTGAGGCCAAACCCCACATCAGCTTAGTGCTGGATAATCCCTCTCCGAGGCTACAGCGTAGACTACGTAGGAGTTCATGTAGAACCTCCCCATTGTGGTGAGTTGTTGGAGCTGCTCGGATATGGTGCTACTTATGATCTCCGCCCACTCAAAGCGTTGATCTGGCACATTCTTGTTCATAGTTTCAAGGTACCTGAGCATCCATTTGTGAAAGTAATGGGCATCTTAGAAAGCCCAAAAACTCTACTTAGGAATGTGATGGTGTCACTCAATTCCTCGGAGAAGTCACTGCGGTGAATAACCTGTGGCCATCTGGTTATCACCTTCTTGTTCTTTAAGTAGACTTCATTCATCAGTTGCATGCACTTGTCTTCATTATCCTCCCATGCCTTGGTGCAGTCCTCTTGGCTTACAGCCACAAAGTGTCGGTGGTGAGGAATGCCCAGCATGATCTCGAAGTGCCGGGCAGTGAGGTTGATTACGACCTCGCCCTTTTCATTTTCGACACACCTTGTGTCTTTGTTGTAACAGTGGGCCACCACCATCATAAATTCATTGTTTTCTTGTCTTGTGGGATCCCCCAAAAAACCAGTCCATTGCCCACCAAACTTGTCCATCTAAGGACTTCCTGTGACTCTCCTAGTTTTGGCCCAGAAATCCTCCATGTCGATGTGACCGAGTTCTGAGTCTCTTATGTCCAGGTCACATTCTACCTGGGACTTGGGCATTCTAACCCTTTGGTATTTATACTTCATCTCTTCTTCTATAAGCTTAGCCTTACCCTTTGACTTGGTTGGCCTTTTGCTTGATGTAGACATATATGGATCGAGTTCGATTCTTTGATATATGCAAGAAGAAGGAGAGAAGTCCAACGCCAAAGAGCCATGTTAGCTGTCAGATATTCCATTAAAGTGCTACAGAATGAGGAGTTAGTAATTTTAAGGCCTCAGGGCGCAGGATGCAAGAACACTGCAAGCTGCAGAGTTAATAGAATGGTGCACTGAATCAGAGTGTTACAAGGAACAAATCAGCACCAAAGGGCGCAGGGTGCAAGTATTTTGCATATGAAATTATTGTTATTGTAAGCGGGGATGCGCCTATGCCATTTATGTAGTTTTATACTGGGTGCAAATAATTTTGGTGTTGCATGGGGGTAGGGTGCGCCAATGGCGCATGTAATTTGCGTGTAACACGAGACTTTGGTGCACCGAAGGGCGCAAGATCAATGTGTGTAACACCAAAATTACATGCGCATAGGGGGACTTTGGCGTGGTGCAGGGATTTCTTGCATGACACTTTGTTGTTGTAAACGGGGATGCACTGCGCTAGATTTAGGATTTTACTTGGTTTTCACATGGCGCAGGGATACTATATGTTGCAATCAAGGTCGGTGCGCCTTCTTGGCGCAATGCTGTGTTTCTTGTAACAAAGGTGGTGATTGCACCTAAAGGAAAATACAGCTGAGAACAACTTTCAAGTTTTCTTCCCTCTTTAGTTCATGACTTTCAGGTTTTCTTGACGTGATTTGATAGTGGGAGGAACACAGCAAAGAGGTCAGGATTTATTTTTTAGGTAGAGCCCCCTTCTGGCCAGCAGATCTGGAAAGAGGATAAAAATGGTTTGGGGGAAGATTTGCAAGAACAGGAGGGGTTTAAAGCTTCAGATCCATTTCACCAAATTCACAAACAACCAGCAATAGAAAACACAAGAGGGATGAGGACCACTTACCCGAAAATATATAGAAAGTGAGAGACGAAGCGGGGTCCACGAATGCGATATGAGGAGGACGGGCGTGCTGACAGGTGCTAGAGGAATAAAATTTATCACGTGTTTTCAATTGTGAAAGTGACAAGGCGGATGCACCTATATATAGGCAAAGGTGTAATAAATGCGCCAACCACTTTTTCAAGGGCGCACCAAAACATGTGTCGACACGTAAAAATTTTTGCCCTTTGGCGCGGATATACGCGTGTCAACACGAGAATTATTTGTGCCCCTTGGCAAAAATTTAGTACTGTCAACACTTCATTTTGAGCGCCTTGGCACACCAAAACACGGCGCAACAATTTAGTTGTTAACATGAAGGCGCATGCACCTTGGCGCATGCAAGAAAGGCACATCATGGGAGGCGCAACAATTGTTGTGTTAACACTTCAAAGGGTGTGCCAAAGGAAATGAAGGGGGCATGAATTTAGTCTGTGTTACATAGATAAAAGGTGCTAGCCAAAAGGACCAAAATGACTAAGTTCGGAGAACTAGATTTCCCGGAAAGGGATTTTGTAACATTTTGAATGCGAGAGGGTCCTTGACGAGGGACTAGGACAAAATTTTGGTATGGTTACCTGTAAAATTACCCTTGTCAATTTTACGGGATAACAGAAACCAATCCCTTTTTCTCTTGACCACCTTCTCAGTCCACTCCTTTATATCCCTTTATTCATGAGCATACCGGTTGACTCGAGGCAATGGAAAAACCTTGAATTCCATGTACTCAAGATCATACACATCTATCCCATCATCTTACAAAATATCTCTAAACCAAGAGAACTTGGATTTCCTCATTTCATTGACTTTCATCCGCATATGATCCTTTTCCCATACTTCAAATTCCTCATCACAATTGGCCTAATAGTCCTAAATTTTTGGCTCCATTACAAGTCTGGAACATGGAAAGAGTCAAGATCATCTTAGATGTCGAAATTAAGCCTGGAAGTATAGGAATGTAGAGTCAAATGAGCAAAGGAAACCTCCAAATGAGATGCATCATTTGCATTCCTACACGTGAACATCCTGAGAGAGATAAGAAATGAGATCAACTTCTTCTTCCTAATCTTGAGTTTGTTTTTTTACCCGTATGACTTTCCTATAGAGATAAAATAGTACAATTTAGTTACTAAGGTACTTAGGAAACCTTAGTAGATCTTGGTTGAAGTTGGAAACTCACAAGTAGGAGAAGGTCAAGAATTAGATGAAGTAGAGCCATACGTTTTGATTAGGGGTGCCACTTGTGGTGACATACTTGGCCTATAATCACTCTCTAGGTTTTAGACCATGTACATTGTGAATGTATCATTCTCGTGAGTGAAGTGTAGACACCAAAATGGGTCACACTCCCTTGGTCCCTCATCAAATAATCACCTTGAACACACTCACCTAACCATGGCCCCATTCCCCCACTCTAATATTAATTAAATTAATCCATTTCCTAACAATATTTATTATTTTAAGTATCCTAATTAATATAATTCTCACACCACCACCTCACATACCCACCTCACTCCAAATCTATTCTTATTATGTTTCCATAACTAACTAAGACCTACGTAAACCCTAAAAAGCAAAGCCTACATTCCCTCTAACCATATTCCCGCCCATTAAAAACCAGTTTCCATTCTAATCCGTGACGAAAAATAAAGAAGATCCAAAACTCAAGCAGACCTATCCATTTTTATGAGACCTAGAAAATCCCTCCCTAACCAACGCCGGTCACCCTAAACCACCTCCGGTTAACCTAAAACTATCGTCAATTACCATGTATTCCCTAAAACAACCTTATTTTGAGGTTGACACATTTAGAGAGCAAGGACGAAACCAAAGCTGCATGTAAGTAGAACCAACATTCACACACGCATCCGAACATCCACAGCCAACATCAAAAGTGATCACAGAGCCATTTGCATTCATGGAAGCATGGGAAGCGCCATCACCACATCAAATTCCATCCATCTGATCAACTACCATTTCCATCCAACCACCAAGCTCATATAATGTAAGTATTTTGTTAACCAACATTCATCCATTTTTGTTTTAGTAGGCTCTGTTACCTCTATTATCAGTTTCTACTTGCACCCCCATTCTCCCACCATTTACCTTCATGCAAGTTTGATCATTCCTTCACCCACACCACTAAATTTCCCATACCTAACTGTTAAACACCTCTAAGTATACCTAATATCTCCACAGACCTTTCCATTACCCTCTCCATTTTCATTTAGCCTCAGATCTATCCCAACACCAAGATTTTAATAAGTTTTGTCACACCGAATGTATCAATTCGGTTACCCATGACTATCGTCGGTCCATCCTGAACCATCATTAGTTATACTAGACCAACATCAGTCTTTGTGTTTTACCCTCAGACCAAGAACAGAGCCTAAATTCCCACCAAATACCCAAAACAACCCAAAACTAGACCCTAACTAACCAGACTCAAAGACTCTGACAGAGAGACCTTTCCCTTCAGATTCAATCATATCTTAGCTTGTTGTGAAAGAATTTTCTTATTATAGTCGAATGAGATACCTAAATCATTTTAACTACAATAGGATTTCATTTATTGTTAACATTGAATTGTTTTAAACAATGGATTGATAGCCTTCTAGGGAGTATCACACTTCCCGGAACTAGCATACATTAGGCAATCCATTGTCATATGCTATTTAATCTCTTTTGGTGGTCTTGTTGTTCATTTCAGGTAGTTCCTCCTAGCCAAAAGGAAGCTCTCATGATCAGCTGTGGATCAAGAAGTCATACGCGCGCAACAACCTTCAACCAAATTTTTAACAGGTATTCCTCCTAGCCCTTTTACCCTTATCTATTTCATCAATATTCAAAGAAATTCTCTAAGAATTAGGTGAAACATTTTGGCACGCCTAGTGGGACCCATTCGGGGTTCCTTGCATTTCTTCATTTCTAGGTGAAAAGTTGTATGTTTGTTTCCTTTTTGAAAGGTTCTCACATTAAAATTTCTCCCTGTAATCTTCTCTTCTTTCTATTTTCTCAAAGCAATCATGTTTTGGTGCTATAAAAAGAATTCTTCTTTTCTTTCATCAGTATTGCATTAGTGAAAGATCATATTCTCTCCTTTTCTTTCAATTTGGGCTTAAAATCAACTACATTTCATTCTACTTTCGCATTAGCAAACATTAAATGAGGGAAACCTATACACTAGAAATCATGCCCAGTTGATGGTTGATAAACAAATCGTAGAAAAGCACTTCCTTTCTCTTCTTCTCTCTCTGAGTCTTACCCAAACATCACAAAAATTGAAAAATATACACATTCTTAAACAACATCTTACTCAAAAGAAGTTGTAGGTGATCACATGATCATGACATAGTGGGAACCCATCTCATTACTTTTGTCAAGTCATTATCTCAGAGGACGGCCCGCCCCCACCATAACATAACCTAAAACCTCTCCTTGTAGATCTCCTTCTTTGTAGGAAGCCTTCCTCACCAAAAAATCTATTCTAAAGTTCATGAGTCAGTCTTCTAAATAGCATAAGTGAACAAACATAAAGGAAATAACACTCTTAGGATTGTATTTCTTAGTGTTTCTGCTTGACTTGTGTTTTGAGGTGAGAGGACACATTCTTCATCTTTTTATTTTTCCTTGCATGCTCCTCATCATAGTTGGTGTATTCCAACTTCATCTGAGTGTGCCTAGACCTCATTTTCATCATTCTCAGAATTTTGGGTTTGATTCCATACTTGATTTTAAATCACAACCAAATTTTCTTCATCTTTTTTCAATTTCATAGAATCGGTGTCATCTAGAGACCGGGTCGGTTACCCTTTGACCGTCACTGTTTTACCCAACCAGCGTCGGTTTACTATTCTTTTGGTTAACCTACCCAAAAGGACACCTATTTCATATTATTTGTTATTCAGAGTCTCTGTAACTCTCATCATCTTCTCTGTCTGATAAAATCCATCTATAACTTATCCACCTGGTAGATTATTAGCCTTTTGCCTTGTTTTGGAAAATTGTTCATTTTCCACAATGAGTGACCATGGTTACTTGTGACCGACATCAATTTACTCTAACTAGCATTGGTTATCCTGTTCAAATTTCCAGCTGACATTTTTACCCTATCCACCTAACATTGCTTGTTTTTCCTAGTTTATGCTTTGTATTTTTGTGTCATTTACAGAAAGCAGTCCCACCAAATTAGTACTTATTCACATGGTGCTGACTCGTAGTCAAGAAAATACCCTCATATTCCACACTAGTTGTCAACCACTCCCACCTAGTCCTTCACCACCTTCCATTCTATCACCCATGGATCCTACCCAGCCTATTACTATCGCCACAGGTGACGAGGAGTTCACACGACTCCTTGACTAGAACCTTGTCACCTTACAGTTCTATCTTTCCCACTCATCCACTTGAGATGCCTCGGGTCAGTTGATATATGGCATGCCCATATCTATCCCCCAAATCTTGTTCCTACTTCAGTGTCAGTCCCTTCTAGCTCCATGTTACCCGCACCTACCTTGCCCCTAGTCATTTCACACTAGGCCCTATACCTACTATGACCGCCACATCTGCCACATCTATTGCACCCACAACATCCACTATACCTTCATCCACCACCTAGAACATAACCTCATCCATGCCTATTATCTCACATATACCCATAGAACACAACCACCCCCGGTGTCAATGACCCCTACCCCATTTCAAAACATTGTCCTTTATATTCCACATTCCTTAGCCCCCATCGCTACTAGGGTTACCTCAACCCTTCCACCTCCATATATGTACTATCAATAGCCTCTCGTTTCATCCATCATTCATTCTAGGTATGCACCTCTATCTCACTCCCTCATTCTCAACCTACCTATGCGGCATCACCATATACTAGAATTCCACCTCCATCATATGTCCAAAACCAACCCTCTTACACTACAGGAGGTACCCATCCATCACCACCTACTAATGACCTCATCAAGTTAATGATGGACAAGATGCAGACACTAGAGGCATCGGTTTCTGGCTCGCGCAACTCTCTCACCTATGATGAAATTTACAATGAGCCCATACACCCATCTATTCCTATTCTTCCATATCCCATACATTGGGAGATTCCTAAATTTAACCGCTTCAATAGCAAAGAGAACCCGCAACAACATTTGTGGTCTTTCAAACATGGGTGTTATCTGATCACCCATGATGATGCTTTGCTTTTGAGGACATTTCCCATGTCTCTAACCGGGCCTGCATTAGACTCATATAGTGGGTTACCTAGACATTATATCTATTCATTTAATCAGGTAGCCCAAGCCTTCTTGGATCACTTCTCTATCAACATTGTTAAGAAAGTGACCATGACCGACCTCTACTCTATGCCTCAATATGACGACAAGTCTATCGAAGATTTTGTCACTTTGGTTGGCGTAACCTAATTAATCCACTCACATTCCAATTACCACAAACCGAACTCATAGAGATCTTCACTCAGGCTTGTGCTAGACATATCTCGCAGATCCTACAGTGCACTAAAGCTAGAGATTCATGCCATCGAAGAAAATAAAATCCAACTACGTAATAAGAAATTGACATTTAAGTCAAATGATACCTCTTCTTCTTTGAAACCACAGAATAATGATTCAAAATCCAAGGGAACCGCTAACGTAGTGGTACTCAAGGCTAACCCAGATCATCCATCAAATCAGGCTAAGCCCTCATCTAATCTTTCTCTTATCCATAATTTTCAATTCAAACGAGAACAACAAAAATACACCCCAATTAGGGAGCCTTATTCTTCTATTTTAGAAAATCTCATTAAAGCTGGGGACATCACCCTTCGTCCTATAAAACCACGCACTAGTTTTGATCCTGCTCGCCCCACACCTACGTGGTATAAAGAACATGACTTCTTTAACTATCATTGAATAAAAGGTCATAATGATTGCAATTGCATCACTTTCAAGAACATTGTCTAGAAATGCTAATGCAAACTCCTCGCAGGAGTCCATGAATGTTGAGAGGGTGTGCGTACCGTAGAGAGAGATCAGATCGATTGCGAAGAACTCCTTTTTGTCTGGGAAGGACTACCTACAAGTAAGAATACAAGACCACCAGATTTTAGTTAGACAATAAATGAGGGAACTACCTTGGGCCCAGGAAATATTAGACTTCCTTTCGAAGGTGGTCAGTTCCCCTTTTAATACGAATTAACACAAATGATAATAAAGAAGCTATTGCAAAATCACGATTTAGGTACCTCGTTACAAAGCAATAGAGACTAAACTACCAATAATAAAACGTCACGTTGTTTGTTTGGTCAATGGTCATTGATACGTTCAGCTCGAGTTACAGGGATAAACCAGACTGGATCTGAGGTTGTTAGGAGACAAATAAGTGAGAGGAAGGTTTTGGGTATAAGTCACAGTGACCGATGGTCATTGGATAACCGACTGCGGTTAGAGAACCGCTGCTGGTAGGGGATAACCGACACCGGTAGGGTCAGTAATCTAGGGTGCTTCTGGATAGAGGTTGGTTGCGGGGGTGATTGTGGGATTGTGGGGTTTTTGGTGGATGGTGAGGGGAATAGTGAGATGACGGGGAAGACTCGAGAGTGTGATAAAATTGTCTTGGGCAATCTGAGGATGTATGGATGAAGGTTAAGTGCGGGAGTCTTTGGCAGGTGGTAGATCTAGGAGTGAGCTTATAATTACTATCAATCAAAAGACTCGAGAAATGGTGCTTAGAAACATACAAGACACTACTTACTCGTTCTTGATGAAGATTCGAGTCAAGGAATGTGGTAGTGAGCGGTAAAGGCTCGGTTAGGATGATCGGTATTGGAAAATGAAAAGTGAAGCTATCCTCGAGTCTTTTCCAATGCTTGAGATGAGTGTGGTGATCCAGTGGCTCGGTTGCAGTCTTGGCTCGATGCTCCTTCTCTGCAAACCTCTTCTCTTTTCTTCACTTGTCTATCTTGCAAATGAATTTCCGGATCCTTTCAAATGAATTCCCGATCCTTTGTTTTTGGTTGGGGGAGGTCATTTACAAGGAAACCGATGGCGGTTACGTAACCGACGGCGGTCGAGTAGGAACCGATGTCGGTTAAGTCAAAGTGGGCTATTTTTAGTAAAATAGCCAACTTTCCCTCCTTTTCTCTCGAGGGATTAGTTGTGGGCTTGGTCAAGTCATTATTAGGTTGGTTTTGGTGCGGGTGAGGAGTAATTAGTCATGGGTGTGGATGTAGACCAAGTTATAGGTCTTAATTAGGTTAGTTTAGGGTTAGGGCTAGGTCATGATGAGGTGGCGAAATGAGGTGGCAGGTTTGGAGATGTGGATTTATTAATTATAAGGTAATTAATAAATAATTGTGCAAGGTTTAGGTGGTGAGGTTAGGTTGCGAAATGAGATGCGGGGCACAGGGTGTCGTAAGACACAAATTTGGTGTCTACATTAGCCCCTTGTTGTCGTGTAGCTTGTCTTGTAAAGCTGCACTGACAATTAATAAGAAGTGATTGCCCCAGTTAAGGGTATAGGTAATCCCCCTCAAATCTATCACAGATTGAGGCGTGACGTGAAATCAGGGATAGGGTTGATAAAGGGTGAATGGTGTTGAGATGATGGTAAGATGGTGGGGTAAGTTCAAGGAAGCAGACGCACGTTGAAATGCAGTAGTGTGACCAGGGTACATGATTTGAAGAGCAAACAAGCAATACATAGGCAAAGGTCGATAGTTTATCCAAACAAGGTTGATATAATCCTGGTATCCAAGGCATAGGAAGTAGCTCCAGGGGATATAACGGGTAAGGTACAGGAACGTTTAGGCATGTTCGGCAGTACCAAATGGTTGGTTTGGTTGAGATAAACGTCACGGTCTCGGTCTAGGCAAAGTTGGTCGGTGATCAAGTCAAGTATCCTAATCATGCTAAAACACGAACAGGTGAGCTCGATTGAACAAAAAGTTACATGATGGGTGGATAAAATTGTAATTTGTGGGTTTTGGGTGAGGTATTTAATTGGTGTGGCCTTGGGTGGGCGATTGATGAGTGAGGGCCTTGGGTTGGGTCTGATTGGGTGGGTGCGGCCTTGGGTCGGGCCGGATTGGGTGGTTGCGGCCTTGGGTCGGGCCTGATTGGTTGGTTGCGGCCTTGGGTCGGGCGATGGTTGGTTGGTTTGCGGCCTTGGGTCGGGGCAAATGGTTGGTTGCGGCCTTGGGTCGGGCAAATGGTTGGTTCGGCCTTGGGTCGGGCCAAATGGTTAGGTTGGCCTTGGTGGGGCAAATGGTTGGTTGCGGCCTTGGGTCGGGCCAAATGGTTGGTTGCGGCCTTGGGTGGGCCAAATGGTTGGTTGCGGCCTTGGGTCGGGCCAAATGGTTGGTTGCGGCCTTGGGTGGGCCGATTGGTTGGTTGCGGCCTTGGGTCGGGCGAATGGTTGGTTGCGGCCTTGGGTCGGGCCAAATGGTTGGTTGCGGCCGTGGGTCGGGCCGATTGAAGTCAAAATAAGGCTAGTCAGCAAAGCCAGGGGTAGGTGATGGGAAAAAGTGGAGATTGGTGGATAAGGGTGGGAGTTAGGGAAGGAAGTTGGTAACCGATATCGGTTATGTGTGACCGATATCGGTTAGAAGACCGATACCGGTATTCTAGGGTGCAAAATAACCGGTATCGGTTATAGGTCAAAACCTATAAAAAGAAAAATACGGCATGTCATTGTCACTTTGTGAATTTGAGCACCCAATTTTAGTAGTTATCGAGGTGTGAAGTGAGTTTGTTGTTGAGTTTGTGGGCTGAGTTGGCATTGATTAAGTGGAGGAGTGAGTGATTGGTAGACCCAGCGAGCAGGAGGCAGAGTTTGATTGGTTGAGGACCCAGCTGAGGAGATTTGGAGCCATGGCACAGCCAGGAGGAGTAGGAGGTGTTGGACCAGCTGGACCACCGCCACCTATCCCACCATGATGACGTGTAGTCATACCGGTAGGCTCTGAACTCCTACCTATGTGAATTTAATGAGTTTAACTTAGATGTGGGTTTTGGGTAGGAATCTTAATTTTAATAAAATAATGAATGAATGGAAGTAATTTGTAAAATGGAGTGGGTAGGTAGGCTAGTTAGGTCAAAATGGCAGGGTGGGTAGGTTTTTAGGGTTTTCTTGTGGGTAAATAGGTAGAAATAGGTAAAAATGTGTTTTGCGGGCCGTTTTGGGTTCGGCCCCGCAATTGGACAGTGACCGATGTCGGTCACTAGGCGACCGGCATCGGTCACAGAAAATAGTTTGTATACATTGTTTGGGTATAGACCGGCGTCGGTCATAGGTCGACCAGTGTCGGCACATATAATTTACTTGGGGGGACCGATGGCGGTCGAGGGTGACCGGTACCGGTCAGCATGGGTAGGAGTTGTGGTTTTTGTTTGTTGTTAGAATTTTGTCGTGTTGTTTTGTTTGTTTGTTTGGGGGTGAAGGGGGAGGGGGTAGAGTTGATAGGAAATGTGATTGGGGTGGGGAAATGGGGTTGTTGGGGGCTGGTTTGGGTAGGATAGATTAGGTGTTGGGTATGAAGTAGGAGGTGCTAAATTGGCGGGGGTATAATTAGATGGCTAGAGTAGATCGGGGTGGTTGGTAGGGTGTGAGATAAGTAAAGGGGATATCGTAGATGTATAGGGTAGATAGGTGGGTGTAGATGTGTGTTGTAGAGTCGGGTTGTGGTTGGGTGGGTAAGTGGGTATAGAGAGTTAAGGTAGTTGTTATTGTAAAGGGTAGGCTGATGAAGTGGGTTGTTTTGCGGGCACGCAGCAGCTCACGATGCGGGATCGGATGCCCCCTCTATTGAGGCGGATGCGGCCACATGTGTCGCAGCGCAGTGGGCCATCATGCGAGAGGTTGGACTCGGTGGAGTCAGTGGTATAGGGCTGTGGATAGGGACCACAGCCTGATGGTTGCCCTCATCGAGAGATGGGATCGCAACCAATGTCTTCCATCTCCCTCTTTGGAGAGATGAGCGATTACATTAGAGGATGTGTATCGCATCACGAGGCCGATCGATAGGTGAGGTAGTGTTCCAGGTGGATGCGGAGACAAGCGATGGACAACATCCTGCATGTATTTGGGGATGTAGCCCCATTGATTGACCTATCACAGCGTGAGCATTGCCTATGGCGACATGTATCATCGCGCACACCAACAGGAGACACGGCTTGCCGTGTTGATGATGATAGGTATCACCTGCTTCGCCCTCCCGGACTCAGAGGGAGGCCGCTTCCCATGGGCTTTGATGGGAGTTTTGCACGAGATGGTAGAGGAGCATACATGCTATGCCTGGGCACCAGTGTATCTAGTGTAGCTATACAGAGAGTTGTGGGGTTATCGCCGTATGAGGTGATTTGGTATTTGCTCGACATTTTTGTTACACTGCGTTGGGCATATGAGCACATCATCTATATACGACTAGTAGGGCTGCCCCAGCAGGCAGGGCCACAGATAGTATATAGATATGGATTTTAGAGGTGGTTGGGGGTCGTGGGCAGCCACGGTGGTGCTCGCGGGGCGAGATGTGGCCTACTACCGTCATATGTTAGAGGCTTGACCACTTTGGACATTATATGGAGGCCCTACGAGAGGCCATCGGCCCGAGGAGAGCAGAGCACGAGATGCGTTGGATCAGTATAGTTTACGGATAGGCTGGACGGAGGCCTGGGGAGTATGAGAGGATACCCCTAGAGAGGGTACGACGGTAGTTGGGCTTGCGACAGGATGAGCCACCTCCCTTCCCACAGTATCGGAGGGATGATGTAGAGCCCCCCCACACTGCCGCGCCCGTTTGACCCAATTGGGTAGCGAGAGACCGGCGTGATGATATCGATGGATGATCCGAGAGTAGCGAGGGCCTTTTTGGTTTGGTGGGTAGGTCAGAGAGCAGCTATGAGAGCACAGCCCACACAGCCAGATTTGGCGACTGTGATAGCGGAGAGGGACCGGCTCTTAGGACAGGTGCAGTTATTACAGGGGCAGCTTGCTGCTGCACGAGCAGCAATTGGGGGTGCTACGAGGCGGGTGCTTAGCACGAGCTCGAGCACGAGCGCGAGCGCAGTGCAGCACCAGGCACGAGCCACGCACCACCACAGCAGCACGCAGCAAGCACCGCGAATAGGCACGAGCACGAGTGAGTGACAGTACCGCCACGGGCAGGGGGTGTGTGGTAGGGAGGGCCACTGCTATTAGGAGTCGGGGACCGGCCCCAGCAGCCATGGTGGCACGGGCCCGCTATATGGAGGTGAGAGCGGAGGCCCGGTATTATCAGGACGTGCTCGATGGTACCGGGGCTGACTATCAGCCATATGCGGCGCACAGAGCCGAGACATCCCGGAGCCAGAGATCCCAGGGAGGCGCGTAGCCACGGCCGGTGGGTGGTCGGTGGAGGGAGGAGAGCGAGAGCAGCAGCGAGAGACCAGCGGGGAGGGGCCGAGGTGGTGGAGAGCTGAGACATCCACAGGGAGTGGAGATGGGTTTTGATATTGGATATAGACACGGTCTTGAACCGGTATGTATATAGAGGCCTGCGTGCCCACATATGATTTATTTATTCATTTTTGTTGTATATACCGGCTGCGAGCGAGTACATTTGTATAGTTGATACCGGCTGCGAGCGAGTATATTTTGATATGAGAGACCGGCTACTGGCGAGCGAGTCGAGATTTTGAGAGAGAAGCGGGCTGCGTGCGCTTTTTGTATTTTTAGATCACGAGAGGCCCCATGCAGGGCAAGTTGTATATTTTGACATTGATATATATATAGATGATGAGTTTGATCCACATGGTGTGTATAATGATTGGTTTGATGTATAGATTAAAATGTCTCATGTGTTTTGTCGATGGTTTTGAAATTTAATGTATATAGATGATGAGTTTGATCCACATGGTGTGTATAATGATTGGTTTGATGTATATATTAAAATGTCTCATGGTTTTGAAATTTAATGTATATAGATGATGTTGTTGAAATTTTGATGATATGTATATGTGTTGATGGGATTCTGATGACAAATATTGATGACGATGTCGTTATGCAGGGAAAAGAGGCGGGCGCCACCAAAAATTTGCAAAAAATACAAAGAAAAGTCCTAGGTTTAAGCAAAAGGAGACATGTGACCGATATCGGTTAGCTAACCGATGTCGGTAGATATATGACCGATACCGGTTAGGTAACCGATATCGGTTATGCTAAAACAAGCTTTTCTAAAAATAGAAAAGCTTGGGAGGCAACTTAAGTTCTTATTTTTAGAGTCATGCAACAAGTTAAATACGAGGATGCGCGTTGTTTATGATTTGGTAATCTGAGTAATTGCATGGGAGAATTGAGTGATAAGGAGGAAAAGAGCAGGTAAAGTGATTGTGGGCTGAGATTAAGAAGGTAGAAAGGCAAGTTATATTGAAGAGGGTGGTGAACATGGCTGAACAAGGAGAAGCATCAGCAGGAGAGCGAGAGGAAGACAGGTTCCACCTCAAGCTGCTGCCTCCCAAGAGGTAAAATTTTTGGTTGTAATTCAATTCTTGCATGTTTTATGAATAGGATGAGAGAAGGTAAGTGGGTAGAGATGAAAAAGAAAAGGTGATAGGCAAGGGTTTGGGATGGGGTGAGTGTTATGGGGTAGGTAAGCGGGGGTTTGGGTATGTTTGTAGGTACAGAGAGGGGTAAATGAGCAAAATAATTATCGTAGGTGGTGTTTGTAAGTAGGTGTATAGGATTGACAGTGACCGATATCGTTTAGAGATAACCGGTATCGGTTAGGTAACCGGTATCGGTTATCTATAACCGATATCGGTTACTGTATGAAATTCCAGAATGTGAGAAAAAACACTTGGGGATTTGATTTATTGAATGGTTGTTTGTTGATTTGATGTATGCAGGCAGAGGTAGGTTTGAGGATGAATGATAGTGTGCCAGCTTTGTTGTCACGAGTCGAGCGGATGTAACACCAGTTGAATGGGCATTGATAAA
Source organism: Taxus wallichiana var. yunnanensis (assembly GCA_018340775.1). NCBI lineage: Eukaryota > Viridiplantae > Streptophyta > Pinopsida > Cupressales > Taxaceae > Taxus > Taxus wallichiana. The sequence continues at coordinate 944,794,849 of CM031240.1, forward strand.
CCGTGTGGGGTTAAGTGGAATCGCTATTATTCACGAATCACATGCAATCATGCTATGTTGCAGGCGTTGATTGAGAGATGGAATCAGAAAAGAATACCTTCTATCTGCCAATAGGGGAGATGACAGTGACGTTGGAAGATGTGTTTAGAATTTTGAGGCTCCCAATTATAGGAAGACCAGTGTATCAGGCGGGGCCTAGCATGGCGCGGGGAGCGATAACAGTAGTATTTGGTTCAGCTGCATGAGATTTGACACAGCGAGGTTTGACATTCACTTATGGTATAATGTATGCAGCACACCCTGAGGAAACAAGGTTGGCAGTGGTATTAATGATAGCGGTGGGGTATTATGCATTACCGAGGGTGGATGGGGGAAGATTTCCAAAAGCATTGATGTGTATTATTTGGGAAATGATAGAAAGGAGCGTGACTTTCGCATGGGCACCCGCATATCTGGCGGAGCTATACGAGGGTTTATGGGCTGCGGTGAAATCACGGGGCGACTTTGGATTGTGCATACTTATTACATTGTTGGGCCTATGAGCACATTGTGTGTGTGTGACCAATAGGCCGACCAATCTAGGAAAGAGAGACAAGAGTGCAGAGGTTGGGATTCAGACGATGGGTCCAAACAGAACAAGAGGCGAGATCCCAGGCCGTGATAGATGACATCGAGTATTATAGGTAGATGTGGGAGATGGTGACGATTGCGGATATTCGTTGGAGGCCTTACGGGAACTATATGGTGACAGAGAACATAGCTGAGGATTTGAGGGGTGTAGAGCGATTGAGGTGGATCGCGGGGCAGGCCAAGTGAGTACGAGAGGATTCCTCTAGATCGCGTGCGGTGACAATTTGGATTTGTTCAGGATATACCCATGGCTTATAGACCATACATGAGGATCGATGCCGAGGCATCATTCTCACCTCCCGGCCGACACCTCCAGAAGGGCCAGAAGAGATAGCAGCCGATCGCAGGGTAATGGATGCGGGAGCGACAGAGGCTTATAGATTATGGTGGGTAGTAGAGAGCTGCGAGTGTACGTGACGTGAGAGGGCGATCATCGACGACATTTGTGATTACAGCGGAGAGAGACCTGCGAGGATTTGGTTCACCGGCTTCAAACACGGGTGAATGAGACAACGGATTGTTAGAGGTTTCGCGATTACTGAGTGGAGAGACTAGAGGCAAGATTCCTCCACGCGAGAGGCGTATTCGTATGTTTACGGGAGATGTTGGCGGATCGGTGGGAGGAACCAATAGTAGTGGCACCTTTGAGGATGGAGAGGCCAGGTGAGTGGCGTCGACGATCACGATCACCACCTGATTCGGGAGGAGGCGCAAGGGTCTAAGTGAATTTCATAGGGGTATAAGAATAAATAAGGATGCCGACCTGCGCGTCGATGATAGAGAAGATGTATTTGTTTAACATCTAAATAAAACTGAATATGTATGTTGATTTGAGTTATGATAATAATAAGAATGGTTGTGTTTTGAATGTTTGTTTGGAAAAAAAAAAGGATAAAGATGAATGTTATCAAATAGAAATACACAAAAATATTTATATTTACAACACATGATAGGTTATGGTAGGGGATGGTCGAGCTAACCTTGGGAGACCCCATGTCTCCTAAGTGCTGCCTACATAGCCCATTGCACAAAGCAAGGAGGGCCTCGAGACCGATGTAGTTCTCCCTTAGGACCGAGGGGAGAGGTGAATTCGAGCAATTTGGTTGTGGTTAGGCAATTTGTTGGTTGGTAAAAAAATATTGATATTGGTAGGGTAATGTTGTTGGTGTTGGTAAGGGATTGGCGATGTTGGTGTAGGTATAGGTGAAGCGAAAGTTAGCTTACCCAAGTAGTAGGGCGTGTCTGATTAAGGTCAACACATAATCCTAGATTCGAGTAAAAGAGGCAAAAGTGTCCCGTAGTTGAAAAGAGCTAAACAAACCACATATTAACGTAGGATGAGCTTGAATCCTAGGTACCTTGCATATGCGAGAAGTCGATAGGTGAAAAGAGTTGTATAATCACAATATATCGGATATACGTCACGTCCCTTGAGTTTTGTTGCTTTGTGAATGGTGAGGTGAGGTGGTGGTTAGTAGAAGTTGGGGCCTGAGAGAATTTGTTATAAGGTGATTATCTTGACAAAAGAAAACCAAACCTAAATAGACAAGTCCATGACTCAAAAGTGCTTTTGAATCTTTTGCTTTTATTTTTTGGATATAGGTGATCGATGCGGGAAGTCTACATGGGATATGTATTTTGTTGTTCTTGAGGTCTTCACTGAAGCTGATCAATGCGAGAAGCTTCGATAAAGGCTGACTTTGTATATTTGTCCTTGAGGAGCAGATCTATTTATAGTAGCGAGATGTGGCTTTTGTGTATAGTTGTCCTTCGAGGAAGCGAGTCTATTTATAACTTAGAAGTGGCTTTGCACATATTTGTCTTAGTCTATGTATAACTTAGAGGTCTAGATGTCCGTTTGGCATGAAGCATCTAGTTTTGTAGGAAGTTTGACTCAAGAATATCCCATAAGTGTATAATTGAGAACATGTTATTTTGATACTTTTAAGTCATGGACCTAGACTAAAAGGGGAAGGCATCTTTAAGAGGAGGTGATGACCAAACCACGTGAGCTTGATTCTATTTTGAGATGCATGAAACAAAGTGTATGAGGTGGTAAATGAGCTCAAGGGACGAGCGCAAGGTAGATAAGAAGTGATATAACACTAAATTCAATAGTAGAATGGCCGAAGATGCAAGGCATTAAGGGGTTCAGGCTCAGGTTTACCATTAAGTGAAGCTAAACGGTAAGTGCTTGATCCGTAAGTGTGAGTGATAATGTAAGGCCCAATCCAATTAGGAGCAAATTTTCCACGTTTGCTCTTTTCTAGTTTGGTTACATGTTGATTCTCTTTGAGGACAAGATCACCAACCTTAAAGGTACGCTCATGAAGTCACTTATCATAAGCACGCTTGATGTGCTTTTGATAGATTTGAAGGTGGTCAAGAGTATTTGTAAAGGCGACGCTCGTCAAGAAGCTCAATTGGGCTAACCGCTCTTGGCGGAAATCATCATTGGTGAGAATATCCTGAAGAGATATTCTTAGGGAGGGTATTTGTATTTCGAGAGGCAAGATAGCCTCGGTACCATATACCAAAGAAAATGGTGTGGCATTAGTGGAGGTACGAATGCTGGTACGATAAGCCCAAAGGGCAAAGGGGATGTGATCATGCCAATTTTTTCCAGAATCGTTAACGACTTTCATGAGAATTTTGGTTAGGGTTTTGTTAGAAGATTCGGCTTGACCATTTGCTTGTGGATAGTAAGGTGATGAGAAGCTAAGTTTGATACCAAAGTTGTCACAAAGGTCTTGTAATAACTTGTTTTGAAAGATTTTCCATTATCTATTATCAGGCGATGAGGAACACCAAAGCGACGAGATAATGTGATGGTTAATGAATTCTACGATTTTTTCTTTTTGGTTGAAATGAGTGGAATGGCCTCCACCCATTTAGTGTAATATTCGGTTCTTTGTGATTATCCAATGGTGACGTTGCGAAGAAGAGGCGGGTGAATCTCACCAATAAGGTCTAAACCCCATTGTGAGAAAGGCCAAAGATCTCGTGCGACTGTAGTGGATGGCTAGGAGTATGTTGAAGGTTGGCATGTTGTTGACACATAACACAAATGCTTAACATATTCGTAGATCGTTATAAAGTAGGCCAATAATAGCCTAGGCGAAGGATCCGTTTGGCCATGGCAGCGAAGGCCACTAAAATGTGTCCACCACAAATACCGTCATGGACTTGTTGGATGGTATAGGTAACCTCCGCGCCGGTTAGACATCGAAGGAGGATGCCATCAAAGCCACGTTTATAGAGTCCCCCCATGACATAATGAGAAACACTTTTAAGAAAAGCACGTTTGCCGTTACTAGTAAGGTCAGGTGGGAGAACAGAGGTTGTAAGGTAGTTGTGAAATTGGTGATACCAAGTATCCTGCGAATCAGCGGAGACATTATTTATCATACCAACATCTAAGGCTGAGTAAGATGGGGCAAAGAGTTGTTGGACCAAGACAAATATGTCAGAGTCAGTTGGTGAGGTAGGAATTTGTGAGGCTAAGCAAGCCATAGTATCCACAAATTTATTAGTTGAGCGGGGAATGGTTTGGATAGAATAATGAGTAAATAAGGTCAAAAGTGAATCCACGTAATGTTTGTACTTTTGAAGTTCCTCATTTTTACATTGGTAGATGCCCATAACTTGATTGATGACCAGTTGAGAGTCACGAAAATGTTAATAGATTTTACACCTAAGTGTAACGTAACCTGGAGACCCAAAACAAGGGCCTCGTATTCCGTTGTATTATTAGTGCAGGGGAAATCAAGCCGGAATGAAAGAGGCATAGGTTCAGCATCAGAGGAATGAGAACAACGCCGGCCCCTCCGCCGCGCTGGCATTTGGATCCATCGAAGAAGAGGGTCATTGGATACGACTCATCACTGAGTGAAAGAGTGGCGATGAGTTCGTCAGGGAAAGTAAAATTAGTAAATTGTTCCCCAGGTAAAGGGGCTTCTGTGAGTTGGTCTGCGATAGTTTGTCCTTTGATTGATTTCTGGTGTACAAACTCAAGGTCGAGGTCGGCGAGGAGCATAAGCCATCGGGCGATGCGTTGGTTTAGATGAGGTTTGGCGTACATATAATGGATGGGGTCGCGTTGGTGATGACAAAAGTTTTGTGATTCAGGAGGTAGTGTCGGAGTTTGGTGGCCACGAATGATAGGGCTAGGCACAACTTTTCTACATGTGTATACCTAGTCTCGTAATCCACCAGAGTATGACTTATGTAATAAATGGCTTGTTCTCGATGCTCGGAGTCACGATGTGCGAGCATGGCTCCTATAGCATGGTCGGTGGCGGAAAGGTAAAGGTAGAAAGGGCGATCGTCCTGAGGTGGGATAAGCACGGGTGGCTGCAAGAGATAGGCTTTAAGAGCCTCAAAGGCCTGGTGGCACTCTTCGCTCCATTGAAAGACAATGTCCTTTTTAAGGAGATGATGGAAAGGTTGACATCGATCGAGAGTTGTGAGATGAAAAATGCCGGATAGATTGGAGTTTTCCTGCAAACTACGTAATTGTTTGAGGTTAGTGGGTGGGGGCATTTCTAGGATAGCTTTGACTTTAGCTGGATCGACCTCGATGCCACATGCAAAGAGACAATAAAACCAAGGAGTTTTCCCGAAAGGACACAAAGACACATTTCTTTGGTTGAAGGCGAACACATGATATTATAGCAAGGTGATCGAAAATAATGGTTAAAACATCGAGATGTTCAACTGCGATGTTTAGATTTTCCAAGAAGATCATCGACATAATCCTCGAGGATAGTGTGCATAATGTCATGAAAAATGTAAGTCATAGCCGCCGATGATAGGTCGCACCAGCATTCTTAAGGCGAAGCGGCATGACACGATAGTAGAAGGTTCCCGAGGAGTTATGAAGGTGGTTTTATGTTGATCGGCGGGGCTACTACAAAATTTGATTGTATCGAGAAGCCATCCATGAGGAAAGCATCTCATGGCCGCGGTGAGATCAACAAGTTGATCAATACTTGGGAGGGGAAGTCATCCTTTGGGCAAGCGAGGTTAAGGTCCGGAAATCCGTACATATCGAAGTCCCCGTTGCTTTAGTAACAGTGCGATGTTAGAAATCCATTGAGGATAGTCAATAGGTAAGATGAAGGAAAGCAGAAAGGAGTCGTTGAAGCTCTTCTTTGACCAAGAGAGCAATGCGTGGATGCATTTTTCTCAATTTCATTTAAACTGGTTTGGAATCGGGTTTCAGGGTAATGTTATGGACAGCAATGTCAGGATCAATTCCTGGCATGTCAGCGTAGGACCAAGCGAAAGCTTGGTTGCGGGCACGGAGAAAGGTAGTAAAGGTAGTTTGTTCTGATGCGTTAAGAGATTGTCCGATCTTCACAATGTGAGGATCGTCCTCTGTGTGGATGTTGATTTCTATAGTCGACTCATTCAACATGGTTTGAGTTTTCAGATGGTAAGGCGCGTTGAATATAAGAGTCATCGCGCCGAGAGTAAGTGAGGATGGAGTCGTCATCTGGCACTCAACAACATTAATTGAAGGTGAGTCCTCTTGATCATGTCTACGGATACGAAGGGAAGAGAAGATGGGTCTTCATTATCGCGTTGATAAGTGAGAGGACCCAGGAAGATAGCGTTTATGAAAAAAAAAAGTTAGGAGGGATGGATTCAGGGTCTATCGACTCTGTGGGTGACGATGGAAAAATGGGTGATGATGGTTCGGAAGGGGTGACTTCGTCGTCTTCCTGGATACAACGGATATGCGGTGTCTTTGGTGTAGGTGGTTCAGAGAATCCAAGACCACGACGATCTTTGTGTTTGCGTGTAGTCACGGGAATGATCGTATGTCGGCCTTGTTCGCAAAAGACCAAAACCAAAGCCCTTCCAAGCAGCGAGTCAAGAAGGTGAGGGCGAAAGCGGCGATTAGTTAGATATTGAAAATCAGATTGGAAGGGAACCACACCAAGGGAGGTTCGGGGGTGACAGAGGAGGATGTATCGACACCCCCATATGTTAGGTTGGTGCGGCGATTAGGTGGTCGTAGGAGATTACTTCCCCCCCACATGACGGTCGTAGGTAGGATGCGCATGTATGCTTGTCCCGTACTCTGTGGGGTATGGAAAGTGCTAACGTTATATAGGTGATACTCCCCAGCGTAAGGCATTGAAAAACATCTACTAAGGGATCGAGGTGGGGATGTTGTCGCGGGAAGGAAGCGGTATTTGCGGCGGCGGTTTCATTGGTTGAAGGTGTAGGTGCGGTTGAGGTGGATGGTTGAGGTGTGGTGAAATAGATGGTTGGGTTGGATGAATGGGTGTCTTGGTGGTACAAGCACATCATTAGGGTGATATAACATATTGCGAGGTTTTGAAGGGGGAGGGTCAGCTTTTACGGTGTAGGACTTCCCCTCATACTGAATTTTATGCATCTATGTAAGGTGGAGGAACGCATCCCATAGCCGGATCGAGGCGGCCTAACAACATGTTGTATTGGAATTCTCCCTCAAGGACATAGAAGAGTTCGGGTAAAGTACGTGGCCTACTACACGAATGTTAAGGATCACGGTGCCTAAGGTAGAAGTAATAGCATCATTGAATGAGCATGCAACATGGTGGGGTTGGCACACATGCGGCTAGAAGGGATATTCATTTGTTGGAAGGCTTTGGAAGAGATGATGTTTAAGCTAGCACCCCGTCGATCATAACACGGCGTACTCGGATGTCCGGGCGTAAGCCGAGATGAAAAGAGCGGGGTCGGGATCTTACGCACCAAAGTCGACAATTTCGTCTTGGAGAAGCGGCGGCGGCGGCTTTTTATACGAGAGGGGAAGTGGTAGTTTGTTTGGTGAGAGAAGCAACGTGGTTGGGTGTTAAGATGGAGGCAATAGGGAAAGGTTTCGTTAGGTAGGACCTCTATCCCTTGAAGGATTTCAATGAGAGCTTGTCGATGAGATTGAGAGGTTTGAATGAGATCATACTGAGTGTCATTTTTAGGTGATTGGTGAAGTTGTTTGATCATGGTACGGTGGCCACTCCATCGAGAGCGGGGTAGGCGAGGTCCACGAATAACCACTTTAGGTGGTGGTGCGATCGGGATGGCGGACGGAGGAGAAGAGAGAGCCGCGGTGTGCTTTCTTTAGCTTTCCCATTGTTTTTCTGCCCTCGAGTAGCAATACTAATCATGTTGATCTCGTGAACATGAGAGGAGGAAGATGGTAGGGATAAGTCATTGTCTTCGAGAGGTGGGGTTGTAATAATGATAGATTTCTTGGTGAGGTGGGGATAGGTGGTATAGGAGAGGGATTGAAGCTAAAGGGTTTCTCCCTTCGTAAGTTGTCTTTCTTAACCTTTCTATCGAGAGAGGTGATTGATGAAGGATGGCTTTCAAAGCTTTGCATCCCTCTACATCATGTCCTGGTGTGCGGTGGTAAGCGCAGATTTTAGACTCATCATAACCTATAGGTCGAGGCTTAGATGGATCATAGGGTCTAAGTGGGGGTAGGGAAATGGTCGCATTCTCCACCAACATATCAAGGATTTTGGCGTAAGATCCTTTGAGCGGGTCAAAGTCAGAGGAAGATGAGGCTATTGATTGGGTGGGTTTTGGTAATGATTGGGTATGGTTGATTCGTATGGGTGGTGGTTTAGACAAGGGGTTTTATAATTGGATTTAACTAAACTTGGCTTTTTGGTGCGAAGTTATGTTTGGTTGAGTCGAGATGCGTGGTAGCAGAAAACAACCACGGAGAAAGAGGAGTGACAACAAACAAATCCTTTGATGATGGAGTTTGTTTAGGGTTGATAGGTGGACAGGATACTTGGGGTGACGGTGTTGATACACCCATGGATCTCTGTATGGGTGTAGAAGGTGCTAGGTCGTTTTAAAGAAAATGCAGGAGGTATGATGTATTGAGGCAAGGTGGAGGGTGAGGTCCCAATATAGAAGGTAGGTGTGACGGCGATGGTTTTAGTTGTGACAGAGGCATAGATTGGACTTGAGGAGATTGGGTTTGTCTCCTAGGTGGATGGACGACTTTATTTTTGGATAAATCTAACCGTTTAGGTGGGTGTGTTAAGGCTGGGTATTGGTGAAGTCCCAAGCGTAGGGGAAGGTTTGGTTAGGTTAATAGAGGTGGATGAGGTATTTGGTAGAGATGAGGGGGGTGAAGATGAGGACATAGGCATTTTGAGCTTTTGTAAACACCTCGGGTATATGGTAGAGGTGTCTGGATCGGTCATCTGCATTTGAGTAGAGCATGGTGTACTCAAACGCTCCCATAGGACTCATCTATCTTCTGAGGGGTGACAATCCTCACGTGTGAATAGGAACTTTTGTATGGAAGAGAGGTGGGTTGTGATTCCGGTCCATTGTGGGTGTGATACAGGGGGTAAATGAGGCACTGTATCAATGGGCGTTAAGAGGTCAACCGGTCACTGAAAAGATTTAGGCGATGAAGAACTAATAGGTAGGAGGGCATGTTTGAGAGGATCCGTCATGATTAAAGAATTTGGTGATGTTGGTTGAGGGTTTCTCTCGTCTAAGGATGACAGAAAAAGTGGTGAGCCTTCCTCTTGTACAGCAAGAGTGGTAGAAGGAGATGTTTGGGAAATAGATAAGTTAGATAACATCCGCTCACAGTCTTGCAGGGATGTGGTGTAAGAAGGCTCATCTGTGAGAAGAGAACTCTGGGTGGTTAATTCCTTTATGGGTAAAGGAATGGTAAGGTTATCATTTTGTCTTGATGGGGGTGGAGGGGGTTCGGATCCCTGCGTTAGTGAAGAGGCTTGATTCAGAATTTCCTCGATAGAGCTTTTGGTTGGGAGTCGAAGACCGCATGGATTTCATGAACACTCTCCTCGGCTAAGATATCTTGGTTTATGTTACTGTTAGATGAGTGGTTTGGGAATGGTTTGTTGAAGATTTTCAAATTTCGGTTAGCAGGGGCATTAGGATTATCGAGGGTTATATCCCTGCATCAACCATTTCTGCACTATGTTTTTCAACATCTTACGATTTTTCGTGTATTTGTGTCCCTTCACGGTGGAAGATTCTGAAGTCATTTTCTTTGTACCAAGAAGGTATAGCGTGGGTGGAATCAAACCCGGAGTGAGGTTTAACGGGAGGTAAGGTGATAGCTCTGCTTTGAGCAATTTTCCAAAATGACACCATAAGTTTCTCCCGAGGAGTGTAATTGATGGGCTCGGCTTTATACTTATAGGTGGTTTTGGCGGGGTATTAGATGGTGCTTGGGATTTGACCATCACTTTGCGTGTGTACAACTCCTTTTGATTTGAAGTAGTCGATGCGTGAGAATTGGTGGTGTTGGGTTTGTTGGTGGAGTCTTGGGTTGGAAATTAGGGTTTTGTTGCTTGTGACCGCAATTTCTCTTCCTCTAAGGCTCGAATCTCTAGTTTTCGAGCCATAGTAAAGGCCTCATCAAAGGTGTGGAAAGTTTGAATTTGGAGGGTAGGAGAAATGTGCTTAGCGCGAGGCCGCGTAAAGAGTTCGATAAGTTGGCTGAGGCAAGGCATAAGTAAGTTGGTTGATAAGGCCCGCCATCGTCAGCGAAATCTGCGATAGATTCATCTTCAAATTGTCGGATGGCATAGAGTCGGTGATAGATACTTTCTTGGCAATGTTAATGGAGAAATGATCCAAGAAAGATTGGGCTAATTGGTTAAAAAGAGAAGATTGAGTCTTTGGGTTAAAGCCTTTATACCACTCAAGGCGGGTCTGATAAGGACATGGGAAAGGTGCGGAGTAGTAAGGCATCATCATGAGCAATCAGATAGCAGGCATGTCTAAATGATCGCAAGTGTTGTTGAGGATCCTCCTTACTATTAAAATGAGTAAATTTTGGTAATTCCCATTGAGGAGGATATGAATGAAGGGGACGAGAAGGATGAATAGGCTCGACAAACTTGCTCGTATGTCAGGGTGCTACGGCTTCCTGAAACAGAAGCCTCAGATTTTGCATCTTGTCCATCATTTGTTTGATTAAATCAGTGGTTGGATGAGATGATGGTGCGGTTGTCGTAAATGGAGGAGGATTGGGCCAAGGGCCACCACTAGACAATGGTGGGGTTAAATGTTGATAAGGTATTGAGGATGAATATGTTGAGGCGACCGAATAGGGATGTCCTATATAAGATGTTGAAGTCCTGGATACGTGTGTGGAAATGAAAAGGTGGGCGGAGCTTGAGAAGGAAAGCTTGTGTGGATAGGTGGTAGAGAGCAAGTTATGAAAGGAGCAGTCTGAGAGAGACGAGGTAGGAGCAGTCGGTGGTAATGATATGTGGGGCCCCAGGTTAACCAAAGGAAAGCCAATCTATGCCGTATGAACCCCTGAAGCCGCTGAGTTGGGAGACGGGGCTAAGGATGAAGAAGGCAAGGTAGAGTTATCAGGTGGGGAAGGAGCTAAGTGAGCAGCTATACTAATAGGCATACCAATAAGGAGTTGACCGTCGGGTGTACGGTCAGGGGCATGAGACAAATAGTCTTTGTCTGGCGCTAGGATTAGCATCCAAAAATTTCACAAATTCCTTATCTCCTACAGGGATTTTGGGAACCTCACTGGTGTCCGTAGGATTCCCCATAGGATGTGAAGGGGGTGATTCAGGAAAAGGCACGGAGCAGGCATGTGAAACCATGGCTGCGGCTTGTTTCAAGTGATAACAACCATGGACAAGAGTACACAGTAGGGATGCAATCTATCAGGAACAAAAGCAACAACAAAATGTTGGAATTGGTAGGTTGCTGGTTTTGGGAACTGTGAAAGACAGTAACCGATATCGGTCAGGTAACCGATGTCGGTCAGACTATAGCCGGCGTCGGTAAGTTAACCGATGTCGGTAGAATAGGACCGGTGTAAGAAGCTGTAAGAAGTTGCTGATTTGGGGTTAACGATGCTTAGTATACCTACCAAACTATTCTGAAGTGATTCTTGAAATAGTGTATGATAGAGAAACAGAACTAAAAACAAGCAAGATGCACAAGCAAATCAAGAGACTAACCCTAGGATTAGTTTTAATTATTGTGGGCTTATGCCTTAGATGCAAGATGATGTCAATCCTAAACAAAAGACCTAAGGGAGATGTCAAGTTTGTTTTGGCTTATAAGGTTACCTCAATCGGGCGGAGGAATACCGCGGGAAAAAGGGGGATGTTTGAGCTGTTGTGTTGATTATGATGTGATTTGGTATGTGTTGTGCAGTGAAAGTAAGATTAATTTCTTGTCAATACCGTGGATATCACCCCCACGTATACGACACATTACTTAATCTCGTTCACTAGAATTGAAAACAACAAGCAAGAATGTGATGCACGTGTTTTAAACCCAAATCGAAAATGATATTCGATGAAGCAAAGAAGATGACTTTCACTAATGCAAAGATGTGAAAGCAAGACAAATTCTTTTACCAAAATAACAAAATATCTTGTGAATATTTTAGAAGAAGAAAATAGCAAGTGTGCTCCTATATGAAAGAAAGCAAGAAAGAAAGAAACCCAAAATGGGTCCCAGCAGGTGTGCCAAAATGTTTCACATGAGAATGTTTCCGTTCCTAGAATAGAGTTGCTTCTATCCTTTCATTCTCTTGAGAAACAGATAAGGGTTAGGGCTAGGAGGAATACCTATTGAATGTTGAGAGGGTGTGTGCGTACCGTAGAGAGAGATCAGATCGATTGCGAAGAACTCCTTTTTTCTAGGAAGGACTACTGCAAGTAAGAATACAAGACCACAGATTTTAGTTAGACAATAAATGAGGAGCTGCCTTGGGCCCGGGAAATATTAGACTTCCTTTGAAGGTGGTGGTTCCCCTTTTAATACAAATTAACACAAATGATAATAAAGAAGCTATTGCGAAATCACGATTTAGGTACCTCGTTACAAAGCAATAGAGACTAAACTACCGATAATAAAACGTCACGTTGTTTGTTTGGTCAATGGTCATTGATCGTTGAGCTCGAATTACGGAGGATAAACAGACTAGATCGAGGTTGTTAGGAGACAAATAGGTGAGAGGAAGGTTTTGGGTATAAGTCACAGTGACCGATGCCGGTCACTGGATAAACTGCGGTTAGAGAACCGCTGCCGGTAGGGGATAACCGAACACCGGTAGGGTCAGTAATCTAGGTGATTCTGGATGGAGGTTGGTTGCGGGGGGTGATTGTGGGGTTTTAAGGCTGGTGGATGGTGAGGGGAATAGTGAGATGACGGGAAGACTCGAGAGTGTGATAAAGCGTCTTGGGCAATACTGAGGATGTATGGATGAAGGTTAAGTGCGGGGTCTTTGGAAGGTGGTAGATCTAGGAGTGAGCTTATAATTACTATCAATCAAAAGACTCAAGAAATGGTGCTTAGAAACATACGAAGACACTACTTACTCGTTCTTGATGAAGATTAGAGTCAAGGAATGTGGTAGTGATAGTAAGGCTCAGTTGGGATGATCTGGTATTGGAAAATGAGCTGATGAAGCTATCCTCAGTCTTTTCCAATGCTTGAAGCAGGGGGTGTGGCGATCCAGTGGCTCGGTTGCGAGTCTTGGCTCGATGCTCTTCTCTGCAACCTCTTCTCTTTTCTTCACTTGTCTCTATCTGCAGTGAATTTCGGATCCTTTCAAATGAATTCTAGATCCTTTGTTTTTGGTTGGGGAGGTCATTTACGAGGAACCGATGGCGGTTACGTAACCAGGCAACGGCGGTCGAGTAGGAACCGATGTCGGTTAAGTCAAAGTGGGCTATTTTTAGTAAAATAGCCAACTTTCCCTCCTTTTCTCGAGGGATTAGTTGTGGGCTTGGTCGAGTCATTATTAGGTTGGTTTTGGTGCGGGTGAGGACATTTTATGAGAATTACCATTAGATCCACATCCACCCAAGCACCCGACATAACCTCCACCCACACCTACAACATTTTTACCACCCATACCTCCAATACCATTGATAACTTCTTCACTACCCATGACACTTCCTTCCCTTTCCCTTACACCTCCTACATAACTTGTGCCATCTACCTCCACAAAGACCTCAATTATCCCCATGGGTAACCCACCCTCTTCCACCATCTGCTTTTCCCTCTAAATCTCATGCACCCATATCACCTTTACCCAAGAAGGTGCAACCTAAAGGAAAAAATCCACTACCTTCCAATAAGGTATTTAAACCAACCACACACTCTATTGTTAGTTCATCTACCATGCCCCTACCCAAGTAGACATGACCAACACCTAAGATCATAGCCCAACCCTCTCCCCCTCTTGCAAAGACCCTTCCTATACAATCAGCCACACCTGCACCCAAACCCACATTCACCTCCCATTGTGATCCACTAGTAGGATCCTATGCCAAAATCTTAACCAACCTCCTCGAAACTTCCATCATCACATTACCCCCTCTTAGACACGATAACCCACTCAAGCTCAAACAAAAGGGATTTGTGAAACCTAAATTTTTCCTACCATATTGTGCCAGGACATGATGTAGAGGACTGTAAGGCTTTGAAGGTTGTTATTGTCCAGTTATGTCCTCCTAAAGAAAACTTTGATGATGATGACCTTCTCGATGAGGACCCCATTTCGCTAGCACTAGTTTCCATAGTTCTTCCCTCATTGCCTACTCAACGACCATGACCTCTACCCCCACAACTCTTAGAGCCCCCTCCAAAAATCAAAATTAACATGGTTCGTATTAGAGAACTTGCCAAACCTCCACCCAAATGTCGGTGTGCCCAACTCATTTCACAAGGTTCCTTCCCACCTCTTGGCTTCTGCACTTGTTGTCGCTATACCTTTCATAGCTCACCTACTTCACCTACCTCATCACCTCAAATCAACATTATCCATGTTGCTACCCACAATCAGAAGGACAAAGGTAGGAAAAGGAAACCAACCCACCGACCAACCCTATACCCAATATACCATCTGCACCCACACCTAAAGTCACTATCTCGTGGCCCCACATCCTATTTCAAATGGGGTTACACATCACACGATGCTAAAAAAATTACACCAATCCTCCCTCAAAATTTCCCTATCTGACCTCATCCAAACCTCTGAATCCCATTGCCAAGCTCTTATGGAGGTTCTTCAGTCTATTGAGGTTTTACCCAATGACCCTACACCCGTAGCCTCCATTATTACACCTCATCATGTAGCCTCTCTCACCAGATTACCACCTTCTTATGCACCTCCACCTACTCACCAAGTGGCTGCCCTCAGCTTCTCGAGACAACGAGATCACACCACATCAAACTGATGACCCTGATCTAGCCCTTTTCATCTTTGTCCATATTGATAATATACGTGTATGACGTGTTATGATCGATGGGGGAGCTAGCATTAACATCATCTCCTCCCATGCATTCGACCAAATACGCATACTTGAAAATTACATGCATAAACATCTCATTATGTTGCGTTCATTTAATGACGCTATCAACTCTAAAATTAGCTTTGTCATCCTCCATGTTTGTGTGGGCCCCTCTATTGTTCTAGAGTTATTTTACGTCTTGGAGGGGGATTTCAATATAACCTATTGCTTGGTAGACCTTGGATTCATGTTATGGGTTGCGTTCCTTCCACTTTGCATCATTGTGTGAAGTTTGAGCATGAAGGGCACACCTATACCATTATGGCTAACCCATCACCTTTGAAAACCTGCAACATGATTTACCGACCAATTAACGTGCTTGTACCCATTAAGGCGTCTTCTTCCATAACCACTTCCTCATCACCTACACCTCCGTCCACCGGTCTGCCACTACCACAACCGCACCTAAATCCTCCATCCCAACGCTGCCATGACCGTCACCTCCCAATAAGTGGCTCCACTTCTGATCCAATCTCTAACACATCGTCTATCCTAGGTACCCACATATTGACCACTGATCCCTTACAAGGCATTTTTCAACACTTCACTTTGGGGGAGTATCGCCTATATAATGTCAACACATTCCTTACTCCATAAGAGTATGGAAGCCTTTACCAGAACCCTCATTACAATCACCACATAGGAGAGCATCTCGTTTATGGTCCTCCCCACCTTCACACCAATCTCACCTATGGGGGACTTGATACTACCACTTATTCACCTGAACCACCATCACAAACCCACCCATTTTCTACCGACCTCCTATCACTCACCAATCACTGTTTCACCCACACCTTCCTGCACCAATGTGCATGGAAGGGTTTTAGTTTTGTTTTTACGAGAAAGGCCATCACATTGTTATTCCATGTACTACCTACAAACATAATGACTGTAGTGGTATCGGCTTTGCTGAACTACCTACCAAGAAGGCTCGCATTGAACTCATTGAGGATATCAACCCTTCTCCACCTTCTTCACCACCTTCACCGATAGAGTTGATGGATCTAGAATCCATCCCTCCTATTTTTTTCATAAACACCATTTCCTTGGGGCCTCTGACTTATCAATGTGAGGGTGAGGCTCCCTCTCTTCCCTTCTTGTATCCTAAAATGATCAATGATGATACACCTTCTATTAATGTCGTTCAATGTTAGGATGATGAATCTATACTCACCTACCTTGGTATAAAAGACTCATATATTCATCGGTCATTACCATCTGAGACGTAAACCATGTTGAATGAATCGACTATCAAAATCAACATCCACACTCAGGACAACCTGCACATTCTAAATATTGGCCAATCTTTAGATACTGTTGAACAAGAAGCCATCACTTCTTTTCTCAAAAATCATAACCATGCTTTTACTTGGTCTTATGCAGACATGCCTGGTATTGACCCCACCATAGTGGTCCACAATATCGTAACCATTCCCGATGCCAAACCCGTAAAACAAAAGCTGAGGAAAATGCACCCTTGCATTGCTCTTCTAGTTAAAGAAGAACTTTAGCGCCTTCTTTCTATTTCCTTCATCTTACCCATTGATTATCCCTGATGGATTTCTAAAATTGTCCTAATCACTAAGGTAATAGGGGAACTTCGCATTTGCCTGATTTCTATGACCTCAACCTAGATTTCCTACAAGATGACTTTCCTCTACCTAGTATTGACCAACTATTTTACCTTACCACCTTGGTCACGAGATGCTATCACTCATGGATGGTTTCTTGGGTTATAACCAAATCTTTCTTTCCCAGGAGGATCAACACAAAACGCATTCATCACCCCTTGGGGGACCTTCTACTTTCAAGTCATGCCTTTTGGCCTCAAAATGTTGGTGCCACAAGAACCTTACCATCCTAAAAACCATCTTTGACTACCTCATTAAGTATTATGTTTTCCTTGCCCAAGAAGTGTATTTTCACGGTTCTCTCGGGAAAGTGCCTGGTATTTATTATTTATTTACGTGGTATAGAGGTTGACCCTACTAAAGTCAAGGCCATTCTCGAAATGCCTCCGCCCACTAATCTGCGGCATCTCCGTAGCCTGCAAGGTAAGTTGCAATCTATTTTCCATTTCATTTCGTAAATTTTTGATCGATGTCAGCCATTTCATCATCTTCTCAAAAAGGATGTCTCCTTTAAATGGGATGATGAATGCCACAAAGCTTTTGAGGCCTTGAAACAATACCTTCTCCAACCACCCATACTCATTCCACCTAAAGATGATCAACCCTTCTACCTATACATCTCTGCTACCAATCACTCCTTAGGGGCCATGCTCGCTCATCACGATGAACAACATAGGGAGCATGTAGTTTATTACATAATCCATACTCTTCTGGACTACGAAACCCGATACACCCATGCTACAAAAAAATTTTTGCTTTGCCTTAGTTTTCGTTGCCACCAAAATCTTCCATTACCTACTTAACCACAAAACCTATGTTGTGACCAACACCGACCCCTTACACTTCATGTATGCCAAACCTTACCAAAATCAATGTGCCACACGCTGGCTTATGCTTCTAGCTGACCTCGACCTCGAATTCATCCATCAAAATTCCATCAAGGGCCAAGCTATCACCGACCAATTGGCTGATGCACCTATTTCCAGGATCAACCCTCTAATTTTGACTTTCCATATGAGTCTATTGTTACCCTTTCCCTAGACAAACCTACTTACCAAATGACACTTTTCTTCGATGGTTCCAAGTGTCAACGTGGGGGTGGGGCTGGTGTTATCCTCATTCCACTTGATGGTGAACCCATGCCTTTGTCTTTCAAACTCAATTTTGATTATACAAACAATATTGCTAAATATGAAGCACTCGTATTGGGCATCCAAGTTGCTTATGCCTTAGATGTTAAGTCAATCAACATCTTTGGTGATTCTCAATTGGTCGTAAACCAAGTTAATGGTATATACCAGTGTTGTAATGAGATACTTCAAAAGTATAAACAACATGTGGACATACTTTTGACCACCTTCAACCGTTATACCCTTCAAACCATCTCCCATTCTACTAAACAATTTGTAGATACCATGGCTTGCTTGGCTTCTCGGATACTGCTTTGCCCCCTTGACTCTAAAATCTTTGTCACCATATAAAAAATCCAATCACCTTCATATTTACCTCGTGAATTTTACTATATTGGAACAGCCACTCTCGACCCATGTGACCTTTGGTATAAACAATACTCAAACTATCTTTCCCTCTTCGTCTTGCCTCCTGACCTCGTTCGTAATGGACAATGTGCCTTTCTTAAAAATGTCTCTCATTACGTCATCATGGGTGGCATCCTCTATAAGTGTGGCTTTGATGGTATTCTCTTACGGTACCTTATGAGTTATGAAATTCCTTATACCATTGAGGAAGTTCATAATGGCATATGTGGAGGTCACTTCAATGCCCTTGTTGTTGTTAAGTCTATTCTTCGCCTAGGTTATTAATGGCCAACCCTTAACCATGATTTTTGTGACTCTGTTAAGCGTTGTGTAAAATGCCAACAGCAACATTCTAATCTTCATCATATTGGCCCTTCTCTCAATGGGGTTTGGATCTTGTCGAAGAAATCAACCCCATTCATTCTTCCCAAAGACATCAAAGGATCATCAACACTCCCAAATATTACACCAAATGGGTTGAAGCCATACTTCTCATCTACATGAAATATGAGAAAATATGTGAGTCCATTAATCATCACATTATCTATCACTTTGGCATTCCACATCACCTCATCACTGATAAGGGCAAACAATTCAAAAATAAAACCTTAGGGAAATTTTGTGATGCATTCGGTATTCAAATAAGTTTCTTGTCACCATATTACCCACAAACCAATGGCCAAGTTGAATCCACTAATAAAACCTTGAACAAAATTCTCATGAAAGTGGTTAACGATACTGGGAAGGATTGGCATACACACATTCCTTTCACCCTGTGGGCATACCGTACTAGTATTCACACTTCCACTACTGCCACACCTTTTTCTTTGGTCTACGGTATAGAGGTTGTTTTGCCTCTCGAAGTCAGATTCCATCACTTCGCATTTCTCTCCATGACATGCTCAATGATGATGACTTTCACCAAGACCGTTTAACACAACTTGAGTTATTAGATGAATGTCGTCTTAATGCTCTTGACCATATTCAAGTTTACCAAAACGTATCAAACGTGTCCATGAACAAACCTTCCAATTCGGTGACCTTGTCCTGAAGGAAAATCAACATGTAACCAAAGCAGAAAAAAGTAAATGGGGAAAAATTTCTACTAATTGGCTTGGACCATACATTGTGACTCGTACCTATGGATCAGGTGCATGTCATCTTCACTCGATGGTAAACCTGAACTTGAACCTGTTATTTCCTTTCATCTTCAACCATTCTATTGTTGACTTTTAGTCCTACCTCACCTTCTACCTCTTTTCATGCTCGTCCCTTGAGCATTATTCACTTCCCTCCTTTCACTATGCCATCCCCAATGATTAAACAAGAATCATGTGCATACTCATCACTCTTTTACCCTCTCTTAAATATGTGTACCATGGCTCTGCACATGGCATGATTCTCATGGATACTTTTCATCTTCTTTCAAATGAGATCCCATGGTCGTTTCACCTTGCTTTCTGAATAAGAATCCAATTCTTCACCTTAGTCTTGTCCATGACTTAAAATCCCTCACATGGGATCCAACTCCTTGAGTATAACTTCTAATTAAAGGATGACTCCCTCAAAAGGACATTTGTCTCTCTACATCTTTGCTATAATAGACTTGCTCCCTCGAAGGACAATGCTATGTAAAGCCCTCTTTAAAAAAAAGAAGAGAATCCAAAGCTTCCCGCATCAATCAGCTTCACAAAGACCTAAAGGATTTAATTTTCTCATCCCATATAGACTTCCTACATCAATTAGTCTATCTCAAATATAAGTCAAAATAGAAAAAAAAAAATTTAATCGACTTGCTTATTGTGATCTTCGATCTCTTAGCAAAAGGCATGCTACCTCACACCATATAAACTAACCACTTTTCACCTTCTCACCATTCGCACCTTCATTTCCTACCACCTCAAGGGACCTGTTGGAACTATGAAATTTGGTGATCATGTGACTATTATTCACCTTTAGAATAATCAATCATGAAATGTCTTTAGGGTCTTACGTTCATTGGCCTATCTAAGGTATGACCCACCCATTATGATCTTTACCAATCAGGTGGCTTTCTCACCTCCTCTTATCTTTTAACTTCGTCATTACGTATTGATCATCCTATATAAGACTAGATCCTCGATGTTTATCTCTCGGAAATTTTTCTCTTTCACCACACTCAACTTAAGATCACCCATACCAATGTCCCCACAATTCACTCATACCTAAAATACCTAGACTCCATCATGCCTATAACCTACCAATCCATTCTCATACCTCCTTACATTTTCCCTATCTTATGGGAGAACTACATTTGCATGAGGTCCCTTTTCACCGGGACTATGTAGGTAGCACTCGAGGGCATGGGGCCCTTGGAGGTTAGCTCACCACTCTCTACCCTAACCAATTCCTTCCCCCTTTTTCCTAGTCACATTCTACCCTAGTTAATTTCCTTTTTATATCAATAATTGGAAATTAAACCAAATAAAACAACAATTGCTTCACATCTTTATCATCATCATTCATACATTCATTATGTCTACCATTTCTTTACCATTATCATGCATTTTACTACAAAACATCTCAACGTGACCCATATCATCATTAATTACACAAATTAATGAATTACAAACTCAACCAATCCCAACTCAACCATACCTAAACCAAACTTAAACTTCATCATACCTAAGTCAACCTAACTCCATCCATGCTTAAACTAACAACCTAACTCAATCCATGCCTATGACTTGACTCAATCCATGCCTAACCTGACTCCATCCATGCCTAAACCAACAACCTGACTCAATCCATGCCTATGACCTGACTCTATCATGCCTACACTACTTAGTTTTCATCACATATACAAATCAAAATAGCAAGTTAAACACAACCATATACACATAATGCCATAATCACCATCATCTCTATAAATCAATCATCTAAACATGTGTATCCATATACATGACTCTCAAATATCTTTGGCATGCAAGGTAGTGTAAATAAAAAATCTCAAACCCTCTCATGTACATCCTCATTATCTTGACACACAGACGATATATATATCAAAAATAAAATAATCATGCATGGAGCTCAATCATCTCCCCATCTGATGTCCAAACCTATCTCATCTGTCTCCTCCACTCCTCTAGCTCGGCCACCGGTGACCTCCCTCCACCTCACCCTAGTCTAGCCCCTGATGGTCCTGCCTTTGGAGCTGGCCTCCATGCACTAGTGGCCTCACCCTGAACCGGCCCTTGGGCTCGGGCCCCCTGTACTCTCCACACTATGTGTGTGGGATCTGCTCCTCTCAGTTGAGGCTCTGCGTGCTCTGTACTCGGCATATGATAAGACATATATCCCCACTGTCATCAAATGATCCTGGTAGTATCTCACCTCACCCATGACATCTATCAATCTAGCAAGTGGGTACTGCTCTGCGGTGGTGCCATCGGCCTCTAACCCTACCCTACTCCTACCTGAATAACAAGACCCTGTCCCTGCCCCTTTGGTGGTGTCATTGGCCATGGAGCACTGTGCTTGTACCTAGGCACAGAAGGGTCGCTATCTATGCCTGTGTAATGGTGAATGGCCCTACAAACTGTAACATGTCCCTACACTGTAGGGTGACCACCAACACCCCATCTCCATCGTCACCCTCTTCTTCTCTCTCTCGATGTGGGTTCTGGTCCAAGTACTCCATGTGCCTGAAAAGTGGCCACCTATGCCTCAGCCATTCTATCGATGTCCCTATACTATTCCCAACTAGGTCACCAGGGTAGCCACCTGCCCATGTAGGGCATCTCTCTCTGCACTTGGGACAAGATATCAAATCCAGCTACCCACCTCGGTGGTACTTCTTGTAGCTATGTAGCCCACCACTGCATGTACTGTCTATCACCCCGACATCATCTATCTGTCGGTCGACCGGCTGCTCCTCCTACCCGTCGGCACTATAGGTCATGGTGGAGACATAGGCCTCTCCACATCATCTCTCCTATACTGAGGGAAGGGTGGGGTATATCTTGTGGCAACCCAAACTGCCATTTGACTCGGTCTACATGGGTATCATCTCATGCTCCAGTCCGCCACCACTCTACCCACACGTAAATCTATAGCCCATCTAGCTCCACCACCATCTATCCTTATGAAGGATAACCTACATATGGCCTCCAAATAATGTCCATGCTGGAAAACCCCTCTAGTAATCACCTGTAATAGGCTACATCATGTGTCACTCTAGCCACTCGGTGCTCTCCCATAACTGGCACCCATCACTTGTAGCCCACTCAAACAAAACTAGGCTCAAATGCGTTATCCCAGGGCATACCAACTAGGCACACACACAATGTGCTCATAGGCCCAAAACGTAATAATAATGTGCAAAGACAGTGCCGAACCACCATAGTCACCCATACGCCCACATCTCCCTATATAGCTGTACCAATAATGTAGGCCCCCATGCAAACCAAGTCCTGATCTCCACCATGTCATGTAGGACCCCCATCAATGACTATGGGAATCTCCCACCCTCTACATTTGGCAAAGTGCAAAATAGTAGACTACCTCCATCAAAAGTACTACCAGCCTCATCTCCTGGGGTAGGCTTAATACATCACCCCATAGCTCATGCTAGCACTGTGGAATCCTAACAATGCTAGCCCCTCTCCAAACACTAGTAATAGTAACTCCTTGGATGCCTCTAAGGAGATCGAGTACACATGTGTACCTACTATAGGAAGTCACAGGATCCTGTAAACATCCTCTAGGGTGATCATGATCTCACCCATCGACAAATGAAATGTATTGGTTTCCAAATCCCATCTATCGATGAGGGCAACCATCAAACTCACCTCCTAGACTACGTGTCGGTAGCATCTGACACCAATCAGACCCACATCTATAACATGGATCCACTCCTTGTGTGTCATCTCCCCGTATCTCCACGAGTAAGGGAGGTACTCTATCCCTCATCCATAGTTGGTCCCTGGCCTACATACAACCAATCATATTAATCAAACTTGACCATACCTGCATGCCACCTTACCACCCCCACTATACCACTTACCCTAACTAACTCAACCTTTCACCTATTTCTATGCCCTTAATCAACACCACCTATCTACCCATGCCTCGGACCCTTACCTATTTTCATTTTTCCCCTCACACCAATTTTCCTTATTCACCCACCTACCCATACCCATAAATTTTCCCCTACCTAACTCTCCCTACCCCTACCTATCTATCCGTAATCCATCCATTTTTTCTCCTTGAGGGCTTGCCTCTTTAGCTTACTGATCGACATCAGTCAGCCTAAACCGACCATGGTCTACCATAGCTAGCATCGGTCGTCACATCTTGTGACCGATATCGGTCCTTACCCACCGACATCGATCACTTTGTCGCAGATGAGAAACCCATGATGTCCTATCCCTTTTCTCCCATACTCCTCCTTTCTACCCACTTCCCCACCAATACCTACCCAATTCCTATTCCCACTCCTCATTTACCTAAATCTACCCTCCCTTGTTCCCCTTTTCTCATTAAACCCCCACATTCAAATTTTAATAGTTTCCCCCCAAAACAAACCCCATTTTCCCTCCTACCCGATTCCTACCCTCCACCTACTCACAAAAATCAAACAATTGGAATAGGTTCTTACCTCATCACACTGCCGTCAAATCTGCGTGGTGGTACCTCGGGCCGTTGCATAGGTCCACCTGATCCCTCTCCTACCTCTGCCATCACCACTCATCGCTTGCTCAATCAAATCCAATCAATCACCCAATCCAATCACTACGCTCAGTAGACCCGCCTATCGACCAACGATCACTCACTCATGACTCGCCAACTCAACTCTCTCGTGTCATTTGGTCACTTTCCACCTCTTTATCTCTCTCTTGTCATTTTCTCCAATTTGGTAAATGACAAATGATTTTAAAAATGTGGCACTTTTTCTTTTTATAGCCTACCCAACTTGACCGGTGACGGTTTTACCTTAATTGACATCGGTCATGTGCCCTATCCTACCATGGTCGGCCCATGGCGGGCATCGTTAACTCGGACCTTCATCGATTATCTTGCTCAATCTTATTACTACCCACTACCCCTAATTTTATGGCCTGAATCCTTTCTACCTCACCCACACCTGACTTGGACACTTCACTTTACCCCCTTGACCTCATCAGTTACCACCTAACCCCTTCATCATTTGGGGACTCTTTATTTTACTTGTACCTTGGCCCTACCCATGTCGTGACCTAGATACTTGGACTTGGAACATTACTAGTGACCTGTGACCTCATGTGCTTGCTATACCCTGTGACACTGTTACCTATGTTGTTTTACCTAATGACCTTGCCTTTCCTCTTGTTGTGACCGTTTATCTCGGACCTAACCTTTGGTGTCTTTGGAACATACCTAAATGTTCCCGCACTGACATACAATGTGTTTCCTGACCATATCCTATACCTTGGATACCGGAATCACCTCAACCTTGTTTGGATAAACGTATCAACCTTAGACAATATAGAGTATACATGCTCTTAAACCTAGTACCATGTTGTAGTTTATACATGTGTGTAAATTTGATTACTACCTTTAGCCCCGATTCATTACTCGATTACTGATTGGACCCTTTACCCCTTTACCTCCATTTCCCACCTTCCTCTTCATCACATTCACCTTTTATCAAACCACTCACCGATTCTACCTTTTGCCTCATCGGTTCCTAGTTTGAGGGGGATCAACTTCACCCACACATGGGGCAACCACATCTTATTTTTGTCAACATCACTTACCAATACAAGCTACGCAACAAAAAGGGAAAAATGTATACACCAAAATTGGGTCACACTCCCTTTAGTCCCTTGTCAAATAATCACCTTGAACATACTCACCTAACATAGCCCTTTCACCCCACTCTAATACTAATTTAATTAAATTAATTAAATTAATCCATGTCCTCACAATATTTATTATTTTAAATATCCTAATTAAGATAATTCTCACACCACCACCTCACCTAGCCACCTCACTCCAAATCTATTCTTAGTATGTTGCCATAACTAACTAAGACCTACATAAACCCTAAAAATCAAAGCCTACATTCCCTCTAACCATATTCCCGCCCGTTAAAAAGTAGCTTCCATTCTAATCCTCGACGGAAAATAAAGAAGATCCAAAAAATCAAGCGGATCTGCCCATTTTTAGAAGACCTAGAAAATCCTACCCTAATTGATGCCGGTCACCCTAAACCACCACCGGTCAACCCAGAACCATCGTTGGTTACCATTTATCCCCAAAACAACCTTATTTCAAGGTTGGCACATTCAGAGAGCAAGGAATGAAACCAGAGCTGCATGCAAGTAAAACCAGCATTTACACACGCATCTAAACATCCACAGCTAGCATCATAAGTGATCATAGAGCCATTTGTATTCACAGAAGCATCGGGAGTACCATCACCACATCAAATTCCATCCATCTGATCAACTTCCATTGTCATCCAGCCACCAAGCTCATATAATAGTAAGTATTTTGTTAACCAACATTCATCCATTTTCATTTTAGTAGGCTTTGTTACCTCTATTATCAGTTTCTACTTGCACCCCATTCTCCCACCATTTACCTTCATGCAAGTTTGATCATTCCTTCACCCACACCACTAAATTGCCCATACCTAATTGTTAAACACCTCTGAGTATACCTAAGATCTCCACAGACCTTTCCATTACCCTCTCCATTTTCATTTAGCCTCAGATCTGTCCCAACACCAAGATTTTAATAAGTTTCTATCACCTGACTGTACCGATGCTGGTTACCCATGACCATCGTTGGTCCATCCTGAACCATCATCGGTTACACTAGACCAACGTCGAGTCTCTGTGTTTTACCCTCAGACCAAGAACAAAGCCTAAATTCCCACCAAATACCCAAAACAGCCTAAAACCAAACCCCCGACTAATACCAATACTCGATAGAGATCTTGCCCTTGATTCAATCATATCTTAGCCTATTGTGAATGAATTTTCTTATTGTAGTCAAATGAGATACCTAAATCATTTTAACTACAATAGGATTTCATTTATTGTTAACATTGAATTATTTTAAATAGTGGATTGACAACCTTCTAGGGAGTATCACACTTCCCGAAACTAGCATATGCTAGGTAGTCCACTATCATATGTTATTTAATCTCTTTTGGTGGTCTTGTTGTTCATTTTAGGTAGTTCCTCCTAGCCAAAAGGAATCTCTCACAATCAACTGTGGATCAAGAAGTCATACACGTGCAACAACCTTCAACAAATATCTTTAATAGGTATTCCTCCTAGCCCTTTTACCCTTATCTATTTCGTCAATATTCAAAGAAATGCTCTAAGAATCAGGTGAAACATAAAGTTCTCGTGGCTTTCCTCCATCAACAATGTGTGAAATTTTATTGAATGCGGGATCCTTGGCAACAATGTTCGAGTGAAAGAAAATCCTTTGAATGATCTTGAGAAAACGAGTAAATAGACCAAGTAATAAGTCATGTGTAACTTCTTCATCATGGACACCAAGAAAAGCGATTCAGATGCAGATTGTCACTAAATATTTGCCCCAGTCAATTCTCTACTTTCCTTCACCATAGTCAAGATGAAAAGGTCCTCCCACTTCTAGAAGTATCTTGTGTTCATTTCTCCCATCACCCTATTGAGAAGGGTGATTGTATCTAAATATCCTTGATGAAAATCACACCTTTGAAGGATCTTGGGAAGTCTTGAGGTATTTTTCCCTGCCTTCATCCATGAACCAAGTGCAACCCCTTTTACATATGCATCCATCGTTTCCCAGTCATGCATGGCCCTATCCTTTGAGATGAAAACCATGTTAGGTGATTTTTGGATTTGCAGAGAAAGTGAGATGGTTCTGGGACTGATGATCGACACTATTGTACCATTTTTCATCTCATATTGTTCATGTTTCTAGCTCATATTGGTGTGAGAAATCCAAGACTAACTCAAGGCTTTGTTAAAACAAGGGGTCTTTTGCAGTTGCGAATAATCCACTTGTGAATACCGATCCTCAATATTACCTTGTTCCTTGGTTGTTATGAGATCCCTTAGGCCATTCACATCCATATATGAGACATCATTGTCTTCTATCTCATATTCAAAAGTGAAAGGTTGTGTCAGCTTCTTTCGTATCCACTTGTACTTCATGGTTTCTACGAAAAAGTAACTTCCAATTTTTAGTAAGTATGAAAAATCAGCCCTCAACCTCAATTGGATGTGAAAACTGGAATCCCCTTTTCTCCCTATGTTCCTCTCACCTTCTTTATCAATTTTCTATTTTTAGTAGGTTCTTGTGAGACTACTTACTACTTTTAGTAATTTTTATTTTTGGACCAATATGAAACTTGAATGAATTTTCTACTCTAATACCTAATCTGTTTATCATCTCCTTCGCAAATTCTCCAGTTGATGACTTTCCTAAAATAGCTGCAGATTAGGTGTAGAAGGCCTGTTTTATTAATAAATTTTTCCTCCGGTCATCATATTTCTACAAAACCAACTTTTTTGATATGGGATTTTTCCCAATATTGCCCCTTTGAAATCTTGGACTTACCCGATCAGTGGTTTGGGAGATTTTAAAGTTTCAAATTTTTGACCTAGCGGCCACTTTGAACACGGTAGCCATTAATGGACCTTGAAAGTTATAGGTATAGTTTTATTTTCCATTTTCAATGAAAATTATTATTTTCTTGTTTTCTTCTTATTCCACTAGCAATTTATTTTTATCGATTGTTGATTTGACCGGAAATCGAGCTTTTTTCTTCCTTGAGCCGAAAGGAAGATTTCTTTGTTGTGAGTGGTTTGTACTACAGAAGAAGGATTTAAAGGTGAGGTTTTAATGAATTTTTATATATAAGAGAGAAGAAAAAATGTATCTTCTTTTCATGCACTAGTTATCAAGATCCAGTTGAATCTTCATTTATGGCAATGGAGTCTTCTAAAGAATTTCTCTATTTTTCTCTTTTATTCTTCGTTCCTTTAACTCTTTCGATCAATCCCTTCTTTAAAACTTGTGTATTCTCATGTGATTTCTTTTTATGTGGTGGATCTTGTTTGGAGTAGAAATGGTGAATTGTTTAGGTATGAGCAAGTTACATAGCAATGGCAGGGTAAAGTTGTGGAAGGTTAGAAGAAGCGGAAAGTTAGATTTAAAACAAAATTTAAAAACTTGCATGCCAGGGATGGGGCACAATTTTATGTCCCTGATTTCCCTCAAGAATTAAGGGACATGAGGGAAATCAATTTTCATGTGGAACCTCAACTCGACACTTGGTGGGATCCAATAGTGGAGGTTTTTGGCCAAAAAGCATGTTGGAAGCACCTAGGCATTGAAAGATGATCGCATGAGGAACCAAGAGACATTCCTTAGGCTGGGTGAATTTTTATGTTCCTCATGTCCCCCAAAACAAAGGGACATGAGGTTCATCAATTTTCACATGGTGCCTCACTCGACACTTGGTGGAGATCCAACGGTTGAGGGTTTAGCTCCACTAGCTCCTAGGGGTGAGAAAATGCACTGGAGAGGGTCACATGGGTGACCTGAAGACTTATTGGGTCTAAGATCATTTTAATGTCCCTTGGTAAAAAGATATATGAGGGTCATCAATTTGTATGGCATTCCAGAATCTGTCACTTGTCACGATTTGGACGCTTGAGGGAATGAGTTGCGAACAAGCACCTAAGAGCTGAACTGGTGATCTGAGAGGTTGTATGTGTGTCCAAAGGGCTTATTGGGGCTGGGAAAATTTTTTTTTCCCTCATTTCCCTTAGCTTGAGGGATGAAAGGGACACAAAATTGTGCCAGGATCTTGGATCGACACTTGTCTTGGAAATTTATCCAACTACAAGAACTCTCCTAGAGGGCAACTTGAAATGGCGATATCTTGAGCTCCCGATGGAATGTTTTGGTGAAATTTTATATTAATTTTACTAAAAATGGCCTTTAATCCAATGGTAGGGGTCTCATATCTTTATTCCTCTATTTAATGTAACATCCTCATTTTTATACATTAGAACAAGTAATTTTTTTTTTTATAAATGCTTCCTGGTTCTAAATACATAATTTAGAACTCACAAATCAAAACAACCATTCTTATAATAGATAACCATATGCAGCTGTAATGACTCGGAGTACCTCCGATCTATTCATTCCATGACTCGGTAATCTACCGATCTATTCATGAGTATCAAGAGTTGGCATTTTTTTATTTTAACACATCACTCTTACGGTTCTCTTCCCTAATCTGGGATTCAGAATGCTCTGTCCAAGGAACCTATCTGAATAATTGTTACCATTATTCATCGGCATCTCGTCCCTTAGACTAGGTGACATAGGACTACGCAATCAGCAGCTTGCGATACTTTGGCCAAAGATTTGAAACATATGCTTATGTCTCGTATTCCTTGATGGCATACTCGTCAATCTAGAATACGTCCATCACCCCATTCCTTTGTTATGTAGAATGTCTTATACTGACTTCTGTCAGTCTCTCCTGCCCCAAGTTATTCACTCAGAAACGGATTAATAATATGGCAACGTTATAAGGATGCTCTTGAGAACTAGGGATACTCTGACATACTGGGTCAACCCTAGTTAACCCTGTGTGTCAAGGTACCCCGAGTCTCCAGGGGCAGCCTCATAACATGACCATGTCAGTAACCAGTCCCGAAGTCAAAACTTGTTCGAGTTTAAGGAGTAAATCTTGACGATCAATGCAAAGGGTGTCGCCATAAGTCACCTGCATTGTTGTATCTTCGAGAAGATCCTAATCTTCTCGAAGGTACAACCCTGCAATCGACTTGTGCCATCAACCTTCAAATCCACCTCGATAAGATCTACTAAATTTTAAGGTGTTACTTACGTTGAGTTAAAATTATACTATAAGACGCTCCCTTAAGGGTAGTCTTTCCCAATCCTTGGGTTCCTCACCTTAGAATTACCTTTCTTAATAAAACCCATTACACAAGAGAAGTTTAATAAGATTGAGGTCCTATCAAGGAGTTCATAGAAAAACATAATTCTAAATCAACGAAATTGGACAATAACCCATAATCTTCACATGAGATTGCTAACCAAACCCTTTTTAGGTTTATATCAGTTCTCATAACTGAAATTATATCTTACTTATTAGTATCGAGATATAGTGATTAAGAATCCAATTAAACGTTGTCTTGACTTAGATCAAGACTAGGAAGTAATAATTTATTCAGCTCGTTTAGCTTCCTGCTCAGGTTTATTTTAACCTTAGCTTCCCGAAAGACAGTGATCTAAATTCCAATTTAGCTTTAGATAGAACATAATAGAACTACTAAACAATCTTAAGTATTCAGTCACATAACCTTGCAAGCTTACTTAGATAATCACAAAAGTCTCCAGTTATACAATAATAACAATGCTCTTAAGATCATTCGAACCGAAGAAGATCAAACCATCAAGATACGAATGCAAACACATAAGTAACAAATACCTCAGTTTATTCATTTCAAAGCTAATCAAATACATTTTATGCATTCAGCATATTTGATACAATACTCAACAGCAAAAGAACATCTTTCTTCAAGTAGTACATTTAGAGAATCAAGCTGTAATTCATCATAAAACCAAATTAAACAATCTGAACATCATATCAGATCTGCGTGCCTTTACCACTTACGGCAATCATCTGCAAAAATTGTCAACACGGGTCAGTTCGGTGAACTGAGCATGATAAGCACTAATTCTTAAAACAAATGCAATCCACCAATTGCTCTCATTGAACAACCTGTTTAAATGAAATCAGGCTAAATATCTTTCTACAATTTTAACATGACTATAATGCATAACCTCTATTATAGCTGTCAATTAGTCCTAAATATTTTTAGATGACTCAACGTACATTTTAGAGACTAAGAAGAACAAAATAATTCCAAAACATCCATCCATCTGTATCTCCAAGACAACATCAATCCATCAATTTATTCCATTCTAAAAAGAATATACTATCAACTCGTATTTCAACAAGTATGATTCAACCAAGTTCACAAGGCAGTTTAAAATAACCAGCAAGCTCACTGACATAATTCCTTTTCAATCATACACTATGTTAATGGTACAGGCAAGCATAGCCACTTATACAGCAACACACAATTTATGCCAGGCTCTCCATACAGTACTACTGTCTATTCTTGTTTTACCCTTACCGTAGAGATCACATAAGGATACAAGAGAAGAAAACATTCATAGTTTCTAGACAAGGAGAGACTAACTTATTATTCATACAGTTATAGATATCAACATAACTTAACAGCAGAGGAGAAAGAAATAGAGACATTCATATTCCATTCCAATCATGTTCATGACTGTACCGTCCTCTCAAGAGTAATGCATTTACACTATACGCATATGACTAAATCAGCCGAGGCCACAAGAAGATACTACAGCTTCACCAGAATTCCAATATAAAATTCACCTGTAGATTATTAAGCAATACAAGAGTTCACGCGACAAGCATTAATAAATAATCCAACTCCAATAGACTCAACAAAACTTTCCATATTATACAACAACATGAAAAATATCCAACGCCATCGCCTGTCATGGCACAGCTAAGAGCTCTTTGTTTCAGTCAAACTTGAAACAAGATCATATTAAAACAGTTAACGTTTCCATATGAAATACAGTGACATTCACGCAGAGTCGAAACACAATATGCACAGCCTCATTCAACTAAGAAAATCCCTACGATTATTCAACATGGGTGTAAATTAGAAGTCGTTTTCAAGAAGAACAACCATAACCAGGTCCTCACAGGAGCCGAGTTCCACACCAATAAATTTTCCTAAAGGTTTCATTTGAAGTCGAGTTACTACAAAGTATAACACAACAATATAAAGAAAGAGTCCAAAATGATATGCATGCTCAGCGAAGACTCAACTCGAGAAACGAGCCAACACGCAGCATATTATGGACTCCTACAGTGTCAATTCCAACCAGTACTTATAACCAAAGTTGAATTCATACAACAACAATTCAAGAGTCCTAAAAGTACTCACAGCAAAACTTCAATGAAGTTAAAACATAAATTACCTTTCAATGACTCCATCGAAGTCAATAACATTTAGCATTCTTAACAAAACGACAGCATTCATAACCAAGCTTAGACAGAAGTTTGAAATACTAGATACATTTCAAAGACTTCTACAGACTCAGAATCAAAGAGTATCCACAACAAGCTTCCGCAGATGTCATAACATACTACCCATTTCAAGGATTCCAACAAAAATTCACAATAAAACTTCTTACCGAAGTCGAAACATTAACTACGTTTCAAGGACTCAAAAGGAGTCGAACCCAAGTAGTATTCTCAATTAAACTTCTACAGAAGTCAAAAATACTATCTAATCAAGGATTCCAACAGAATTCAATAACATATAGTATTCACGGCTGTACTTCTACAGAAGCCAAAACATATTATCATTTCAAGAAGTCCAACAGAACAATAACATATAGTACTCATGACAAAACTTATACAGAAGTCGGAATATACTGTACATTTCAAGAATTCCAACAGTATCATTTTCAACAAGTGAAAACAACAAGGTTTCGACTGAAGTCTGAATCAAACAAGAAAACAATTCATGGACTCCCACAGAGCCGAATTCATACATTATCCTTGCATGCATTTCTACGAAATCAAACCGAAATGCAAAACACAACAAAATAATTCAACCGTTCGAAACAAAATGTACACCCAGCAAGGGTTCACCGAAAAATCGAGCCAGCAAGAAGATACAAGCAAACTAATTCATACAATGCTACCATAAAAACCAACTGAACCAAAAATCATCTGAACAGAGTTGTTCTAATGAAATCATTTGAAGGAAAGCAGGATTTTTAAAAGTTAGGGCCTAACATGCCTGGTAATGCCGCTTAAAAATCCGAAGAAGACCTCTGAAAGAGCTCGAGCCTTCTCCTCTTCTTCCACGTTAGTTTCAACAACAATAATTTGTTATTTCCATGCCTTATAAACTTTCCTTGACAGAGAAAAGAGCTAGTTATTCTCATAGTTGCCATGCAACACCAAGTAGACTGGTTCGAAGAACCAGTGATCAAACAGAGAAAACCGGAGCGCATGGAAAACCAAACAAACAACCAGTTTTCCATTTTGCATGCCTTCCCGAGCGATCCGTGCTCAGAAATCGAGTTCCTTAATTGCATTAACTCAAGTTCCCGCTCAATCTCCATTGCCACCGACCGCCATAGTTGGCGATGGACAAAAACAAACCAAAGACCATTTCCAAATTTGGTGACTCTGCCACGTCGGTCTCAATGGCCGTTTGAAATCTCCGCTAAATCCTTTTCCTTCATGCTTATCCCCTTCATTTAATGCCATAGAAACTACCACCCATGGCTCGCACCCCTTCATAGGTCCCCTTCCTCCACTAACATTAGTTAGGTTAGAAACATAGGTTAGATCATAAGGTGATACTTAGTCTAACTTCCTTAGTGCTAGGTCGCTAACCTTAGGAACATTTAGCTTATAGCTTAGGGCTAGGTTAGATTAACACTAATCCAACCCATAGGTTATTAACCTTAATAAATCCAGTCTAGGTCTAACAATTAGAATCGTTCAGTATAAGAACCAACAAATATACATTCACGAAAAGGATTCATTCCAGCACTGATAATAAGCTAGTAGTATAAATGTATCTGAATTTATTACCTGGCTCAAGATCAAGACCTTCCTGATATTATGATATCGGGAACCAATTCATTTAACAAGATCAGCCTGAGTTAACTCCTGAATTGCTCATTCCACACATTCCGAAATCAGATTAAACTCAGGTGTAAAAATGAAAGAAATAAAAGAGTCCAAGCATATCCTGGCTCAGTCAAAGATCTTCAAATGCAAAGAAGATACAATCTAAATCAAGCATGACTTCAAAATCAAAGGAACACATCCTTTTACAGAAGAAATCATATATCAACACTTGAATGCCCAGGAGGAAGTAACAATAGTTCAAGGTGTTACATGCTTCCCTCCTAAAAGATTCATCGTCTCGATGATTACATATTTGATTTACCTTCAGGTCAACCAATTTATTAGTTCACAATACAATGTGACTATTTCCAACTTGAATAGTTTCAGAAATCAATGTCACGATACATTTTATTCAGCCTGAATAATGTTTGCCTCAATCTGGCTTTCATATGATCATGAAAAAGATAAGTTCATATATAAAAAAAAATTTTGTCAACAGATTTCATCCTGTTGAAAAAGAAAAGGAAAAGCAATTTTCATCTCTTCCAGATTTTCCCAAGTTGCACTTTCTTCGTTAAACTGGTCCCATTGGACCTTACATTGCTGTATTTCACGATTTCTCAAATGCAATTGGCGAGTTTCCAGCACTCGTGTGGGTTTAACCACGATTATTCCTGGGTCTTGGACCTGCAAGGAATTCTAATTTAAGACATGTGACAAATCTGAAACGTATTTCTTAAGCAAAGAAATATGGAAAACATCATGCATGTGAGACAAAGTAGGTGGTAATGCTAATCGATAAGCTACAGGATTGATTATTTCGACAATTTCGAAAGGTCCCACAAAATGAGGTGACAACTTGGCAGCCTTGCCAAAAGTTATAGAACTCTTTCTGGGTTTAACACGAAGAAAAACCTTCTCACCAAGCTCAAACCTTTGATCAACCCACTTAAGGTCAGTAAGCATAGCTCTTCTCGCCTATCTCTCGCTGCTTCCTTTAATCATTCACGAATCAACTTAACTTAATGGTAGGGGTCTCATATCTTTATTCCTCTATTTAAGCCCTGAAAACTTGGATTATTTCTCTACTCCCTTACATGTGCCTAGAAAAAACCAATTATAAACCTATTGCACCAAAGTGTTGTGAAAAATATGATTTTTATATCTTTTAGGTATTCAAATTCCCTTTTTGAAGATGTTTTTTTGGCTCCTAACTCCATATAGAGCTCTTGGAATCACCTCCCAAAGTTCAGCAACTCTTTTGGCCCTGTGCACTACCTAGGCCTATGAACCTTGTTTTTGATCAAACTGCCCCAACTTCTCCAAATCCTTCCCGAATATTCCAAAATCACTTCCATGATTTTTATATACCTTCAAAATCCTCCGCATTACATTTGTATCCTTTTCGCTCCAGGGGAGTGCATCATTCTTGGGAAGGCCAATGGTAGCCCTTCCCAACACTACCTAAAAATAGTAGTTTCCAAGAACTCCTAAAATCACCTGGGGGTTGAATTGAATTTCCTAAATCACCTAGGGGAATGACTTAAAATAATCTAGGAAGTCATGGGAATGACTAGCTAGACTCGAGATGCCTCAAAAATTAAAACTTGGAAGTTTTGACATAAGGGTATTGTTGTCATGCTAGAAAATCATCAATTTCCCCATTGCCATATGAAACACATCAAGACGCACCCAAACTAATTTTTGGATTTCTTAAGAAGCCTTAGAAGATCAAGATGTGTGTGATATGAAGAGATAAGGGGATTACAAGACTGAAAATTCCTCTAAATTTGACTTTATTTGCTCTGCATTTGAAATATTTTGAAGACTACAAGTTTGAGCTTCTTCCTATCACACTCTCTCTATTGGAAACATAATTAACTATGAAAATAAACCAATAGAAGCAATAAAACCCAAGAAAATCACTTAGGGAATGGAAATATATTCTAACAACATAATAGTGTACAAAAAGAACTTAGAGGAATTAGAAATTCTAATATACTATGTACAGAGATGAAATATTACTTCAATAATAACGCTTAAGGTAGATTCCATTGACTAGAATCTATAGTTCTATTCTATCCAACTTAGACAATTATAAATAATTGTTTCTTGTACAACTGTGATCATGTCGGGACCACTCCATATAGCATCAAACTTGGAATGGTTACCTAATTTTTCCCTATTAGTATCCCACTTCAGATACCAAATCTACCTCCTAGAAGCTTCCGGCTTTAGCTTTCTTGTTAAAAAACCTCTTAATCAAATCTTGATCCTTATCCATGGTTTTCACTACTTGATCTCTCAATTCCTCAAACTCCATGATTTTAGCATATGTAACTTCCATGGCTTCAATCTCAGACTTGATTCTAGTTACTTGTGAAGTTCTAACACCTGGTAACTCAAGAGATATGGTCGCCTAACCTCTTTTACATAGACTAGCTTGAAAGGAAAGCTACCAAGAGACCTCTTTGGTGTGATTCTATCATCCCACAAGGCTAATTTCAACTTGGTATGCCATGTTCTATAATTTTCATCCAAATTTTTCTTCGATGATCCTAAAACTTCTTGTTGGTGGAATTATCTTTCCCTTTACCCGGGGTAATAATTAGAAGAAGTTCTTAGATAAATTCCATTATTTACATCCCACTAAGATATTTTGGTGCTAAGGAATGCTAGAGAATTATCGATATAATAGTGGTCGGGGACACCAAATTTGGTAACAATTCCTTCGTAGAAGTCCAAAGATAGTAGACTCATTTGCCTCCTTGAGTGCTACACTTGATCCACTTGGAGAAATAGTCCATTCGGTGAGAATCCACTTGTGGCCTTGGCTCGATTTTCATATCAATGACCCCAATGAAATCTAATCCCCACTACATAAATTGTTGATCAACTGATATTGGGTGGAGTGGAAGTGTTGCTAGATTTTCTTTTCCTATGAATAATGCACATTTTTTACACTTCTTGATCCATACATAGCAATCATCGAACATTGTGGGCTGATAGTAACCAAAATTCCCTCCATCTTCTCTGTCATGGAACTCATGTAGCACTTTCTCAATCTAATTTTCTGGAACACATCTCAAGAGGAATCCATTCACATCTTTCTTAAACAAGATGCCATCAATGAGAATTACAGAATGGATTGGAGTCTAAAATACCTTTTTTTTCTTTTCTCAACTCTAGAGGGCATAAACCTAGTTGTAGAAAATTTATCATGTTCTGGGTCCAACAAGGAGTGGGAATACCGTCTGCTACTTTTTCTTGATCATCTTGGAGCACTAGAATAGCTCCCTCTTCATATTTTGACCCAACGTGTTGATTAGAAGCCAATTTTTCACACAAGCCTTTCCCACGGACCCATTTGGTCACCTTAATTTCTATATCATACTCCATGACATGGGTAATCCAACCATCCCATTTTTCATTCAAATCCTTATTGAGGAGAAATTATTTCACGACATGAGACAATAGCAACTGGATTTTGTTGTTTTAAACCAAGTGTCTAAAGTTCTTTAAACTCCTTATAACAACGAGAATATGCTTCTCAATGAAATATTACCTCACTTCATAATATTCCAGGATTTGACTAAAAAAACAGTCGCTTTCGGATCCTTCCTTTTCAGCCGCACCAAAATTGCAGAGATAGTGTCTGAGCCACCAAAGGCATAGAGAATGAATTCTTTGGAGAAATATGGGTTGATGAGAGTTGGAGCTTGGGATATTGAATGTTTTATAGATTCAAAACTCTCCTTTCCTTCCGATTTCCACTTGAATGAAAGGATATTCTTAAGCATCATTGTTTTTTATTATGGGTAAATAGTTTTGAAGGGACTATACCCTGTGTACAAAAAGGCTCAAAAGCTAGATACCAAAAGAGGAAAACCGACCCTAAAAATGTAAAACATCCAACATCAGGGGGCTCAACAGCCAGATAATACAATATAGAAACAAAACAGGATCAAGACAGATAGTGATCCGAATAAAAGCAGAAGAGACAAAATACGAACAAGAGATAACCACCACTGGTCTTCCCAGCCAAAAATAGCACCAAAATGCCAATCAATAAAGCAACTTCACCGCCAAGTAAATAGCAATAGAGCTCCACATGTCACTCGATAAATTTATAGGTGCTTTTAAGAGCTAAGAGGATATAGTCATTACGCCCTTTTGCATTACCAAGTATGGCATCCAAAGATAGAAGCTTCTTGAAAACTTCAACAATGATATCATCATCTTCATCATTTTGCAGTTTCCTTTTGCCCTTTGTTTAATCCATATCCCTAATAACACTCTTTAGGTCCTGAATCTCCTTTTCCATCTTTTCTGCTCTAACTAACAAGTCCTCATCTTTAAGCTCCTCCACCAGATTACTAATTTGCAGTAAATTCATAGCAAACTCCAAGTCTTTATGACTTCTAAGAACCCTCTGAGAAGTAGGGACCTTAGTTTTCATATCTTTCATTTTCCTGTTAGTGGTTGCAATGTCAAGTTTCCTATTGGGAAGGGGAGGGATGGAGGCAGGGGGAGGAGTAGAATCTGAGTGGGGGCAGGTTGAGAAGTGGCAGTGAATGAGAAGTATTAACCCTTGATGAAGGGGAATAGCCCTAGTGTGGTTTTTCACTTCTAGTATATATTTCTCCAAAGAATTCAACAAGTAATGAGGAAAATTTATGGTGAGGTTTCTACAAAAGTGATTAAGGAAGATTAAGTGATTTTGGGGAATAGTGACAAATCTCCCCTCCAGAGTAATGTACCTTACCACCATCCTTGCAATCTTAGCAAAAGGCTCTGGAACATAAGTAATTTTGATGTCACCGTCCACAAACTCCGATTCTCCCCTCATCTAGAAACTGCTTAAGCATCATTGTTAATGGCTTAAAAATATTGGAAAATTTTGACATGAACCTTGAGACAAAATTTATTCTC
The DNA here is from genome assembly GCA_018340775.1 of Taxus wallichiana var. yunnanensis. NCBI lineage: Eukaryota > Viridiplantae > Streptophyta > Pinopsida > Cupressales > Taxaceae > Taxus > Taxus wallichiana. The sequence goes on from CM031240.1 coordinate 944,833,697, forward strand.
CCCAATAATCTTTGAAGAGCCTTCTTGTGGCTAGGAAAAGGTATTGCAAAGATGGTTTCAACTCTTTTTGATCGATTTTCAATCCCTCCTTAGACATAATGTGGCCTAATATATTTCCTTCATGAACTAGGAATATATATTTCTTTGGATTTAGAGACATTCTAAATTGTGCGCATCTCTTGAACACTTTCCTAAGATGAGAAAGGTGATCGTGTGCCTTCTTGGAGAATATGGTTATGTCATCTAGGTACACAAAACCAATTTATTTATCAGCCCCATGAACACTATGTCCATTTCTCTCTTAAATGTAGCTTTGACATTTGATAGGGCAAAATTCATTTTATTATAAGCATATGTGCCCCATTTTGTGGTAAAGGTTGTTTTGAATTGGTCCTCCTCTTTCACCATGATTTGGTTATAGCCTAAGTAGCCATCTAAGAGTGAGAACCTTTCTTATTTAGATACTACTTGCAATATTTTCTCCATGGAAGGAAATGGATAATGATCTTTGAGTGAAGCTTTGTTCAAGTCCTAGAAATCCACACACAATCTGATTTCCCTATTTCTTTTCCTAACTAGTACCAGATTAGCAACCCATGATGAGTGCTTGATTGGAAAAATAATACTTTCCTCAATGAGCTTGTTCAATTCCTTCTTCATGAGAGGCTCAATGTGAGGATTCACTAGCCTTTGTTTTTTCCTTGATGGGTTTAGATTCTAGATCCAAATCAATAGTATGTTGTTCCAATATTGGATCAAATCCTTTCAAATCTTCATAACTCTAAGAAAATATATCCAAAAATTCTTGACAAAGTTGAATGAAATCATATTTTTCTTGATGAGTACTTACTTTTCCAATTTGAAGCACCTTGACCTCCCAACTAATCGAAACTAGTTCGAATCTTCACCCTTGACCTAGATATTGGGTTTCTCTTTTAACTGGTCATTAAGATTAAATATTGATTCTAGACACACCAAACCTTTTGGTATCTTGTTCATTCTCACTGGACTACTTGATCCCCATATTGTCTTTCCAATTTCTCTTGATTTCTTGAAAGAGAACTCAACCTCTTCATAATGGAAGTTAATGATTTATTAGTCACTTTCGAACACTTTCCCACTAGTTTTATTGTCTAAAATATCTAGTCTCACAACCACTTTTATATGTTGTTGAGTTTGACATTTCTTGATACTTTCAACCACATTAAATGTTTCCCCAATTTCTACAAGCTTGTCCGCACCTTCATTATTCTTCCTTAGTATGGAACTTATGTTAAATGCCTCGAAATCCTCAATAATATCCCATACCCGGTGTTTTTACCTCTTGATAAGATCATTTTCAGCAGCATTAAGACCTCTAATCTGATTTACCACTATCTCATTCTCCCCAAGAATTTGTAAATTATTGATACCTCTTTTTATTGTCTAGTTTAATCCATGGATAAGTGCTTCATAATCGGTTGTGTTATTAGAACATCTAAATTGGAACTAGAAAGATGATTACTATTTGTCACCTTTGAAAGATAAAATAATTTATCCTCCTCTAGCACCTTGTCGCTCCTTGAACCATCAAAAACATTTTCCAAAATTCATTATATTCATCATTTGGTTTTTTTATGCTAGGAATGGGTGTATTCTCTTCATGCATATAATATATGCCAAATCAGCTTCATCCATCTCTTTGTATGGATCACAAGCATGTATCATGTTTTCTCATTCATCTATTGTCAAATATGGAATGCCTTCAACCTTAGTTTTTGCTTCCTAAGTACTTGAACAATCTTCTTGGTCAAAGATGGTGTAATTGGCATTGATTAGACTTGGCACATAAGGATTAATGTGATAATTTACAATTAGCTTAGATTTGATTGTAGATTTAGATCCATACCTTTTCTGAAAAGCATGTGAGACCAATCGGTTGATATATACCAACCAATTTTAGTCATGAAATCCCTTAACAAACACAAAGAAAAGAGTTGTGGTAGGTCAATAATCTGTTATGTCATGTTGAATTGTGACATTTGGACATGCATGCAACATTAGATTCAGATCCTTGATGAATCTAATTGTTCCTTATGTTGTCCCATCTAATTGTACCACCCCTTTTGAAATCGGTTCATACTTAGGACCCAACTGTTATGCTATTTTTGTAGGCATCACAGAGATACTTTCCCCTAATTCTATCATGCGGTTGTGTACTATATTTTTCCCAATGATAAAAGATACATAAAATGGAGGAGGATTCATGTTTCTAATTGGTTGAGCTCCTTCTTGCTAGGTTTCATTGGTGAGCGCATTTTTCTCGGTCCCTATATACTTGATTTGGAATGGACAAGTTTTCCATAGCCACCTACAATAGATCTCTCTATCTCGAAATTTCAAAGACTCCCACATTGAGATGCTTACATTTGTTTTATTCATTTTATCAATAATGTTGAAAGGAGAAGGTTTGTCCTTTTGTTTCCCTTTTTTGGCACCATTTTATCTTGTGCATGAGCTGATATAATAGGTTCCTTGGGTTGATTCTGTGAATTTGGGAATGCGCTTGAGCTACTAGCACCTTTGGCTATGAGAGAAGGCTAAGAAGGATTTGTTTAGTTTCTTGGACCTTATGTTCACTTCCACACCCCGAGAAGGAGATTTATTTATCCCATGGAAATACTCTATTTACCAATTCACAAGTGAAGTGTCACTTGGAGGGTCTCTTGAGTACTTATTTGTTTCGATTTTCTTCTTGATTTGTTTTTTGAGGAGTACCGATGCTTTGCACCATCAAATCCTAATTCGGATAACCATTGAAGCATGTTTCTTGGTTATGTGGTTGTCCATAAGGGAAACACCACTCATATTCATGTGCCAAGTTGTTATGGACTGGAACCAAGGCTCTAGATGAAGAGGCATCATTGGGATGGTAAGGATGAAATGGTCTAACAACTTGAGGTTGTCCTTGGTTTTGGTTAACATCTTGAGAAGGAGGTATATTATCTTGAAATGGAGGCCTAGGGCATGAGGTTGGTATGGTCTAAAATTTTGAAATCATTGTCTCTTGATAGTTACAAACTCATTCCCTAGATTATCTAATTGTTTCATGACCTCTTGGAGTTTGGTTGAGGTGCTAGATGAAGAGGTAGAAGATTCACTAGAACTTTTATTTCTAGGAGCAGGAATAGGAGCTAACTTAGGTGTTTGGATAGAACTAGGATTCCCCATTTCTAGATAAATAGGCATAGGTGGCCTAGGTGCAAGTTTACCAGCTTGAATTAGGAAATTCTCATCTCTAATGGCTATGACATAGGCTCCTAGTAAAGTTATCCCTCCCATATATTGTATCATTACAGATATATCAGAATTTAGAGCTTTTAGGAAATAGAGAAATACACCTTCAGCAGTTGGTCTTACGGAAATTGGAATCCGATCCCATGTTATTCAAAATTTGAAATTGAAGTCAGTCATCTGTTCATTTGGAGCCCTCTTGATTGTGGTAAACTGTTCCAATAGAGATAAATTATCTACCCTTTCACCAAATTGGTTACAAAAATTTGTGCACAATGCATCCCTATTCTAAATTGATCCCGATGTTATGATTTCGAACCACCAGTAAAGCCTTCCCTTTGAATGAGGATGCTAGGAGCCTCATGGCTACATCCATTTCAAAAATTTCACGGATTGCACATACATTTGCAATGTTTTAGATGTGATCAATTGGAGTCATATGGTTCTCCCAGTGAATTATGAAATGATTATTAATGCTACCACTAGAATTGGATTTTGTGCATTGAGGGAAAGTGGGATGTTTCTGTGAAGTTGAAAAAGGGATTTTGTGGTTGTTCACCATTCGATTGGTCTAAGAACTCTAGTGGACTATAAAAATGGCCTACCAAGTGGAGGTGTTGAGAGAGTTCTGTTTGGTGGAGATGGAGATCTCTGAACTTGTCTTCCTCTTCTTCCTCTACCTGGAGATAGCTACAAGTATTTAAATATCACTTCTTTTCTTGTTCTAGATTGTGTTTGGATCCTTCTCATGAATTGTAAACCGAGGCTACTAAAATTACAAAATTCGACCCAACGGAGTTATTAGATGTGTTGATAAAGAGCCTCCAAAGGATGGAAGCTCACCAAGACACACATCTAATCTTGATAAACATGGAATAATTGACTTCCAGTCCCATCGAGTGTGCCAAATCTATTTTGACCAAATTACAACACCCTATGATTTGCTAGCATGTGATTTTACTAGGAAAACTATGTAACTCGGTAACATGGATTTATCTCTAGGTGTGGTACCATAAACTTGAGATAACTCTCCGAGCATGCTTTGGTTCCTCTTCCTAATCTAATGTAACAACTAATCCTAATGAAGGAAAATCTACTATCTAATCTTATTATATCAATTCAAGGTGCAAGGAGAAGGATAGAACATGAAAATAATGAAATCCTACACTAAATAGGTGATAGCACCGATAAAAGGGTGATTGGACACTCTTTAAGGGATGAAAGTTAAGACAAATGGGGATAGAGAGGGTATTGGGACAACATAGTCTATAAAAATAAATTTACACGACCATTTCCAAGAAACAAAAACATATAGAGCATGTAAGAAACCATTAAAATGCACAAAATATCTTAAAATGTAATGCATAAGTAAGATAATACAATAGAAAACAAGAAAGGGATACAAAATAACCACATATCTGGGTTTTATTTCTTGATGAAAGTGACATAGCTCATTACGTAAAAGAAAAGGGGAATGAATTTCTTGCAAAAATATCCTCAATGGGAGGCTTGAAGCCCACAAACACCTACACCAAACTATAGAATGGGAGGAACAGATAGAAAAATGTCCAACAACTTTTAAATGAGCCCTCCATTTTACATTTATAGAAGAAGAAAGAGAGGGAGAAAAAGAGGAAATCCCAAAAATTACATCCAACCACCCAAAAAGGGAATTGATTGACCTAAAAAATTATGGGAACCCCTACAAAACCCATACTTCCATGTACCTTAGCTTTTATATAAGAAAATCTTCTCGATGCCTCCATTAATGCATTTTTACCCACCTGTAAGTGATTATTTGAACCTACGATGGTTTATGAGTTTTGGCTTAGAAATCACCAAAAATATTTTATTTATTGATTTATGAGTGAAGAGGATGAAATCACGATTCCATCGAGTATAATTTTGTCCAATTTGGTGGGAAATTGAGGAAGTTATGGTCATTTTTGTGCAAGCTATTTTCATGTTTACTTCACATTCTCTCGCCTATGCAATTATTACTGTATATTTAGATGACTATTTCCATTTTTCCCAATCTCATTTAATTTCATGTTTCTAAGGTTTTATGAGAGATGGAATTAAAATTAGGGGGGCCCATGAATTTAAAATTTTATAAAAATTGTGCTCGAGGGGTGAATTAGGTTGATGTGGCCTTGTGGTGCCACCTGGCCTGTAGCCAACTCATCATCGGCTCGGCAAGCTAGCTCTCGCTATGTATTACATGTCCTTATGTTTCTAACTTTGGTGATCTGACCTAGTGCTCCCAACTTCTTTACCCCTTATCCATGTCTAGCTTGACACATTGAGCCTCGATGCATTACTTTGTTGGCTCATCGACGAGCTCATTATATACCCCAAGCTCCTTGCTTTTATTTCAAAAAGACAACTCGTGGGGAATAATGTTCTATGGGGAAAATTTTCCCCCACACTCCATCTATTTCCACATCAAGCCCATAATTCCCTACTCACCTTGAGTTCCTTGCAGGCCTTGTGTTCTCGTATCGGTCGACTCACGTCCCAATGTCCCATTCCCGTTCTCACATGGATGCATCGTCCATTGGAACACACTCACCTTGAAGGAACTTGTTCCATTGTGGTTTCAATTATCTAAATTCATCACATAATGAATTATGAGCTCGCTGAATCACTCGGTGATAAACTCCCACTATCTCGACACCCTCTGTAACTCATCGAGCTATTTTTTAGCTCCTTAGACTTTTTTACTAATTTTTCAATTTTCTTCTAGCCTTTGGAACATTTTGGTTTTTCTGAGACTAGGGGCTAGGGGAATACGATAGGGTGTCCCAAGACTATTTTTTCCAATTTTTGTCATTTTTTCCATTTTTAGTTTGAATGTGGGCCCTGTGGCCTAACTCTTAGTCCTATCCAACTTGTTTGGGCCCAAGTTCTAGAGTTGTACATTTTCACCAAGGGTGAAAATGGATAAAAATATGATTTCTAGGATTTGATCCATTAAAGGAAGTGGTTAATGATCCTTTAAAGATGGATTTTTAAATATATCGAAGTCAACACATAGTATGATTTCTCCATTCCTTTTCGCACTAGAACTAGATTGAAAACCCAAGATGAATGCTTGATGGGAAATATGATACTTTCTTCAATCAATTTGTTCAATTCCTTCTTCATCATGGGCTGAATATGTGGATTGAAAGATATTTACTTTTACGGCGAGCTTGGAATTTGGATCTAACTCAATTGTGTGTTGAACTAAGCTAGGATCAAAACCTCTAAGGTCTTCATAGCTCCATCCAAAAATATCAGAAAATTCTTGAAAAAGTTCTACAAAATCATGTTTTTCATGTAGAGTGCTTACCTTACCAATTTGAAGCAATTTTCCTTCACCAACTGAGATGGGTTTTGAATATTAACGCTTAATTGCTATGATTTCTTTTTCTTTGTTAAATTGGTCATTGGGGTTGAAAATGAATTCCAAGGTCCCTAGTCCCTTGGGTAACTTATTTGATCTGAGTGGAACCACCTGGTCTCCATAATTATTTTCCAATTTATCTTGATTTCTTAAAGAAAACTTAGCCTCTTCTTGAATGAAATTGACAATCTATTGATCATTCTCAAACACTTTCTAATTTGTGTCATTTGCTAGTATAGAAAACCTCACTATTACCACGATATGGGGTTGCACTTTGTATCTCTTCACATTCTCAACAACATCAATTTTTTCTCTAATTGTATCTAGTATGTCAATAGCTCTATTTTCTTTTCTTGGAATGGCATGGATATTAAAAGATTCAAAATCTTCTAAAATACCCCATACCCTATGCTTGTAGGCTTTCAACAAGTCATTCTTGGCTGCATTTTATCCTCTTATATGGTTCACAATAAGCTCACTATCCTTGAAGGTCTACAATTTCATGATGTTCATTTCTCTTTCTCATTAAAGACCATGAATGAGGGATTCATATTCTATTGTGTTGTTAGATAAGCTAAATTGGAATCGAAAGAGGAGTAATCTGCATACATGTAGGAGATATAATAACTACTCCTTGTTTGCTTCTTGATCCATCAAAGAACATTTTCCAAATGCTTTCTTCCTCTTCACTATTTGCTTTGACAATTCTAGGAAAAAGTGAATTTTCCTCACGTAGACAATAGATACCAAGGTCAAATTATTTAATCTATTTATATGGATCAAAACCATAGTATCCATTCCCCCATTCATCAAGTAGTAAATTAGGAATACCCTCAACATGAGTATTTTCATCTTGATCATTTAGGCAATCTACTTGATCAAATATGGTACAATTGGCATTTTTAGAGCTAGGAACATAAGGTTCTATGTGATATGTAGCAATTGGATCATACTTGATAGTATCCTTGGTGTCATACCTAGTTCTGAAGAACATATGAGACCAATCAGCTGATAGATATCCTCCAATTTTGGCAGTGAAGTATATGGAAATACAAAGAGAAAAGCTTGGAGGTAGATTGATTATGAATACATCTTGGGGAATAGAAAATTTATGGAATGCATTTAATGTAACTATTAAACCTCTAATAACCCCAACAGCTTCTCTACCGATGTCTCATCTAATTGCATTGCTGCCTTAGAAAGATATTCATACTTGAGACCCAACTAGTCTATAATTCGTGTAGGCATGACTAAAATGCTTGCTCCAGAATTAATCATATAATTGTTAAGTAAATGATTTCCAATAATCAATGATACATATAATGGCAGATGTTTCATGTTCTTACTTAGTTTATCCTCCTTTTTTTCAGGTGCATTAGTAATAACAACCTTGTCCTATTCCTTGGATGACTCACTTGGGATAGACAAGTTGTCCATATCTTCCTGCAAGAGATCCCTTTGTCCCATAATTGTTAATGATTCCCACTTTGATATGATCACATTAGTGTTCTTCATTTGTTTAAATATGTTGAAAGGATATGAATTATCCTTTTTCCACACCTTATTTGCAATAAACATTTCTTGTAATTGAGCTGATATGGAAGGTCCTTTAGGTTGATTTTGTACATTTAGAACTATGTTTGAATTTTTAGTTCCTTGGATTGTCAAAGAAGTTTGAAGATATCCCACATTTTCTCGACTATCCTTGTTTTATATCCCTCTTCTTAGATATGGTATTTACATCCGGACCTTGGGGAAAATTCTAATTTATCCCACAAAAATCTTTAGCTTTCCAATTCACGAGTGAAGTATCACTTGATGGCATCTCTTGAGTGAAAATTTGTTGCTAATTTTCCTCTGCTACTACATCTTGAGGAACAAATGCACTTTGCACCATCAAATCTTGGTTCAAAATTCCATTATGGCACATTTCTGGTTGTGTGGAAGATGACAAGAGAAACACCACTCATAATCTTGTGCAAGGTTATTTTGAACAGAACCAAAGTTTGAGATGAAATAGCCACATTTGGGTTATATGGTTGAAATGGTCTTCCAGAGGAAACTAGATCTGATTTTGATGGGAAGCTTGGGATGAAGGTTTAATGGGCTGATAAGGGACTTATTAGGTTGGTATAGAGGTTGATAAGGTTTGAAATTTTGAGCTTTCTACCTCTTAATGGATATCATATCATTCTCAAAATTCTACAATTGTTTCATTACTTCTTGTAACTCAACCGAGGTACTTAAGGAAGTGGATGCTTGACTATTTTATCTTCTTAGAGTTGGGATAGGGCTAACTCGGGGGTTTGATGAGAAGTAGGTGTCTCAATCTCGGGAATATAGGCATAGAAATCCTAGGGGATATTTTTCTATCTTGTATCAGACAATTCTCATCCCTAATGGCTATTGGATAGGCATAAAACAAATGAATAACACCTGTAGATTGTATCATAACAACAATATTAGAATTCAATGCTCTTAAGAAGTAAATACAGAACATTCTAGAATAGGTCTTAAGAGAGTTAAAATTATGTCCCATGTCCTCTAAAATCTGAAATTGAAATCCACCATGAGCTCATTGGGATCTCTCTTGATCATTTTCAGTTGTTTCTAGTAAGGATATGTTGTCTACCTATTCCCAAAATTGATTGCAAAGTGCAATTTCGTATCCATCCTAGTTGGTAATAGAGGTAGGTCTCAAGCTTCTGTACCATTGGAGTGTTTTACCTTTGAGTGAAGAAGCTAATAGCCTAACTACTACATCATCTTCTGTAACTAGATGAACAAAGCATACATTTGCAACATTTTGAATGTGCTTAGTAAGGGTAACTTGATTCTCACTAGTGAAAAATGGAATACTTTTAAGTGCAGCTACTGGTATGTCATGTTGTTCATTAAGAGAAAGAGTGATACTATACCAATGAAGCTGAAAAATGGTAAACTCCTCTGTGCTATCATGAATGTAATAGGTTTTAAAACTATTGAATTAAAAAGAAAGGCCTATCAGGAGGTGCAGTTGAAAGAGTTCTATTTGGAGGAGATGGTGATCTATGAATTGATATTCCTCTTCTTCTCCTTGGTGAAAGCTATAAGTAATAAAATGATCCTTCTTTTGTTGTTCTTGACCTTGTTTGAATCCTTCTCATGAAACTTAGGCACTAAATTGCTGAAACCAGAGTTGATATAATGCTTAGATCCACAAGATATATACACTATCTATATAATAAAACTCACCAAAGGCTTAAATTCACCAATATATACACCAAAATTTAGTGAAATAACAATAAAATCTCAGTAGTCCCACCGAGCATGCCGGAATCGTTATCACCAAAAAACAACACTCTCTCGATTTGCATGAATGAATGGAAAACAAATCAGTGTTTTTGGGTAACATGGGATTGTCTCTCAAGTTGTGGGACTTTCTACTTAGATACAAACCTTCAAAGAAGCTCAGTTCCTATACCTAATTCTAATGCTAAACTACTCCTAAGGAAGGAAATGCAGCGATATATTCCTATTATAACAATCCAGGGACCAGGGAGAGAGAAATGTGCATGAAAATGGAAATCCTAAGCTAATAAAGAGTTGATATCACCAAGAAGAGGGTGAAGACACTCTAATGAGGGAAAAGGGAGAAGGAAAATGGAGAAGGGAGAGGCCAAATAGAGATGACATAGACCCAAGACTTCATTCAACATCTATTCTCCATGAAACACAACAATATGAACGTGCAAGTGAGAAATATATGCACAAAATACAACAAAAGGAATGGAGAGGCAAGGAAATGCAAAAATATAAGTTAGGGTTGAGAGAAAAACCACAAAATAGGTATTTTATTGCTTTCAATATATGCAGAGTCCATTACATGTGAATAAGAAGGAAAAATAATACACTTTCCAAGCTTAAATGAAGGTCTTCAACTCACATTGCTCAGAAACAATTTTGAGAGAGTTTCTTTACATTTTAGAACATCCTCCTTCACAAATGAGATATTTTTACAATATATAGAAGATGAGAGAGAGTCTAGAGAGAAACTTTTATTTTTCCTTCCAACCACCAAAAACATGCATTAAGTTTTTGAAAACAGATATGGGCAACCTTAAAAATCCATTCCCCCATGATATATTGCTTGTGGGAGACGAAATGGGCACCATACTTCATCAAATCAATGGTTGAACAACATGAGACTGTATCTTTTAATGATAGATATTTTTTCCTCTATTTATCCAACATACCCTCACCTAATCCAATATTTCTAGTTTCTATGATGTAGAGGATGAATATACCTTTCCAAAAAGTCCAAGTTTGATAAATTTGGAGCTTTTGGGAAAATTTATGCCCATGCGGATTTGGGGGTCGAGGAGGAACACGGATTTCTTGTGAAAATTAACATTTCATTTTTAAAAAAATCTCTATCTTGTGGGTAAAATAGATATTTGGAGAACTCACGAAACTATGGAACTATTTCCCCATTTCTGTGGGCACTTATTTCCCCACAATGGTATTTAGATTTTTGTTTAGCGAGATATTTGTATCGGGGTAGAACTTTGGAAGAGTTCCACCCCGCACATTAGTTCTTACATCACTTTTCTAATCTATTATACTATTCTCCCTATGTCTTTCCCTCATTCCATGCTCCTCCCAAAACTCCACACTATATTGTCACCATATGTTATGGCCTCGACTCACCTTGCAGAGAAGTTAAGTGCCATGGGAAATGTTCCACCAAGACCCTTGGTTCCCAAAATTCTCCTCTAATCCACAAGTACTCCATTTCCTTTTCTTTTGGATCCAATACCCATGTGCGTAACCAATGGCCCTAGGGAAAGTTGTTCCTCATGTTCCTTCAAAACCTGAAAAACCCAAAATACACTACAAAGACCCAATTTTCTCATTTTTTGGACTAAGTATGAAAATGAGACATTTTTCAAGGAGAGTGGAAACCTTAGAACATTGAATTTCTCCATTTTCCATCATTTCATACCTGCCCAAGTCCAAATGAATATGCAATTTATCAAAATTATCTAAAGAGGGGAATTTTGGATAACAACATTCACCTAATTTCTAAGTGAAATAGAATTTTGGTGGTCTAAGATATTTTTAGTGGGGTGGAGTGATCCAAGAGAATCCCACACTAATATCATAAAATGGTTTGCAATCATGATGAAATTGAATGCACAACAAAGAGATCATCGAGATATTTCTAATGTATTTTAATAGGTTCAAACCAACTTTGTATGCAAAAGTTATGGCCCACTAAAGAAAAATCCAAATATTTATAACATATTCTTAGGTACAATGTTGATGCCATCATGCTAATTAAAATTTCAAAATGGACCAATTATGGCCTGACATGTGGATCAATTAGGTAGTGACACATGGGAGAGAGATAGAGAATGTAAATTAGTTGTTTTTTTCTAGGAATTTGGTATTCGAAAGTCGAATGTGGGGCCCATGTTATTATACAATGGGGGCCCATCAACTATTGGGTTCTTTTTTTTATAAGGAAGGGGACCTTGGCACCTATATTCCCTATGTTATGGAAGTGAGTTTACATATAAACCAATGTACATGCCTCAAGATGGTGCATGTGGGATTAAATATCCCAATTTTTCAAAGATTAGCACCAAAGATAAGTGAAGCCACCAAACAAATTGCCAAGTTTTAAGGAACCCAAGTTTAACACATGTCCAATACACACAATATCTAAGACAAGACCTATTCAAATGCATTTTCTACAAGGAAAACACAACTACCAAGTTTGTTCATAACATGGATGGTCTCAAGACCAAATCCAAAGGGGAAGAAAGGCTATTTTAAGCCTTTAATTTCATTATATCCCAAGAAGTGTGGGATTACAAATTGGTCAAGTACATTGAATGAGGTCATATCCTTAATAAAAGGCTTGGCATAAGGGATGGATTCAACCCCATCACCCCACACAACCCATTTTTGGATTTTTCCACCATGCCATGTATCCTTTAATATTATGTTTGGTAAGAAGTACACATATGAATGTTTTTAAAGTGGTATTTGAACCCTACATGTTAGAGTAAAATTGATAATCTTTCAAAGTGTTGAGCCACATTTTGTAAACACTATAAAATTCACACATTTCTATTTGAAATGGATTTTTTTAACCTTTTGTAAGAAGAAATAAAAATCTTAATGCCACTTAATCATGGGAAATAGAAACTTCATTAGTTATATCTTGCTACAAATACTTCCTATAAGACATCATAGACTTGATTGCAAATTGAAATCCCATTATTGGGAGATATATTGATATAATAAAGTGTATTTTTCATCATTGTAAATGATAAGTTCGTAATTTGAGAAGAATCAAAGGCAAATCATGATTTGGGTAAACTTGGTTATCAATTTATAGTATTATTATCTCTATTTTTATTAATTGTTGTTTCTTATCAGTTATAATTTGAGTTTCATGCTTAAGCCAATTTTTTCACGTATTTATGAGAAATACAAAAATTAGGTTAAGTATTTGGAATGTGTGAAATAGTGAGCATTTGCATGAACTAACCATTCTTGAATCACACCATTTGTGCATGATAACTTTACATTTGAGAGAGGATCCTTTATAATGAAAAAATAGTTGTATTTTATAGAGAAAGAAGAGAAGAAAGTAGATCGAAATTAAAAAGATCACCCACTTCTTTAACCACTAAAAATAATCAACATTAATGCATGAAGAACAAGTATGTGTGTTAGATATTTCTTGAATTACCTCCATTACATTGTCTAAAAATGGGGGATGTACAATACAATGTTTAATGTAGGTTGTTGGGATTAGTTTGAATGTTTAAACTGATTCATGTGTGGCTTTTCCTTATTTGATAGATTATTAACAATTTATAGCCTTGTACTTGTCTTCTATTACTTTTAACGCTATTTGGTGGTCTTGCTATGATATGTAAAAATTTTTCATTTTGCTTCGGATCCATGATTTCTTTCTTATTTTGTGCACTCACTTTACTTTCTCTAACTTTTTACTTTCTTCATTATCTGTCACATTTTGTTTCTTTAGACACTTATGTTTTTTGCAGCCTCACTTTATACCGTGGATCTTCTTTTCCTATAGATTTTCTATTTTTCTTAGGTCTATGGCCTTTCAACCTTGCACAGGGTTAAATTTCCTCATGGCCTTTTTAACTTTATTTTCTATGGATTTTCTATTTTATGTGGGACTGTCTTTTTTACTTTGGGGTCACCATATGCATTGTTGGGTTCTCGAGATCTTCAATTACCAAGACCATCCCTTAACCACTTCAAATAAAATTCATGAGACCTCGAGCCTCAAAACTCATAGAGGGCCCTCATTTATCCATGGGGACCAATGATGGGTCCCTACAATCTTTCCCTTTGATTGGACCTTCACCTATGATCTATGACCCGAGCCCTAATCCTTTTGATGCCCACCATCATTGGTCCACTCGGGCTAATGGCGTGCTTTCCGATTATTAGGTTTTTTATTTTGTATCCCAAAACTTAACCAAAATTTTAAATTCCCATGAAATCTATACTTTCTACTATGATTACATTTGATGTCTATGTTCTTTAAGAGGAATTTTATTTTAAATGTCACCCACTCAAATTAATCCTAAAACATGAGATTTTGATCAAATTTTTGGATATTTTAAATAAATAGTGTACACTTAGATTTTATCAAAGTAAGTAATAATAATAAGTTTGAAGATATCAAGGTGTTAAAAAATGAATGAATAATTTGATTAAAGCCTTCAAGTGTGAAATCTAACACCAATAACCCAAAAATAAGGTGTGAGCTCATCTAGGTCAAAAATAACTAGGAGTCTCTCCTAATATTGAAGAGAATAAATAAATCTATTATCTACTCAAATAATTCCAAAATTACATATAGTTTTGATCAATGTCATTGGTTGAGGAAATAGTTAATGTCAACATAGGCACCAAACAAGACCCAATAATCATAAAACCTTGGGATACCCTCACTTCTCAAGAATGTAAGTTATTCATAGAATGTCCGATAGAATTTTTAGGTTATTCACATGGTCTTACATAGATATTATTTTCCTATATCAATATTTTTCACTACACCACCTTATGGTACACCCATGAGAAATATTAGTCAAGAAGAATTTGAGAAAAGTGCATCCAAAAATAGCTCTACTTATCAAAGAGGAGTTACAAAAATCTTGGAGGAGGATCTAAAAACTATAGAGTAAGCGATGGAGGAGGATGGCCTTAACTGCCCTTAAAAGCCAAGAGCATACTCTTCTCATAGAATATCATGATATCCTAGCTAAAGAGGAAGTGTACTAGAAGCAAAAATATAGAGTCAAATGGTTAAAGGAGGGTGATAGAAACACCAAGTTCTTTCATTTCTCATCTACTTCCAGAACCAACCAACTCGATATCAAAGAAATCAAGAAAAAGGAAATCAATGAAATCTGTTATTAATTACTTCAAGGATATTTTTCTTCTTGGGAAAGAGTTGAATAGGACATCATGGGACAAGGTATTAGGTCTCTTCCAGAATATTATCTCACAAAGTAGCAAAAAAAGATAATTTTCTTATTCTGGGGGAGGAAGAGATCAGATTTGTTGTATTTGATATGGAACCTAATAAATCTCCTGGGCCAGATGGTTTCCCGACATTTTTTTCAATAGTTTTAGGAGGTGATTAAGAAAGAGGTAATTGAGATGGTTCAATATTTCTTCAATAATGGGAAACTCCTAAAAACAAACAATACTTTCCTTGTCCTCATTCCCAAGATGATAGGGGCTAAGGATGTTAAATATTTCAGGCCCATTAGCCTTTGCAATACTAGCTACAAATTGCTTACTAAAATCATCGCTTTCAGGCTCAGGAAAGTGCTTGCCAATTTCATCTCACCTAATCAAGGTGCCTTTGTCCCTGGTAGACAAATTTTGGACAACATTGTGGTTATCCAAGAGGCCATTCATTCTTGTTGAAAATTTGGGAAGATCTGCTATGTTTGTTAAGCTTGATATGCACAAATCCTATGACAAGGTTTCATGGGCCTTTCTTCGGGCCATCTTGACCAAGGTTGGTTTTGATGATTTATTTATTAACATGATTATGGTTTGTATTTCTACTGCCAGTTTCTCTGTTATTGTTAATGGAAAACCCAAAGGTTTCTTTTGAGCTGGGAGGGTACTTAGAGAAGGAGATCCCCTCTCCCCTTTCCTTTATATTATTATGGAAAATTCTTTAAGTAAACTATGCAATCAAGTTGTATCCCTTAATCTTTTGCAGGGACTCAAAATTTCTAATGGTCTTCCTCCCATCTATCTCAATCAATTTGTGGATGAAAATTTTCTGATGGGAAAAGTTTTTATTCAGGAAGCCTCTAATTTCAAGGGTGTTATGAATGAATATGAGAATGTCTCTAGTCAATTTTTCAATTTCCACAAAAGTTTTATTTTTTTCATTAATGTGGATGAGTAGTTTCAAGTGATACTGGCCCATATCCTTGGTTACAAGATTAAGAATTTCCTGGATACCTACTTGGGAATGCCTCTCATCCATAAGAAGCCGATCCTTCTATCTAGAATAATTTTATGGAGAGATTCGAAGGAAACTAGCTACCTAAAGGGAATACTCCTTACTCAAGATAGAAAAAATGAATTACTCCAAAGCTCACTCCAAGTCATTCATATTTATGTTATGTCTCTTTTCAGGTTACCGGCTAAGATCTTGGAGGCACTGGAAAAATACATAAAAGGTTCCTCTCGGATGGAGTGGAGGATAAGTTCAAATTCCCTCTTGTGGCTTGGGATAAAGTTACTTGACCTAAGGAATGTGGCAGTCTGGGCTTGAATAATATGAGATACATAAATGAGGCCACTGTATCCCAATTAGGATGGATAGTGATAAAAGAGGATGGTTTATGGATTGACATCATCAAAAGGAAATACTTAAGGAATGTTGGCAGAATAGAGACTTTTTTTTGCAAGACAATCTCCCTTGTGGATCTTTTTCTGGAAATATTTTCTTGCTTCCAGGGAGATTCGAATAGGGGTATTAAATTATTGGTAAAGGAAATAGGATTCTCTTTTGTAAGGATTAATGGTTGTCTCGAGAAACCTCTTTCCAAGGAATATCCTTGGAGAACTATGGCACAATTTTTTGAAGACATGGGAAAAGTGTGGGTTAAAGACTATTGGGTTTTTCTAATGAGGATATCATTTGGGAGGTTTTGAACCCACCCCCTAATTTCAATAGGGATATTCTCTCCTTTATTGCTCTCAACCTCAAATTATGAAGTTTTTATATCCCAAGATTTCAATAGCACAAGGAATCTATTATATGGAAGGAAGAGGATTCGGGAGATTATTCTATTAAATCTACCTACTTCCTTAATTTCAAGGATTCTATCCAAAAGGACTATTGGGGTAGAATTTGGGTGAAATATATTCTACCTAAAGTTAACATTTTCTATTAGCTCACGGCACAAAAATAGTCGTCACTATTGATAACTTGAGGAAACGGGGAATGGTTATACCCAATGTGTGTCCTTTGTAACAGAGAGGAGGAAAGTGTCAACCACCTTTTCATCTCGTGCCCCTTCTCTCAAGCGGTCTTTACTAAGGTGATGGATTTGTTCCAAGTGCAATGGCTCCTTCCTAATTCCATTGAGGATTGTTTTTTGTAATAAGAATTCCCTTTCAGGTTTCCCTTTCTTGTTGTTTCTTGGAAGATGGCCCTTCCCCATTTCTTCTGGTGCTTATGGAAGGAAAGGAATTCCCTCATCTTTAGAAATCAAAAATCTAACATTAGAAAGTTCAGTTCTTGTTTGATTTCCTCTATTAAAGATAATTCCAAAATTTTCAGAGGTAAGTTTAAAAGGATTTTTCTAGCAAGGAAGAGGAATTCCTCAAATAGTTCTCCTATAGCCCTCCTTAAGTGGTATTTCCTTCTAATCACATCAAGTGGTCCAAACCGAAAGGGAAGGGTCAAACTTAATTTTTATGGGCATCAAAAGGTAATCCTAGCATGGCAGGGGGAGGTGGAATTATTAGAGATTACGAAGATGACTAGATCCTTGACTATGCAGTCCTTTCGAATTCAAAGAAACAATGTGGTGAAGGCTCAGTGTTGCTATGGGATGTTATCCTAGCTAAGGAAAGAGGTATCAAACATATTTTAATTGAGGGGGAATCTCTTCTCATTATCAATGCCATTAAAAAGGATCATTCCCATAATTGGGCTCTGGGTAACATTATTTTTTATATTAAGGAGCATCTTAAAGGTTTTGATTCTTTCATCATCAAACATACTCCTCGCCTTGGTAACACATGTGCAGATAGGATTGCTAATGAAGGGGTACATTATAATGATTTCAAAGTCTGGCATAAAGGTGACATCATCCCGTACCAATTAATGATATTACACACCATGAAAAATCATAATAATTTCACTATCGTCCACTCGAGTGAGGAAAATTGGCTCATTTTTCAAGACAAAATCTCATGTTTGGATTTAGGAAAGGTTGTTTTAACACCAAAATTTTCAAGAATCATCTAGTTGGGATTCTGGAAAATATTCTGGCAACCATGGGTGGAGACAGAGTTAGGGTGGAACCATCTAGCCATGGCAATATTGTGGATAACCCTTCTATGTGGCACATGCTTTGGGTTGGGGGATTTAGAAAGTATATCAAAAATCTACAAGGGAATGATCCTTCGTTAACTAGGGAGTTTGGGTTGGCATGGAAAGATGGTAAGGCAATGGTCGGGATTATGAAAATTGAGACTTTAGAGGAAACCATTACCTGAGAATCTTGGCATGGACATGGATGGCCTCAAAATTTTCAAGGACAGGAATAGACGTGAGCATGAAATTAACACCTTTTTCGTTGGCAAGGAAAGGGTGCATTACTTCACTGATGGAATTTCTCGGTCTTGCATCCCTAGAGTGTGGAAGGAGGTTTTCCTTCACATTATGAAGTATTTAACTTTGGAAGGAAAGTATCATAATATCTACACCCATCACTTGTCTCTCCTAAATATGTTCAGGCATAAGAAAATGTTAAGTATTCCCTTCTTTTTGTTCATGTATTTAACTACCTCTATGGAATATTTTCAAAGGGGTAAGGTGGATACCCATATTCATGAGGGAATAATTATCCTTGTTTCAAAATGGTAAACTTGTGCCAGCTAAACCCATGCCCCAAATCAATGAGGAGGAGGACATTAATCTAGCTGAATGTCTTAAAAAGATGCACGAGGGAAAATTAGGCCATAACAGAGTTAAGGAGGGGAAGAATGTGGTTGGCTCGATGATTCAGGAGGCTAGGTCCTCAAAAGGTAAAGGCAATATGATCTCGGAAGTTGAGCTGAGCTACGAGGACTTGAAGAAAAAAGTGCAGTACTTGGAGACTGTGTTATAGGTTATAGAGGAGATGAATTCGGTGGTTAGGAATGGCATGATCGACAACATTGAAGCCACCAAACAAATATGCATGGCTGAAAATAATATTAGGGGGTAATCAATGCCCTAGATAATATTTTTTGGGATATTAGGGTTCATCTTGAAGCAGTTGAAGAGGAGCAGAGGAAAAGAAAATATTCCAGAGCCACCAGCTCTGATGAAGAAGAGGAGGATGAGGATGAGACAAAGGAGGATGTTGTAGGAAAATATGAGGAGGATCCAACCTAGAAGAAGCTAAATCTTGAGCACAACAAGGAGATTGCAACCATGAAGTCCAAACCCTCCAAAAATCAAAATAAAAACTAATGGTGTTGTTCTTGAAATTTCGAGGTTTATTTGTGAACTCGGCTCTTTTTTTGGTTTAGTTGTTTAGTTTCTATTTCTTTCACTGGCTAGGTTTATGGACCTTATTGTTTTGAATTTAAGCTTGTTTAACTCTTTTTAGTCTTGTTCATCTTTTTGTTTCTTTCAGTGTTCTTTCACGATGTAATATTTCATGTACTGGCCTTTGAGAGTCAATCCCTTTTTGTACCCTATCTAATAAAAAACAAAAATCTTGGATAAAAGCTTCAACATCCTTGTAGACTACTTTGATTAAATATCTAGTATCATCCCTATTATAACACTAGATGGAAGTATCTATATATGCATTGACTTACTAGACATCAACAAATCATGCCCTAAAGACGTATTTTAACTTCCCAACATAGAAATGATCATATATTCCATGGCATGACATGTAATGTTATCACTCATGGACATAATTTAAGGCTATAACAAAATCAAGATAACACTAAAGGATCAAGACGCAAAAATAATTACCACTCCATGGGTAAAATTCTACTATAAATTCATACCATTCATTATAAATAATTTAGGTGAAATTTATCAAAAATCCATGATAGTCATTTTCCATAACATAATGCATGATAAATCTGAAGATTGCATGGATGCCATATTGGGAAATTCAAAATTAAGGGTAGAGCATCCTATGGAACTCATTTTTGTAAAGACTAGAAAGTAAAAATTTATTGAATCCTAAGAAATTTATATTTCTTATCACATTTGGAAAACATTTAGGGTTCATTTTGTATATTCAAGGTATAGAAGTTGACTTGAAAAAATTTCAAAGGTATACCTCAAATTCCTCCAACATAAATATAAAGTAGTTTTGCAACCTACAAAGGAATATCCAAGCTATTTTTAGGTTCATATCACAACTAGAAGATAAATTTCAATGATTTAGTCATCTTCTCAAGAAAGGGAAAACATTTCATTATAATCAAGAATGTCAACAGAGATTTGAAAATATCGAGTAGTATATCCTACATCCACTAGTGATTATTCTACAAATTCCTAGAGAACCTTTAATCTTGTATATATCATATACTCAGTGGGAATTAGGAGCTCTCTTGGACCAACCTTATAAACAAGAAAAAGAATGTATAATCTCCTATTTTAGTAGGAAGATAAATTTCAATGATTTACTCATCTTCTCAAGAGAGGGAAAACATTTCATTATAATCAGGAATGTCAACAAAGATTTGAAAATATCGATTAATATATCCTACTTCCACTAGTGATTATTCTACAAATTCCTAGAGAACCTTTAATCTTGTATATATCATATAGTCAATGGGAATTAAGAGCTCTCTTTGACCAACCTTATAAACAAGGAAAATAATGTTCCATCTACTATTGGTATTTTATGAGCTAAATTATACTTCAATTGAAAAGGTTGTTCATATCCTAAAAATTACGAAACTATATGCTAAATAGCATGACCAAGCTCATCACCAAGATTGATACCATAAAATATTTTCTATCCAAATCAGATCTTATAGGTAGAATGGATAAATGGATCGTGATATTCATTGAATTTTATATTGGATATGTTAATAAAAATTAATTTAAAAATAGGTCCTTTATTAACAATTGGAATAATCTACTTTCTCATATCATCATCCAATAATCACTAAGTTCCTAGATTGATAAATATTATCCATCAATGAATCACCACTATAGAATCTTTACTTTGACATTTCCTTCACCACATAGGGCTTAGGGGTAGGAATTATCAACAATAATATTTCCAAAATATCCAGTTTGAAAAATTACCTTGTGTTAGAAACTAATCAACGGATGTAATATCCATCATCGTATATCTACTTGAGATGCCACACAAAACTTATCAATGTCATTTTCTATCCATATAATTAATGATCTAGTTTATGAAGTCATAGAATCTAAAATTGTATGTGATATTGATGGTCCAAATATACCCTTATATTATGACATCTATAATTACCTCCATAATAATATATTACTATATGTTATAAAACATTACCATAAAAATAATTCATCAAATGAGCCTCCCATTTCACCTTCTTAAGTGAAACACTCTATCATGCATGGTATGCGAATCTTATTGATATATTTGAACTCGTAAAAGGCCAACCTAGCTATCAAGGAGTTCCATGATGGAACTTTTCGGGTGCATACTATTGGGATGGCACTAGGATATAAATTTATCCACATATGTTACTATTAAAAACCATGGAACATGATGCATGTCAACATGATAGGCAATGCATATATTTTCAAAAGCATATGAATATCATACAAGATACATCACAAGTATTGTATTCTATTACATCACCATGGCATTTTTCTATATAGAGATTTGATCTCATGGGAAATTATAACCTCACTTCATAGTAAATTCATTAACACATCATAAATATCAATGAATATTTTACTAAGTGGTGGAATTCATGCCTCTCGGTTATGTTATTGGAAAGAAAATATCCAAGTTTATTCTCAATGATATCATATGTCATTTTGATATTCCATATTTCATCATATCTATAAATAGTAATTCCTTTAAAAATAAAGAGGTCTAATACCTCTACCAATAGTTTCATATTCAAGATATGTGGTCTAATCCTTATTACCTCATGGTAATTGGAAAGATGAATAAAGAAACAAAATCATCGCAAAAATCCTCAAAATGCTAGTCAGTGATGTCGCCTACAACTAGAACATATAGTTATATTGTGCCTTATGGGATTACTAAATCCATATTTCATGTTGAGATAGAATTACCTCCCCCTTGTATCTCATTACAATTCTTAATTGATGAATAAGAGTATCATATGACAAGACTCCAAGAACTAGAAATCCTTGATGAAAAATGGATTAATAATTATAATTATCTAAAATCCTATCAAAATCAATTATGTAGACAATATAAAAATAAATTTCAGATAAGAGAATTTGAAATTGGTGATCTCATCCTTAAATAAAATCAAATAAACACTAGTAGTGATAATGAGAAGAAAGGAAAGTTTTAACCTAATTCGATGGGACCTTCATGTTATCATTTCAAAATATATATCAAGAGCATATAAATTGGCTACATAGGATTGCTACGAGCTTTATGGACCAATGAAAATCATGCATTTGAAATGGTTATAAATCTAAAGGGTGTTAATGTTATATTCAATAAATCCCATTAAAAACATTAAAAAAATCATTAAAATTAAAATACAAAAAATACATTAAAAATGTCCAATGGTGGAAGCTAATTCTTTGGTGCCTTGGGAAAGCACAATGATGAAAACTAGTTTTTGACATAACTCATAAAATAACCCTTCTACAAGTAATTTACATGAGTACCTCTTATACCTGGGGTAATCCCTATTTGATCCATCCCCTCACCACTTCCATACTATTGCATCACATCATGTCATCACCCACTTTGATCTTGGCCACATTATGCACAAAAATATATAGGATTTGGGAAGTATCTTACAATACCACCCATTAATAAATCACATAAAGAAAAATCAAGTTAACACAAGAGTGGAAGAAAAACAAATTCCATACTATGGTTACAAAAACTAATCATTGAAAAACCTATCTTCATCTTTTCCTTCTCCCATCCACTATCTACCATCACCATCTATCCATCATAACTCTTACCCCTTTTGGGTATTAAGTAGTTAGTTTACTTGTCTAGTTTGTCCCTTTGTCGCTAATCCTTCTCTAAAATCCCTAAAAACTTATGAAATCTAGAGAAAAATCCTAAAAAAATCATAGTCATTTTATTTTTCATCTTATAACAAACTCGTATCCCTAATAATTAAAAATCATTGTTTCTATGGAGAAATTAATTACAACCATACTTATAAAATCTAACCTTGTGGCATATATCATAATCTAGGGGTAAAATGCAAAAATATGACTATACTAAATCATGAATTTCTCACAAAACCCAAGGATTTTAAATGGGTTACAAATTAGACACAACATCCTATAAATAAGTATGTCGGTTTATACTTAGCATGTAAACAAACTTGCGTGATAAATTTTCTTAATCATGTGATCATTGCATCTTATAAGTAATTTATTTCAATTACATCTTTATTATTGAAATTATCTTATATTGTATATTCCTTTTTTACTATTTAATTATCTTTATTAATTTTTTTATCATCCATCCTTTTGTTTTTTCCACATCGATTGTATTAGAGTATGTTGATACTCATTAGAGTTTGTATGTATCTATTTATCATGTGTTTCATGTACATTTGTGTTTTATATATGTTTAGACAATGACATAAAGAAAATAGGTAATCTTGGATTCACATACTAATGATGCCTAATGTTATGTGGTCATTGTACTTGGTTTTAATATTTTTGGAGTCAGTCAATATTCAAATTTTGGAGCCATCATGGTGTATAATACCTAATGTTATATTAAAATCATCATTGATTTTTCATAAACACCACTTGTGTTGTTACAAAATAACTCATCACATCAACATATATATACCATAATCTATTTATCATGTAATAATCATCAATATATACTCTATATTATAATTAAATCATATCAACATCACATCATATTCATCATGATAATAATCACATCATCAAAACCCTTTAGCTATATAACATCATCATACTAATGAAATCATCGTCACTAATAAATTTTAAAATTTTATTTCATCAAACCACTAGGTGTGCATCATAATATAAACCAAGGGAATACATACTTACAAAACCATAATCTCATAATAACATATCAATAAGAAAAACAACATATAACCATAATACATCCATAATCAAAACATATATGTTTAAATACATATATCCACATCAAAATCATAACTAATTAATAATCATAATTCATAAGACAACTAAAAATATGTAAATATCTCATAAATAAATGTCCATCATAGCATATCATAATGTAACACAAATAAATATAAATATTGAATGAATATACACAATTGTTATGATATACACATCTAGAAAATCATATATAAATCAATTCCCCAAAATTATATATATACAATCCATGCCCAACATGCTTAACTACTTGTTCCTTTAAGAGGTGGATAAAGTGAACTTTTCCTAGGAGGAATAATTATATATAAATATATCATTGAGGATATATTGTGTTCATTATTGGCATAGGATAGAGATTGTTGGCCTATTTGTACTTCTTATGCATATATTTATTACAAGTAATATATCTCCTTTCTAATATGAACTAGCTCTATGTATAGAGATCCCAAAACTTGGGGAATTATAGATGAAATCTAATATCACTCTACTTGGATTTGATCCCTCTCTATAAATACCTAGTCTCTCTCCTCAATTATTCAAGAAAATTATAATATCAACAGATTTGTACCTTTGTAGTAAGATGACTAATATTCCTATCATTAATAACCAATTTTATTCAATAACCTCTCTATCTTAACTACTCTATAGAAAAATATGTTGTTCCAATCTCATAATTATGACCTCATCATTTTATAATATAATATATGATGGACCACCCACTCCACTGCTCATTTCCAATGAACCTTTGGCATCATCTCCATGTACTCCATTATTTCCTTGACCCCTATCCACATCTATCGAATCTACAACATCCACTAGTTGAGATATTTATTTGGATGTATTGATTGATTTGGATGTCTTGAAACACATAGTATATCCTAATTTCATCTTATCCATAATTTTTCCTGAAAAAAGGTTGAATGGTTTTGGAAGGAAAAACCATAAGCTTCAAGTGTTCATCAAACTCTAATATAGACTAGAAATATGCTCTATATCATCCTAACATGACCCATGAAAATTAGTGATTAATCTTGTGTAATTACTTTTGTACTTGATGATAAAAAGTGCATTGCATGCACCACTAAACTTCAAAATAATATTTGTAATATTTTTGGTTATTATATCGGAATACCTATGATAAAACATAGTAAAAACACTTACACAAACTGCAATAATGGGTTTCTACGACACCATACTTGGGGTCATTATTTTATTAACACAAAAGGCTAAATTTTCCACTTACAAATCAACTTGAAAAGCAAGTTAAAATCAAAATAGAACCAATAATAATATTAAAATAATCCTAAACTAATTTTATAATTCCATTTAACTCAAAAATAGACTCATGCAATCCATGGACAAAGTCAACATGCAAGAAGATTTTCTCATAATAGAATTATGTAAGCTAGGCATGCATTCAAAGCCTAATTATAGATATCTTCTAAAGAATGCACCCCAAGGTCCCTAAAATATAGGGATTGTCATAAAATTAGCATATTTTCAGTTATCTTAACTTAATATTTTTCCCTATCTCTTTATGGATGACTACACGTAGTTTATACTTATTTGGAAACCTGTGATTGACAAACATTTTTTTGTTTTTTCAGCTTGTTTTTGGAAATCACTTAAAGTAACTTGTTTTTTCCTACTTGACTTAAAAAAACACAAATAATGAGATAAATAAATCCTAAAACATCATAAAATTATATTTTTATAGTATTTTTAAGAATAAAAATTATCTAATTTCATTAGAATTTCAAATGTCAAAATTGACATCATTCCCAACATTCCCCCCTTTGATGAAAAGGGAAGAAATTCCAATCATCTATTTGAGTATTCCATGTGTGTATTTTAGCAATACATTGGTGATTATATCAGAAATTTTATCATCTATTCTCATAAATTCAATAAAATTTTTTTTTCCATTATCGAGTCTACGATAAAGTGATGCCGAGCTCAATGAGTATAGTTCTATCATAGAAAATTGAATTCTTGGATGATTGTATTTCCTCAATGTTATCACAAAAAATATATTTAGGCCCAATTTGAGTCTATTTGAATAAAGTAAGAGTATCCTTAACCACATTACTTGTGTGTAATATGATGTAAGGGTTGCATATTCAGCTTCAGTAGAGGTTAATGCAAACATAGCTTATTTATTTGAAATCGAAGAAACCAAAAATATTCCCAATGTGAATTAATAACCTAAAGTAGACTTGTTTTCATTAGAAGAACCTCACCAATATGAATATGATGATTAAATAACACATAATGAACTTGTTGATCTAAAATTAATGCCATGATCTTAAGTCCCTTAACATATATAAAAACTTATTTTCACAAACTTGCATGTGTTTGAGTGAAGGCTTTCCCATGAATATAGAAGCTAGTGAAACTCCATAAGTGATATTGGGTCTAGTCATAGTGAGATACATTAAACCTCCCATGAAGCTTCTAAAAATATTATCATAAAATAAATTGTTGTCATCCTCTCTCATTATTTTTCTACACTTGTAATTAGAGTGTTTGTAGCCTTATGATCTTAAAAATTAACTTCAACAACATATCTTGGACATACTTTGTTATACTAATAAATACTTCCTATTTCTTTTGGTTTACTTCCATACTAAGAAATTACTCATAATTATAAGATTACTCATCTCACATTATGATTTCATACCTTTTTAAAGATATAAAACATCTCCATAGAGCTTTTATAAAGATAAAATAATCTACATATATGAAAACATACAAAAACTTAAAACTTATTGTCGTGCAAAAATGACTAACCCAATAATTGAAAAAATTTAGAACATGACAACTAAGTCCCTAAGTGAAATCTTTCCTCATAGTCACTTTGTGCATCCTTCCTTTGGCCATCCATTCTTCGGTCCCTCTCTAACCCTAGCTCATAGGAAATTCCTAACAAGTTTTTAAAGTTTGTATTAGTGCGTAAGAATGATTGAATAATATGATTGATGAGTTCGGTGTGACATGATGAAAGATAAATTCCTCAAAAGACCTAAAAGGAAATTTTTGGCCATTTTGGAGCTAATAAAACACCCTCCGGAAGATCTCGGGAAAGTTATTAAGCATCCAGAGGTTATGTCAAGGAGTCTTGGAAGTTTTGGAGATAATTTATGAAGATTTATGAAATATTTTCTCATTCAAGAATACTCTACTCAACATCATGTTTTCTAGGTGTAGGGAAAAAACACCTTAATGGTGAATCCTAACTTCTCTATATAATTCTAGGAGCTCCATAAGGATTTAAAAGGAAAAAAATAGAAATTGGAAATCAATGATAATTCTATACGAGGTGGTAAAATCAATATTGATCCGAGTTGTGAAGGTTTCATGAAGATCTCCAAACAATGCGAATGCCTCTCAAAATTATGAAAAAAATGACATAAGGTTTTTAATTAGGGAATAATAAAGTATTAAACCATTTCCATTGATCTTAAAAAAAAAAATTGGATTTAAAACCATATATTATTTGACCCCAAAACATTACTCTAAGCCTACGTGGTGAAAAACACAAGTTTCCTAGCTATTTATGGACATCTAGTGCAAAACTGGCTTTCTATTCTTGGCTAGGGTAAAATTTTTACCTCCTTGTGTTAGATCTGTTACCATAGGGGACACAAACATGCACCCTCATTCTCTTCCCCAAGGTGAAATTTGGAGCCCTGTGTGTCCCATTTGCACCCAAAATACAAAGGGGACAAGAGGGGCACAAAAGTGCGCCCTCACTCCCTCACCATGGGTGAATTTTTGTGTCCCAATTTTACCCTCTTCTCCCATGGGGAAAAGGTGGAAAATAAAATGTTCCCCAATTCCCATGCATTTTTTAGCTCTTGGAACCTCCACATAAGTATGATTAATACAGGTTGGGTCTAAGATGAGTTAAGGTGTGTGAGAGTGAGGGAGAATCTTAAAATCCATACTTATCCAAATTTTCACCATGCCACATGTAAAAATATTTCTATAAGGAACACTTTGGTGTCCCATGTGTCCCCCTTGTACCTTTTTTCCCTTTGGCAAGGTGTAATCCAAGTACAAACCCCCACATACAGTTAAGTTAAAGTTGTTGGGTTAAAGTGGCGTTAAACAAATATCATTCTCACTAAACCTCAAGCTTCCAAATGTAAACATCTTTCTCCATATCTTCCCCCATTGTCCCAATTTTCTAAATTTTCCCAATTGCATGTTGTAGATCACAAGCACTTAGAGGGGGTGAATCGGTGCAAATTAAAACTTTAACACCTTGATTTAATTTTCTACTCTTTACCAATCTATATGTATGAGAGGCATACAATCAATCAAGTATTCATCAAGAAAATAAACACTAAACACATATATTTACCATGGGAAACCCTTTCAGGAGAAAAACCCACCAAATCATTTCTTATATTACATAAAGCAAGGAATCATAAGAATATAACACATCTTACAAGATTTGTTCAATGAGACACCAATCCCACAAGGAGCACTAACCCCTACACCTATGTTGATATTACACACAACAAAGGACTCAAGTGAATATTATGCATCACAAGAGATTATTTTCTATAGGTACCCACCTACAAGGAAGCTACAACTCCCTAAATGTGCTAAGCTACAACTTATACTTCTTTACATATACATTTTGATCATGTAGTTACAACAATTGCTAATACAATGGATTATGATCACTTTCCTGGCTTGATATGTGTTCTTCCTCTGTCACACTCTTCTACTCATTCAAACTGCCATTGTTATGCTCTACTTATTTGATCATGTTCTTCATTATTTGCTCAATCTCACCCTTTTTCTCTTATTCACCGTTGTATCTCTTCTTAGCTTGATTGCATCGTATTTTCTTCTTTTTTCCTTTATCGCTCTCTTGGCTCTAATGCCTTAGTTTTCTCTCATGAGAAAATTCCTCTAATGACTTCAATTTTTTATTTTATTGCATGTTTTACACAAAATGCTTTCTTCAAAATTTGCATCATGTACACTTCTTGATCTGTCACTTGTGAATCCGGATCATTTAAATGTTCCCAGTTGAGTCAAAATTTTATTCTTTCCTTTTTCAGACTTCATTCCTTGTTCTTCCATGCATCTGAAAAACTGATTTATTAGTTGACTTCCAAAAATAGAAAAATTTCATTGTTTAGAATTTGCATCAAGTAATTAAAATGGCGACCCATCTTCTTTGCATTATTTTAATTTTCCTTGAAATCGGGAATCTCCATCGAGATTATAACTAAATTTCCTCATAGAGAACATTTTTTAAATATTGGTAGCTAGAACAGATAATTTCATTGGTCTGTGTGAAGTTCTATTTGTACTTGCAGTTGTAATTCTCTATCAATAAAATTTCCTTCAAAATTTGAATGCAAACATTCACTCTTTTAATTTGAACTCTAACTAATTTTCCTTGATCCACTCTAGTTCACTTTGAATGTTCTCGTGACTTCCTTTGGCGTCTTTGATCTTTTCCTTCATGTTGTGACTTCTCCTCTTTCCTTCATCTTTCCCTTCTTTATGAGGCTTCTTAGTTATCTTTGACATCTGTATGCATTATGTGGATTTTTCAACTTCTCATAGATTCCTCCTTATTTTCTACCTTCCACGCCTTTTTCCTTTTCTATTTCTTTCGCAGTTTTCCTTATGTCTGAGAAAACCTCTACACTTGGTGAATTTTCGCTTATCTCTCAGCTTTTCATGTTTTCCCTTTATCCACGGTATTCACCAAATATTCATACCCATGGCTTTACCATCTTCATTCTACGGAACTCACCTACCTTTAGCAGCACTCACCTACCTTCAATGGCTTCTTCTAGAGATTTGCTTTAGTCTACGGTTCCTTCCTTGAGCTTCTTTACTCCGCGGCTCTCTTATGTACTTAGAGGCTAACACCTTATATCCATAGTTTGCACAAATGTTTTCTAAGTCCTTTAGGACTTATCCTTGACAATCTCAAAGCCTTTTTGAGTGTACTTTGCCAATCAACCTTCATCTTGCTTGCATGCTCACTTTACCAATTGACTTCTTTTGCCATCAATGCAACTTGATATCAACTCATCAATCTTAACATCAATGAAAACACATATAACAATGAAAAATATTCAACAATATCCCCCTTTGTCATTGATGACAAAACTCTAGCCTATAGAAATATGTATAACCTTATAACCTTTTAATGGAAATATGATTGCATACCTGAATTTGCCTTTCTCATATTCTTCTATATCCACAGATCTGGTTTTTGGTTTCTTTATCTCTATCCCTTTGACACTAATGACAAATTGACATCTATACCACATATAATGAATATGCTTGTAAGTTGGTTTCTTCATGTGCTTACCTCAAGAATCTCCCCTATGCTTATGCTTCTTATCCATCTTTTTGGTGTTTATGTGGTAATGCTCCCCCTGAGCTGATGCATGCTTTAATAAATTTGAGCTAATAGATTAGCTCCCCCTCACTTTGGCACTATTTTTAGGATAAGATAATGTCTAAGAATGATCCCTTTCTTCTCTACACACCCTCTATTTGTTCTCGGGATCAGGAATGATCCCTAATTCATTCCTTAAGTGCTCAAATGTTGCTTTTGGTAGTGGCTTGGTCATTATATCTACAATTTCTTCTTTAGTGCTCACATATTCTAGAATGATCTTCCTTTCATTTACTTGTTCCCTCAAGAAGTGATACATTATAGGTATATTCTTGGTTTTTGAATGGAAGAAAAGTTCTTGGAGACACTTATTGTGCTTGTGCTATCAAACAATAAAGGAATTCATTTTTAGATTTTACCTTACAATTCCAATGTATGCTTCATCCAAAAATTGTGTGCAACGCATTCCAGCTGCTATATACTCTACTTCACATGTTGAAAGAGCTATGGATGATTGTTTCTTTCTTAACCAAGAGACTAAGCAGTTTCCAATAAAGAATGCTCCTCCACTTGTGCTCTTTCTGTCATCAACACTTCCAGCCCAATCTGCATATGTGTATGCCTTTATACTAAAGTCACTACTTTTGGGGTACCATAGTCCATATTCAATTATGCCCATGAGATATCTCAAGATCCTCTTTACCGCCTTGAGGTGTGTCTCCCTTGGATCTTCTTGAAATCTTCCAACCAGTCCTACCACCTGCATGATGTCTGGTCTGGTCTTGATGATGTAGAGTAAAGTAGACTGCCAATCATGGACCTGTACAATGTTTTTTCTACCTTTGGTGAATCATCATCTCTGCTCAGCTTGCATCCAACTTCCATTGGTGTCCCAATAGGTTTGCAGTCTTCCATCTTAAATATTTTCATCATCTCTTTGATGTACTTTCTTTGTGAGATGAATATACCTCTATCGATTGATTGATCTGTAGACCCAAAAAGAAAGATAAATCTCCCAACATTGACATCTCAAATTCTTCTTTCATCAAGCCTACAAAATCATATGTCATCTTGTCATGATCTCTCTGCTAAAAATGATGTCATCCACATATACTATTACAATGAGAAGATGTTCTCCTTCTTTTATGTATAGAGTGTTGTCCATGAATCCTTTTTGAAACCTTTCTCAATGAGATATGAGTCTAATCTATTGTACCAAGATCTAGGAGCTTTATTTAATCCATACAAATATTTCTTCAACCTACACATATAATATTTATCTTTATTAGTGAGAATCCATCAGGTTGTTCAATGTATACCTCTTCATTTAGGAAACCATTTAGGAAGGCTAATTTCATGTCCATCTAGAACACTCTGATCTTCTTGTATGCCACATAAGATAGAAACAACCTTATTTCCTCCATTCTTGCAACTGGTGAAAATGTCTCATCAAATTCAATCCCTTCCATTTGCACGTATCCTTTGCATACTAGTCTAGCCTTGTTGCGCGTAACTTCTCCTTTCTCATTCATCTTATTCCTAAAGACCCACTTGGTTCCAATCACATTTTTGTCTTGTGGCCTAGGTACTAGTTCCCATGTCTCATTCTTTTCGATTTGATCTAATTATTCATTCATGGCGTCTACCCAATGTTGATCTTTTCTTGCTTCAACAACATTCTTGGGTTCTATCATGGATAAGAGTGCTATATCTTCATGACTTTTCTACTCTCTGAGTCTCCTTCTTGTTAGGATGTGCCATCCTTATTTCCAATGATTTGATTTGCAGGATGATCCTTCTTGAATTTCTTGGAGGGTGCTTTAGTGTCTGGTATTTTTTCTTCTTCTTTTACTTCTTCACACAGATGTCAAAGTCTTCATCATCTTCTTGTTCTTCATTTCCTCTAGTATGTTGAGTGCTGGTTTTTCCATATTGTGCCTCATCCACCTTCACATTAGTGTTTTCCACTATCTTTTGCAACCATGTTTTTTATCATATGTAGGTCGCACTAACTATTGGGTATCCACAGAATATACCTTCATCACTCCTTGAGTCAAACTTTCCTAAGTTTTATTCATCTCTTCGTATGTAGCATTTTTTTCCAAACACACTGATGTGATTCACATTTGTAGGCCTCTTCTTCCATAGTTCATAGGGGGTCTTATCACTATTTACTCTCAACTGAGCTCTATTCAAAAGATAAACTGCAATATATACTTCTTCACTCCAATACCGTATGGGAGTTTGGATTCATTTAGCATGGTCCTTGCCATCTCTTGTACTATTTTGTTATTCCTTTTAACAACTCCATTCTATTGAGGAGTCTGCGTGGCTGAGAATTGTCTTCTCGATTCCATGTTCTTCATAGAACTCATCAAACTCATTTGACCATAATTCACCACCTCTGTATGATCTTAGGAATTTGATTTTCTTTTTCTTCTCATTTTCAACTAATGCCTTGAAATTATTAAATCTATCTAGGGCTTCAGAATTTTGTTTTAAACATGTTACCTAGGTCATTCTTGTATAATCATCTATTAGCAACATAAAATATACTTCACCTGATATTCCTTCAGTTCTGGTATGGTCGCACAGGTCTGTATGAATCAATTCCAATGGTCTTGTTATAGAGTACTCCTTTGAATTGAATGACTATTTGTATATTTACCATGTATACACACCTTGTATAATGTATCCGTGGGTTTGATAATCTTAGGAATGTGTCTCACACACCCTTTAACACTTAGTTTAACCAAATTCTCAAAGCTCATATGTCTAAGTCTTTTGTGCCACAACTAGCTATAATCAACTTTACTAGTGAAGCATTTCTCATTGTTTATCTCATTCAACACATACATGTTTTTATTTGTCCACTTGGCCTTTACAACTCTCTTTTCTATCTTGTCATTGATAATATCACATCCTCGGTCATGGAATATGACATTATATCCTCTCTTACACATTTGACTCACACTCAACAAGGTTATGTTTCAAGCCTTCAACATATAGAACATTTTTTGTAATAGTCTTTCCATTATCTAAACTTAATGTCCCTTTTCCAACTATGTTGGTAGAGTTGTTGTCACCAAATCTCACAACACCTGATGCATTATTAGACTAGAGAAATAAATTTACTTTTATCACTTGTCATGTGACTGGAGCATCCACTATCTAAATACCAAATTTTATCTTCATTCTATACATGGAACGTGGTTTGTACTACTGAGAAACATTCCTTTCTCTTGTTCTCATCTTTCTTTACATATATCCACTTTGTTATTTGGGTGGATCTTGTTTCCTTACTGGTGGATTATTTCTTTTCTTGTGATAGGTGTACTGAGCAGCATTAAAGTTTGAACTGGTGTAAGATGGGCCAAATTTTCTTCTATAGCCTCTAGAGTTCTTTCTACACTTCGCGGCTTTATGTCCAAACTAATTACAAGAGAAATAATACCCATAAAAGGAATGTGTGTGACTCATTTCATAGGTGATCCTAGGAAGAATTTTTATTCTTCTCATGAATTTTTAGAAGCCTTTATTTGTAACAAAGGAAGTACTTTGTGTAGCCACGGACTTATTTTCTTCAGTTTTTGTTGACTCTTTCTCCTTTCCTTCTCCCTTGAAGTTAATTCCAGACTTATCAGTTGTATCATGTTGGCTGCTGCGTATATCAATTAGCACAATAGAGATCTTCTCTAGATTTTCATACATATTTAGTTTATTAAAAATTTGGTCCATCTCAGATTTCAACTCCTCTAATTTTGTGTTCAAATTTGAGAACTCCTCTTTTGATTTGTAGGAATTAGAGATATTCTCCAGCTGAGTTTCAAGTTCCTTTAGCTCATTAGCCTCCTCTTCTTCTTTTTGTTTTTGTCTTTTCTCAAAGACGCAAATTTTCTCCTCATAATCCTTTAATGTGCATCTTAGTTTCGATTTTTCTTTCTACATAGTTGTAGTTCTTCAAGTACACTTACCAACTCTACTTCAATATTTACCTCAGACTTCCTCTTCATCAGAGTCTTCATATTCAACTGAGTTCTTCCCTCTCTATTTTATTCATCTATGTCCATAGCCATAAATAGACATCATGATTGATCTTCATTATCTTCATTTTATGATTTTTTTGTGTTGCTCAACTTTGATTCACTAGATTCTTCTTTAGAGTAGAATTTTATTTTGTTCTTGAAGAATTTCTTCTTGTTATATTTATTTTTATACTCAGTTTCTCTTCTATTATGTTTATGTTGTGCTCTGATTTTTAAAATGATTGTCCTTATTCTTTTTTGGAAATATTAAACATGAATTTTTATTTGTACTTACTAGAGCCTCTTTTCAATTTTCTCATGAATAAATCCTTAATCTTTCCTTCATCCAGCTCATTTGTAGAACCTAATTCTTCTTCATCTTCTTGACTAGACTTTATTTCTTTCTTGACCTTGAAAGCCACTTCCCTTTTAGTGGTCTTGGTTCCAATGTTTCTCATCTCGTATGCAGCAAGGGTGCTTTGTAGCTCATCTATTGTGAGATTATTCATGTCCTTTGCTTTCCTCTATGGTGGAAACCTTTGAATCATACTTCTTGTCGGTCAGGATCTCAAAACCTTTTAAACAATGACAAATTCTTCTATATTTTCTCCCAAGCCTCTGATCATGTTTATGACCTCATCTATTCTCTACATATATGTCATGATGCTCTCATCATCCTTCATTTTCATATTCTCAAACTAAGCTCTATAAGTTTACAAATTTTCTAATTTAACTTTCTCATCTCCTTCATAGATGCTCTACAATTTGGTCCATATTTCCTTTGTTATTGTGTAGTGCATTACCTTAACGAATTACGTCTCAGTTAGGCTGCATAAAATAACATTCATAGCTCTTGAGTTATACTCACATTTTTCCTTATTAGTTGAAGAAGTGATCGGTGTGGGTGGAGTTGTGTATCCTCTATCAATGCATTCCCAGATGTCAAACCCAAGTGACATCAAATATGTTTTCATCCTTATTCTCTAGAATGCATAATTTGTTCCTGTGAATAGAGGTGATATGGATAGTGACAAACCTCCTTGTGCTTGATTTGATGCCATGCTTGTGATAAGAGGATATCCTCGAAGATTTTAAGCTTCTGTAATGAGGACTCTCTCTGATACCAATTTTTGTAGATCACAAGCACTGAGAGGGGGTGAATCAGTGTAGATTAAAACTTTTACACTCTTGATTCAATTTTATATTCTTTACCAATCTATATGTATGAGCAACATACAATCAATCAAGTATTCATCATGCACATAAAACTGAACACATGTATTTACCGTTGGAAACCCTTTCAAGAGAAAAACCCACCAAATTGTTGCTTATATTACAAAAAGTAAGGAATCATAAGAATATAACACATCTTACAAGATTTTTTCAGTGAGACACCAATCCCACAAGGAGCACCAACCCCTACACCTAAGTTAATATTACACACAAAAAGGACTCAAGTGAATATTATGCATCACAAGAGATTCTTTTCTCGCAGTGCCCACCTACAAGGATGCTACAACTCCCCGAATGTGATATTCTACGACTTAGAATTCCTTACATATACATTTTTATCATGTAGTTATAACAATTGATAATACAATGGATTATGATCACTTTCCTAACTCGATATGTGTTCTTCCTCTATCACACTCTTTCGCTCATTCAAACTATTGTTTTTATGCTCTCGCTTATTTGATCGTGCTCTTCATTATTTTCTTTATCTCACCTTTTCTCTCTTATTCACCATTGTAGCTTTTCTTAGCTTGATTATATCGTATTTTCTTATTTTTACCTCTCGTCGCTCTCTTGGATCTAATGCCTTAGTTTTATCTCATGAGAAACTTCCTCAAATGACTTTGAGTTTTTATTTTATTACATGTTTTACCCAAAATTATTTCTTCAAAATATGCATCATGTACTCTTCACGATCATCTTCGCTGTGAATCTAGATCATTTAAATGTTCCTAGATGAGTCCATGTTTTATTCTTTCCTTGTTTGGCTTCATTCCTCCTTTTTTCCATGTATCTAACAAACCAATTTACCACCACCCAAATTCCAAAAATATAAAAATTTGTATTGTTTATAATTTTCATCGAGTAATTAAAATAGTGACCCATATTCTTTGCATTATTTTAATTCACCTTGAAATCGATAATACCCGATAAGCTTATAACCAAATTTCCTTGTGGTTAACATGCATTAAATGCTAGTAGCTAGAATAGAGAATTTAATTGGTCCGTGTGAAGTTCTAGTTGTACTTGCAGTTGTAATTTTCTTTCAATCAAATCTCCTTTGAAATATGAATGTAAACATTCAATCTTTTGATTTGAACTCTAACTATTTGTCCTTGATCCACTCCAGTTCACTTTGAACGTTTTGTGGTTTCCTTTGGCATTTTTGATCTTTTCATGTTATGGCTTCTCCTTTATCCTTCATCTTTTCCCTTCTTTATGTAGATTTTTAGTTATTTGTGGAATCTGTATGCATTATGTGGCTTTTTCAACTTCTCGCGGCTTCCTCCTTATTTTCTACCTTCCATGGATTTTATCCTTTTCTAGTTCTTCACGGATTTCCATCTGTCTCGTGAAAAATGTCTACACTTAGAGAATTTTCTATTTATCCACGGTTTTCATCTTTTCCCTTTATATGTGGCATTCACTAAATCTTCATACCCATAGCTTTACCTTCTTCAAGATGCGACACACTCACCGCCTTTAGCGACTTCTTCTATAGCTTTCCTTTAGTCTCAGTTCCTTCCTTAAGCTTCTTTACAATGCAACTCTCTTATGTACTTGGTGGCTAACACCTTATATCTGCGGCTTGCACAAATATTGTCTAAGTCCTTTAGGACTTATCCTTGACCATCTCAAATCCTTTGTGAGTTGACACTACCAATCAACCTTCATCTTTCTTATATGCTCACTTTACCGATTTACTCCTTTTGCCATCAATGTAACTTAATATCAACTCATCAGTCTTTACATCAATGATAACACATATAACAATGAAAAATATTCAACATTGCACCATATGTAAACCATATTTAAACTTAGCTTCAACCCTGTGTTCAAGGCATAGTCGGCAGGGTGAGTTAAAACTTCATAAAACTCATTCATACTTCTCTCTCACCACCAGTTATCCATTATTATGAAACATGTTATTGAAATATCCTACAAATTCCATTAATTTATTCCATACCATAAAAGCAAAGTTATAGAAAATTCTTTTACATTTCTATGGAGATCCGACGAGTGAAATCATCTTAAACATGGAGTGAACAATCCACAAAAATATGTTTCCATGAAATACTTTTTTGTGCATGATGTGGTGAATGGTTTTAGGAATATGAAGGAATGATTTTCCTCTCAAAATTATTCCCTCTTTTAAGAATTTTTCATTTTCCTAAAAAATCCGACTAGTGAAAAGCTCTAAAACTTGGAGCGAATGACCCTAGAAAAATCTACTTTCATTCGAGATATTTCTTGCATGATATGGAAGATGATTTTTTAAGATATGGAGGATTTATTTCTTCCTAGTATTCTAATAATTTAAATTAAAATATCATTTTCCCACTCATCTGGGTGAGGGAGTCATCTAAAAATTGGAGCAAGGAATCTTGGAATAAAACCCAAAATTTCAAGACTATTTGCATTACAATCCAACACCTATAATGAACTTACTATAAATAACATGTGTTGATGATGGGGCATGTATAAAAATAGAAAATTGTAATAATATGTGAATTCATAGCATCCTCGGTCCCGAATAGGAAAGAAACATTAGGAAGTGA
Organism: Taxus wallichiana var. yunnanensis; assembly: GCA_018340775.1. Lineage (NCBI taxonomy): Eukaryota > Viridiplantae > Streptophyta > Pinopsida > Cupressales > Taxaceae > Taxus > Taxus wallichiana. The sequence continues at coordinate 944,872,146 of CM031240.1, forward strand.
AAAATAGTGAAAATTTGCTTAAAATACCAGTTTTGGATAGGACTTGCTAAGAATAGTAAGTCTTGGAATTGAGCTCAAAAATATGTGGAAACTCCAATTTTTCTTATATCATTGATTTTTACATCATCACAAGGCCAAGGAGGTGTCTTTTGGCATAAATAGGAAATAAAAGCCTCTGCAGACTCTCAAAGCACTAGTTCTCGAGGAGAATTATACACAACACAATTTGATGAAAGGAGCTAGATGATAGATAAATAATTCCAATTGTGGTAGAAGGAAGTCACTCTTATTGAACTCATTCATTAAATTAACATAATGTATATCACACTATGAAAATTAACAAGATCAAAGTGTTCACTTTGATAACGAGTGCAATAAGGAAAATCATGAGGTCAATAAAGAGTTTGAAAAGAATCAAGAGCTCCATTGAAAATAAAATTCATCAAGAGGCTAATCATCATGAGCTATGAGTGAGGATGTAAGTTATCTTAAGAGATGCATATCTTGAGGATTTTTTCTAAACACTTGATCTATGATTGTTAATGAGCTCAGCTATTGCAATTCAAAGAAGGTGGAATTTACGGTGTTTTAGTACATTGTGGAGGATAACAACATGGAACTCATTCTCATTCAATCCTTCAAGTTCCATTTAGGGATCAATATTTATATCAAGAAGAATAAAACCATATCCATGAGGAGTAATTGAGAAATAGGGTGTTTAGACAATATAAGGATGTTTCCACTCATGGTTAGGAAAGTGACTAAAATGTGAGTCTCAAGAAGTGATTTTATGATCTCCATATCCTAACGCCATCTTTATATTAAACCTTCTTCAAGGAACATTCTAGGATGAGATAATATAAGTTACCAACGAATCCAAGACCATCATGCATAAAGGATCAAGAAATCATCTATTCCCATGAGAAACATGTGAGCAGGAGGTGTATGAGATGATTCCATTCAAGGAGGATTATGGAGCCAGGAAATGTAAGAAGGTGATGATCTTCATTTGGAGAATCATATTTATAAGAATGGGCAATCATATATAATTTTCTTCCATCCACTTGGTAGTGTTCTGAAACACTCATCTAAAACCTTGTGATGTGATCATACCTCAATAAGGAAGGACATTGCAATCACCTTGGTTCATTCCAATGGATGGCCAAATGAAAAATTTACATTCAAGGGTATTCCCTCAACCAAATGATGAAGGCCTATTTCAGTAAGATAAGAATAAGCATAATTGTTTTTAGAATTATGGAGTTGTCTCTTGTGATCATCGGGGTCAATTGTGAAAATATATTAAGAAATAAAGTGAGCCTCAATATCACGGTGAGATCAAGAGAGTACCATCATGAGTTATTCCTACATTCATCTCGGGCTCATATTACCATACATCACAACAATGTTTCTAAACACTCTTTCAACACTCTGGAGTGTTCTTGCATCTCGTAGAAGGAGGAAGCATATGTAATCACATTTTTAAGTTCAAAAAGTGGTCGAGGTCAAGGTTCTCATTCATGAATCATTTCCTCAAAGATCCATCAAAATATTCATCTTCATCGGATTTGGTCAACCCTTCTCTCTCTCTCTCTTTATCTCTCTTCCTTGTTCTCTCTATATTCTAATTTCTCATTAAGAATGCACCTTTTTCACTATTTTTTTCTTATATACTTAAGATACTTTCAACTCAATATTGTAAGGGTCCTTTTTCATTAATAAAAAGGACTCATTTTTCATTCCTAGGAATGTGTAAGGTCACAAGTGATGAAGGGAAGTGAAAATTCATGTGGGGAGATGAAATGATTGTTTGTAAAGCTATAAAATGGAATGGCTTCTCCATACCAAGGGGTTGGAAATTATTGGTTTATTTTATGTTTTTGAGATTTACTACTACTACATCAAGCTATAAAAGTTATATTTCCTTTATTTTATTTTCTTATATTCCTCTAATCTATCTCTCTTTACTTTCCAACTTTATATCCATGATAATCTTGTAAAACCAAGAAAGGTGTCTACACATTTGATAAATATATCAATGGAATCATGCGTATATTATGTTTTAGTCTTATCATTGTTAGCATTGTTGGGTTATTCTAATTGAATATGGACATACTTTGGTTCTTCGTATGTGAACTTTGTAATCCTACTCACAATAGTAACCCTTTCTCTCCTTATTTCTCCAAATCCCCTTTACCTATCTTCATTATAAATTCCCACCTTGTACCTAGCACAAATTTTTTTTATAGAGGTTTATTGGATTATTCATGTGTGATTTGTGGCCTAATGGCCACCCAAAATTTCTAATTAGTTTACATTCAATAATGATAGCATCCCCATACACAAGGAGGAGCTTAGCCCCATGGCCATTTTTGAAACCAATAATTTGTCACATGTCAAATTATTTCACCAATAGTTTTTGGTGACTCTCTTAGGGAATATCTTCCCTTTGTGCACTGTAAAAGATATCTGAAAATTGCAAAAGATACATATTCCAAAAATCCATAAAAATAAAAATAAAAATACCAAAAATGTTATCTAGATGTTCATCATTAGTTAATATTTGAATAAATTTAATAAGTTAAAGTATTTAATTTAAATACTTTAAACTTATGTCAATAGGTATTAGTTATCCTTAGTTGTTAGTTAATTAAGTGATAGTGTTCTTGTCCATAATAAATGGAAGCAAATCACCTAATCTAAGAAAATATGCAGAAATAGCATATTGCCCCTAACTGCCCCTATTGCCCCTCATGGAAATCATCCAGAACAAAATATGCAAGATAGAACATGATCCCACAAACATTGGGATGAGAACACTATCACTTAGTTAACTAACAACTAAGGATAACTAATACCTATTGACATAAGTTTAAAGTATTTAAATTAAATACTTTAACTTATTAAATTTATTCAAATATCAACTAATGATGAATTAAGCTAATTTTTATTCCTAACATTCCCCCCCTTAATTCAGCATGGTCTCAAGTGAACATGAGAGAAATTCTCTAAAACCCTCAAATTTACCTCGAGCAAGTGACTTTGTGAAGACATCTGCACGTTGCATATCTGTTGGGAAATATTGGAGCTGGATGTTGTTGTTCCAAACATGTTTGGAAATGGAATGTACCTGCACCTCAATGTGTTTAGTGCACTCATGAAAAACTGGATTCCGAATAAGTTTTACTACTCCTTTATTATCAACATGTAGGATAGTTGGATCTTTCGTGGTATTCCCAATCCTTCAAGTATACATAGGAGCCATATCGCTTCATAGACAACTCCACCTGCTGCATGATATTTTGATTCTCTGGAGGACCTTGAAACAAAATTCTACTTCTTACTACCCCATGATATTGATCTAGATCCCAAAAATAATACAAATTTGAAGTGGATTTCCTATCATCTATGTTTCTTGCATGATCTGAATATGAATATCCTATCAAGAAGAAGTTATTATTCTTCTTGTATTCTAGGCCATATTCCATAGTTCCTCTGATGTACCTCAGTATCCACTTTGTTTCTTTCCAGTGAGAAACCCTTGGTTCTTATATGAATCATGAAAGATGGCTGACTTCAAAGCTGATATCCAACCTAGTGTAAGTCAAGTAGATGGGACTCCCGATCAACTGCCGATAGAGAGTTACATTTACTTGTAGTGATGGATCTGTTTGATACAGTTGAAGTCTTGTCTATATATGTGTGGAAAATGGATTACAATCCATCATATTGAATTTCTCGAGTGTTATCTTGGTGTATTTCAATTGTGACACAAATATATGCTTTTCTCTTCGCAAAACTTCACGTCTAAGACAATAATGCAAAATCCTGAGATCGGTCATGTCGAATGATCATGTTATATCTTTCTTTATTGACTCAATCATCCTCATTGATCCTCCAGTGATGACTAGATCATCAACATATACTACAATAATCACTATCTCCCCACTTTCTTTTTGAGATAGAGATTAGGATTGTATGGACTCTATTGAATCCATGTTGAATGAGATGCTCATCAATTTTTATGTACCATTCCCTGGGAGACTGCTTTAGACCATATAGTGATTTTATGAGTTTACATACCTTTTCCTTTTTCTTATAGGATTTTTGTGACCACGTTAAACATAACTGGTCAAACAAAAACTTTTGAAGAGTTAGTGAATATGCTAAAACAAGAGAATTTATTCACTTAACTACTAAAATCAAAAGCAGCACTTGCTTCTAATCAAAAAGGGAAAAAATAGGCTAAGTCTAGTAAACAACCTCAGAAGCAAGGTAATACTCAACAAGGCCAAAAGGACCAAAAAAATGTCTTATTTGTGGTTGAAAAGGAAATGAGTAAAAAAATTGTTGGTATAACACATTCCAACAAGGATCATCAAGTGGTAAAAATATTAACTACCAACAAACAAAATGGTCAACAACAGAGTAAACAGGACAAAATAATAGCAAGTGGAATAAGAAACCAACTCAACAAGGAAATGTAGCCAAACAGGAAGATCAATTTGATGATGATGAATTCCTATATTCTTCACAGTCAAATGAAGTATCCAATTCTACAAATAAAATTTGGTATGTTGACTCGGGTGTAACTCGACACATGACATGAAAGAAAGATTGGCTCTTCATAATGTGTAAAACACCCACCAACATTCATGTCTCTTTAGGTGATGATACATCTTATAGTGTTGAAGGCATTGGTTCCATTTCACTACCACTTGGGCAAAATAATTGTAAAATTACTGATTTTCTTTGTCCCTGGTTTAACAAAAAATTGTTATCTCGTAAGTCAACTATTAGATCACAATCTAAAAATTGACTTTGATTCTAAAGGTGGTAAAAAGATGTGCCTAAATTTTTTTAAAAGATTAAAATGTGGCAAGAATTTTTTATTTGGATTTTGTTGACAAAAATGATAAAGCACTTGTAGCCAAGGATACCTCATGAGCTAAACTATGGCATTGAAGACTTGGAAATGTGATTTTGGCTATCTTAACACACTTTGTTGATACAACATGGTTAGGGGTTTACCACCTCTAAAAAGGGCATGAGATAAATGTTAGCATTGTTTGGCAGAAAACAACATAGAGCACCATTCAAACATAGTACATTCAGGGCTAAGGAAAAACTTGACTTGGTGCATACCATTCTATGCGAACCAATGATACCTAGTCACTCTGGGTTTCAATATTTCATGCTCTTTGTTGATGGTTTTTCAAGAAAAATTTGGATATATTGTCTTTCTACAAAATACCAAGATTTTGAAACATTAAAGAAGTTCAAATCCCTTGTTGAAACAAACTCTGGTAGGAAAATAAAAACACTCCACTCAGATCAAGGGGAGAATACACCAGCAATGAGTTAAATGATTTTTTGAAAACACATGGCATTCGTCATTAAATGGATCCTCCTCACACAACGCAACAAAATGGTGTTTTTGAAAGGTGAAATTGTACTATCATGGATATGGTGTGATGTATGATTGATGATGCAGGTTTATCAAAAAAATTTGGGCCGAAATAGCTAAAACGATAGTCTATTTACTAAACAGAGTTCCCACTACAGCTCTTGATGGAGTAACACCATGGAAACATGGTCAGGGAATAAGCCATCTATTTCACACCTTAGAGTTTTGGGATGTAAAGCAAGTATGCAAATTCCTAAGAAACAAAGAACTAAGCTTGATATGAAATCAGAAAAACTTATCTTCTTGGGATATAGTGATGAAGCACTTGGCTATAGACTTATGAATCCAAGAACAAGAAGGGTATACACTAGTCAAGATGTTGATTTATTTGAGAAGAAAGAAGTAGGTGCTCCTTCCATACACTCACATGATGAAAAAATCATCCGTATAGAGAAAACAGAGGATGGTAATCACTTTGATTATGAAAATGATGATGGGGAAGATAATGAAATTCAACCTCCCATAAGAAGCACAAAAAGTATGCCTAAATGGTATACAAGTATGATTAGAGATGCAAAATTAGATAGTGTCCCCAACACATCTACCACTGGAATGAGGACTCGCAATATGGCTTGAAATGAGGTCAATTTGGCCTTAATGGGTAAAGTTGTTGAAACTATTGAGCCTTCCTCAGTTTCAGAAGCCCTACAATCTAAACCTTGGAAAGATGCTATGGATGTAGAATATAAGTCACTTATGAAAAATAATACATGGCAACTTACAGATCTTCCACCAAGGGAAAAATTCGATTGGATGCAGATGGATCTTCAAAATGAAGTACAAAGCAGACGGAAAATTGATAAACATAAGGCTAGACTAGTTATTAAGGGATATGCTAAAAAAGAAGGCATTGATTATGAGGAGACTTTTGCTCCTCAGCTAAGATAAAAAAATTCAGGTTAATATTTTCTCTAGTTGCACAATTTGGTTGGAAAATACACCAAATGGATGTGAAAAGTGCCTTTCTTAATGGTGATTTATAGGAAGAAGTTTACATGACTCAACCAGAAGGTTTTTCATACCAAGTAAAGAGGAAAAGGTATCTAAACTCATAAAATCACTATATGGTCTAAAGCAATCTCCCAAGGCATGGTACATAAAAATCGATGAGCATCTCATTCAACATGGATTCAATAGGGAAAATTTTAGTGGTGAATATGTTATGCATATCATTAGTGTTAACAATATTTGTAATTAATATTTGTAGTTATATGGTTTGTAAGTGAAGTTGTTAAAACAACTTCACATATATAGTGAGTTGTTATAGGACTTTTCCTATATTATAGGAAACTCTCCTTCTATATATTTTCTTATGTATCTCAAAGTGTGATGGATATATACAATTATTATTTCGTGTCAATCTTGTTTACTCTCCGCATTTTATATCGGTGGTATCGTAGCTGGGACATTAGATGAAGCATGTGATGGGAGTTTAAATAATTTTTAGGGGCAGAAATATTTCTATTTTGTTCCTATAGATGGTATATCTATGTATGATATTGTTTCTATTTTAAGAGTTAATTTTCAGTTACATAGAAATCTATGTGCATCAAATTATTTGAAGATTTAAGAATATTTGGATTTGTAGCTGTGTATATATATGAATTTTAACCATGTATTACTTTGTATCCAATGACAAAACTCCTCCTAATTTCACATTGGCATCAAGGGTGGATCTGCATTGTTATGACATTGCATTGAAAAGTTTATGACATCGAGAATTTGTACAAATTTTAATTGCATTCATTGGTCAATATTTATTACTTGGAATAGTTGGATTGGGATTACACCCAACTATCAAAGACACCCTAGCCATCACCCTCCACACATCAAATCCTCCTCCACCGCCTTTGGTGCCATGTCAAACTAATTAGAGAAGACTGTAGTATTGGAAGAAGATTACACACTGCATGACACATAGAAAGATCAATGTTTCTGACAAAAGAACAACATTTTTTTGTAATCTGAGTACTATTATTTTGAGGTCTGGAGGGTTAAGATATATGACAATTTACTAAGTGACTTCCTCTGACTCATTAACTTCACACTCAGTTCACCTCTTGTTACGGATAGTTAAAATAAAGTGAGATCCACACAACAATTCGAACTCCGGTGTTACAGATCCAGTTTTCTATTGGAACCAAGAATGTAGTGCATGTTGATAAGTCATTCAAGTAGGTTAAAAATATAAATAAAAAAAATTGTTCTTGGAGTCTTTATTTGTATCGTCGTGGCTATCTATATTGTTTAGGTTTTTTTAGAAAGGCCTAAGGAAGTCATAGTATATTGTGTCTTAACAAGTAATGTGTTTTTTAAGTTGTAATTTGAAGTAAAGTGTCACTATCGATTTTTATTGGTTACAATAATATATGTTGTTATATATTATTGAGTTTGAGTTTTTTTTTTTTAGGATCTAAATATTTCTATTTGATTTTTATGTCAATGTGTCAATTGTGTCATTGCCAAATATATTATTGTAATAGATTCATCAACGTCATTATGGTGTCAAGTTAGTCAAATAGGTGATTTTAGGATACTTGTCATTTTTATTAGTCAAAGTATAAAAATATTGTAAAACAAAAATTGCCTCACGTTTCAATAATTGGACACATTTTCACTTGTATGCGATGTCTATCCTGTGGGGATAAATTGTACAATGAGTTGAGTTAGCAGCACATGTACTGGAGGTTGGAGGCAATGGAGGATGGAGGGTGATAAAGTCCTCTCGTCAGTCACCAATGACGGGGCCGCATTCAAATTTGGTGGAATTATTTTATATTATTTCAGTTGTGTGGTGTGTGCAAAATAAAGTGGTGTGTGGTTTCCTTCCCCTGTTTTGATTCAAATGAGGAATATGTGAATTTTGGATGCTGAGAATAGTTGTATAGGAGGAAGCTAAACTGGAGTGATCCTTTGGCTGTAGATATCCTTTGACTATCATACTTCTAACATTGATTTGCTAGTGAAATCTATTGTTCACTAGAAATGAAAGCGGGGAATTGTTGAGTTTGTGTATGTGGATGAATCGGTTGAAGTGTGATCATCTAGTATGGGGTTCACTATGGTGAAGTAGATTGGTCAAGTGCAATAGGATCTATACATCAAGATCTAAGCCAATAGTATGCAAACCTAAAAGTATGCAGAGGCATGCAGTGCAGTTCCGATTCTATGGTGCATTTTTCGGTGTTCACATTAAGGGGTGATATCGGTAAATAATATTCACACTAAGGGGGTGAATGTTAGGCATATCATTAGTGTAAACATTATTTGTAGTTTATTATTATATTATGAGTTGTTTAGAAACAACTCATAATTATAATAAACGTTATATGGTTTGTAAGTGAAGTTGTTAAAACAACTTCACGTATATAGTGAGTTGTTATAGGAGGTTTCCTATTTTATAGGAAACTCTCCTTCTATATATTTGCTTTTGTATCTTAGCGTGATTGATATATAAAATTATTATTTTGGTGTCAATCTTGTTTACGCTCTTGTATTTTATATCAAAATATTCATTAATTCAAGACCATTACATTTTTAAAATTTTAAATTGACAAATTTTTAGGGTAGCAATTACGGGGTCACCAAAATTTTCTAGATAGAAGTAAATTTTAGGTCAATTCACCATTCCCGTGAAATAGAAAATCATGATATTCACTTTTATGTTGTCATTCAAGTAGCATTTTTTATGCTACTAGCTAACAACATAATATATGTTGTCACATTAGCATTAAATATTCTACCAAATGACAACATATTTTACGCTACATGTTGGTAGCATACAAAAATCTGCGGCGGTAGCATTTTATAGTGACGTCGTTAAAAAAAGTATGTGATTTTTTTATTTGCACCATATTTTTGGAGGACTGGATTTCTCATTGAGATGATCATTTTAACTTCTAACATAAAAAAATCCATACAAAATTAGCAAAATATGTATTTTTTAATTAAAAATTACTTTTTAATTTTTTTTCGTAAAGGCGTCATATTTTGTGAGGATAGATTTCTCATTGAGCCGATCATTTTAATTATTATTGTCAAAAAAAAAGTTTGAAAAAAATATATGTTTTTGGTTGAAATCATATACTATAAGCCAACAACATCATATATGATGTTGATTAGTATCATAAAAAATGATACCAATTGACAATATAATATATGTTTTCATTTGGTAGCATATTTGTATTTTCTTCATATTTTTGTTAGTGCGAAAGTCGGTTTTCACATATTCGCCAATGAATTTCTACAATTTGGGGGAGGGGGTTCTTAAAATTTTCCTAGATCCTTTTTGCTAACAATATTGAAAATAATGCATTTTCAAGTTTCATTCCTCTATTTCTCTGGAAATCTTTGGAAGAAATAAGATACACTCAAGATGATCATGCAAGTGGCATTGTTGAACATGCATTCCAAGAGCAATAAAGAGTTGATTTCATACTTCCTACTATACGGGTAAGAAGGTAAGTTACAAAAATTCCCTTGAAGGTCATACTAAAGAACCAATTATAGAACTACTAGTTCACATCCCTCCAGAAGAAGAGAGAGAAGAATAACTAGAGGGAGAAAAATAAAGGATGGCTACACCTATGTCACGGAGAAAAAATATTGTTCCATTAGCTTTGGCTCCATCGCTTCATGACTTTCAAAAGGATCAAGAAAGATATTTCCCAAATTCTATAGATATTGTAAGCAAATGACCATATGATCATATCACAACTTTCATCACAACTCGTGGCATTCATGGAGTGCAACATGAAGATGTTTCTATATGGTTATTTGTGGAGTCATTACATGATGTCACTTTGTGGACTGGGTTTACTACTTTCCATGACACTTAATTCTTGATTGGGATGATATCAAATAACTTACAAATGCAATATACTCTTTCCATAATCCAATCTAGAATTTCATAGCAGCATCAAAAATTCTTAAGAGTAACCCCCAAGGATAATACTAATCAATCAAACTTCATCAATGTACAACAGTCATACTTAATGAATGCACTTAACTAATTCATCACCCTTTTCCAAAAATATTACAAGGAGATAACATAGAATCATGTTTAATAAGAAATCATACCTTTCCAATAATTGTTATGTTATCATTGTTTCAATCAAAAAGTCAAACATTCATGATTACAAACACATAATTATTGTTATAAGATAGTTCAATGATAAGTAAATGTCAATATCTAATTAATCATCCATTTCTTAATGGATCAAAATAATCATCAAGCTAAGAGCTATCTATATGTACTCGAACAACCAATGTCAACATAGCTTTCGAACAATCATGATTATAAGAACATAATCATTCTGCATAAAATTTTATAGTTGTACACAAAATGTATTATTGGATACATCTTTAAGAAAGGCCACATCTACATCTTTCCACATTCAAAATGTATAGGATAAAATAGGATATAACAAGCTCAAATAAACCTACTCAAACTTCCCAAAATGACATAATAACCCACAATATGGCCCTGGTGTCCCTGGGTTTCATCCTGAAACTGAGACTACCCTATCCAAAAAAAAATCGTACTTTTAAAATAATGGGTCGTTTTGTGTTTTATTGCCAGAAAGTTCTTGTATTGTGTCAACATATTCCCAAGGAGCCATATTAACCATTTTCACCAAATACCTAGATGCCCAAAATTGTTATATTTTGTCGTCAGGATTTACCTGCGGGAAATTTGTATTTAATTATTTTGAGCACCGTTTGAGGCAATTTGTGCTCCGGTTTAACTCTGTTGTGATCATACATATCGTTATTCCCATATACCAGTAGGGTTTTAACCAAGAATGAATCCTGGGCTTTATTTGTAACTTCTGGCAACGTTTTGTGTTTTTGTGATTTTCCATTTCATTTTCTGTGAAATTTCTCTGGATCAATTCTTTTATCGTTTTGGCTTGATTCTTGGCTTGGAGTATCTGGAGATCACATGTGCACGTTGTGCTAGAAGGAATTCACCATCGAGATCGGTTCTCTTGGAAAAACGAAGTCGTGCACCAAAAGCTTCTTACGGGCTAGTCGCATTTTTGGAAAAAGAGGGTTTGAAGTGGATCATGGGATTTTGGAAGAAACACAAAGTAAAAATTTTGTACCTACCTCGTAGGGTAATTTTTCCCATGGAAGCAATGCCATTTAAGTCACAATGGGAAAATTAGAGGCAACGAGCGGCAAAGGGAATTTATTGCCTGCCTTGCAGGGTTAAAATTCCCATTGTGGAATAAAAGAAAAGTCACTTAAGTGAATCATGGGATTTTATTACCTGCCTTGCAGGGTGAATAATCCCATTATGAAAGTCAAATGACTTAAGTGACAATGGGATTTTGGGGCTGCCTTGCAGGGTAAAAATTCCCATTGTCATGTGTTTTTAAAAATAGAATTCTCTTTAGCCAAAAAGTGCGACCCCTTTAGGGAGATAAAGGCAGCCTTTAAAGTGATTAAATTAATTAATTCCTCTTCTAAAATTGGCGCCCAAGCATGGAAGAAAGTCAACAAAAGCAAAGGGGAATAAAGGAGATGGAAATAGATTGTCTAAATTAAATAAATAATATTTATTTAAAGGCAGCCCCTTCATGTGAAAAAGTGCGCCCCATTTGAGAGATAAATAATGCTTTTAAAGCATTAATTGATTAAATTAATTTCTATTTTCAGTGGCTAAGGTTAAAGCACACTGTGAAGCTTAAGTGGAGTGAAGAGTGGATGATTAAATTGATTAAATTTAATTTATTGGATGGTTGTCCTTAAACATGCAATTTTAGCACATCAGTTAAAGAGAAAAACATGATTTTTAATTAATTAATTGCCAAGAATAGGAGGGGCAATTATTAACTATATAATTATGAGGGTTATATAAGCATGGGCTTCCTTAAGGATGAATTAATTAATTCACAAGTAAAGAAGTACAACCCAGAGGAAAAGTGTGCCCCATTTGAAGAGGATTTTTCTCAAAAGAAGGTGGATTTAATGCTAAAAGCTTCCAATTTTGGCGCATGCATCGAAGGAGGCTGATTTGTGTTTGCATAATTGTTTGCATAAGTGATACAGGTGTTTAGGTGAAGTTGGAAAAATTCATGCTAACTTTGCATTTAAATAAAACATCAATTTTGGGGGTGAGCTTGAATTATGTAGATTTTTATGATTAAAATTCACATTTCATGTTCCGGTTGCCATCTTTATCGAATTAATTACGAAATTTGTTATAGGTGCTTTACAAAAGAAAAGGAGCTTTAATCAATGTCAATACATTGAATATATCCTCTGAATCTGAAGAATTATCTAGATCTACACCAGTTTTGAAGAATTATGGCCGAGTAAGAAGAAAAAGAATCGTTCAGACAAAGATAGACACAACCATGGCAAAGAAGGATGAAAAAGAGAGCACAACGGAGTCATGCATCACTTCTAAATTTGCAGACATTGGAAACATAGATCTAGGTCCGGAACCTCTTTCCGAATTGATTGACAAATCTAGAGCTGGAAAGACTTCCCTCATGCGTGTAGTCAAAAGCAATGGAATCATTCGAGTTGCAGCATTTCCATTCACATCCCAACTGCCAGAATTCATTATGGAGTGTGCTAGATCCAGATCTAGATTCAGATCCATAATTACAAAGGCTTCATCCTTTTGTTTGAATACAGCCCGTGAAGAAGTTAGTGCATGGAAAATTCTTTCTAGGATCTTGTGCATGTGCTTCCAATCTTCAGTTGAAACCTTCATTGAAGTTGCATTCACCCAGAGTGCTTTCTAGAATTTTTAATTATTCATATGCAATTAAAAATAAAGAGTTATTTACGGTAAACATTGCACTAATGCATGTACTGGAGAAGAACTGCAAAAGCTTCAAGGATAAAAGAGAAGACAAGGTGAAGGCAAAATTCCGGCCGCTTTCGGTCACTTCCAGATCTAGCCGCTTCAGATCTAGTTTGAATGGTGCATACGAGAATATGAAAAAGGACAAGACTACAGCTTTCCTCTTTCTTCTTCTTTCTCTTATTTCCTCTAACAAAATAATTGAGCGATCAATTAAATTATACAACTTAAGTGATTGGTTTAAAATCCATTACTTGAAGAAGTCAACTACTTGCGAGATAGGTGAGCAGACATGCAAAATTGAAGGTTCTATTTTTAGTTATAAATCATGCATGTCATGTAAAGAGGAATTCCATGAGGGAGATTGCCAGTTGTTTCCTTTCTGACTTCCACATGTGCCAGTTCAACTAAAAGCTTCTAACTTGTAATTGCCCCTCTACATTCTATAAGTAGAGGAAGAACCTTCGGGTAAAGATTAGAATTTGTAAGTAGCAACCTTGTGTTCCAGAATTTGTGTTGAAACCCTTGAGAGCCACTTGAAGCAAAGGAATATACAAGAGCAGATTTCCAGAGAACTTTGTGTCATGGTGTATTGTGTTTCTAGCTTTTTATCTTAGATCTTCAAATAAACTTTGTGTTATTTCAGATCTAGATCTAGACCTATCTTTGCTTATAATTATGTCTTTATGTCTATTGGTTTCTTCTATGTGCATGCAATCAACTCGGTATCTATTGATTGTGATGCACATCTTCCCATTTCTTCTCTATGTTTATATAATTCCCTTTCCTTCTTCTATAAATGTTTCCTTTCTTTAACTTTTGCTTACTTGCTGCGAGAACTATACAACTATGGTTCATGAGCTGAAGCAGTTAAAGTAAAACCCCATTTATATATTTGCATACTTTAATTGAAAAATATGACACGGGAGCCTCATCAGTAAATGAGGGAGATTTATCTCATCACCGCCTAGGTTTTGTGATATGCAAAAATATAGCCAATGGTTTTTGGCAAGCTGCGTTGGGAACAAATATCTTTATAGATCAAAGCGTATCTATTGAAGATTAGAGTGTTTTCCATACAAATCTCAACTCGGTTTTAAGTCCATTCACCTAATCCATGAAGGCGCAAGTAAAGGTGATCATTTTTTCATGCTGCGGGAGTAATTCAATTTCAATCATCCTCCTCAAGTTAGAAGCCACAGATCTAGTCTCTCACCAGGAAGGAGAGTGCATGCTCATCTAGATCCAGATCATCTTCAACATAATCTGGTGGCTGGAATTATTCATCAAGTCTACACAAGGAGAAGACGTGCCCCATTCATCATGGAAAATCAGAACTAGATAGTACATGTCCCATGGGGAGCATCTTTTGGGCCTCTGAATCTAACTCCTCCTATGCATGATCTACCTAAAGGTACGAGAAATAATTTTCCAAAATTCTTTGGAGATGACAAGCAAAATCCAGATGACCACTTGGCTGCATTTTTCATATCCCATGGAGTTCTTGTAGTTGAACATGAAGATGTATCTGTCTAGCTCTTCATAGAAACTCTGCATGACTTGGCTGGAGAATGGTTCTACCGGCTAGCTCCTGGTACCATAACCAACTAGGATACTATGCGGGATGCATTCCTGAAAAGATTCAAACCAGCTGAAGATTCCAGTACATTGATTACTCAGCTCACTCAGTTGAAGAAGGAGTCATATGAGCACATGCGGGATTTTATTGAAAAATTCCAAAGATTACTATGCAAAATTCTAACTTCGCTTCTCTCGAATGATGAGAAAAAAGGTGTTCTTCATCAATGCTTTACTTCAAGTAAGCTATCAACTCTGCGAAGAGCACGTCCTGTTGATTTGTTAGTAGCTCAAAACATAGCGGTTGAAATTGAAGATGACCTCATCATGGCTGGAAAGATAAAGAGCAACACTTCTAGAGCTGAAAGTTCATCCTCTGCTACTACTTATGATTTACTACTATAAAAGTTAGCAAATGAGATGATGCAGATGAAGAAACAAATGGCTCAAATGGCTCAAGGAAACAATACTGCCCCTACTCGGAATTTTAACAACAACAACCTGGAACCACATTGCTGGTTCCCAAATATTAGCAATTGAAGTTGCTCCCAGAAACAACGTGGAGATGAATGAAGAAGACTAGGAAGTTGACGTTGATTAGCTCGAGGATAATGATTTTATAGGACCTACTAGTGACTCTAACATTAATTACCTAAACTAAAAATTTGAACATGATGATGAGAAACTTCATGAAGATGATCACGGTCATACATATGTAGTACTTACAAGATCAAAAACTTGCCAAGCTGAAGCATTAACAGATAAGAAAAGAAGGGGCATCCCTTTGCCTTCTTCCTTAGCTCCTAGAAGTAAGCATGCAAGTTCTTCATCTCAACCACAGAAAGTGGCTCAGGTATCTAAATCTATTTCTTCTTTTGACATTATTGATCATGTTAAGAAAACCAGAGTTCAAATGTCAGAAGCTGAATACTTGAGAGCCTTTCCTAAGTAGTTAAATAGGCTAGTCAAATATGTACAATCACTAGGACAATCCAATGCATCAAAGGGCCTTTTGCCTAAGCCCAAAGATAATCCTCCACAAAACAACACTACAGTTGTTAAATCCTCACCTTCTGAAAGAATAGAACCTTTCTATGTCTCCTTATTGCTTAATGGTTTCAAGTTAAGAAACTACATTTTAGATTCAGGTGCTTCTGACAATGTCATGCCAGCTAAAGTTGCAGATGCTCTTAGGCTTACCTTGAAAAAGACCATAAAAAGGTGCTACTTGATGGACAGACAAGTCCCTTTAATCAGATAAATCAAAGATGCACAAGTTGTTCTCGATAGCTTTTCCTAACAAAAGATTAAGGATGACAATTCTAGTTGCAGATATTCCTGTCTCCTATGGGATGTTGCTGAGCAGAAACTTCTACAAAGAACTGGGAGGAGAAGTAAAGATGGATTGGTCCTATGTGCATATTCCTATCAAAGGGCTTAACCATAAGCTGGAGCCAGAAAAGAAGTCCAGTACATGGTTACAAAATCTAAGGATCCTAGATCTCAAATTCTTTTCAGGATCTAACCATGGGGTCTATTTCTTGGAAATGGATAAAGACATTCTAGAGCTAGAACTTTGACCAAAGCAGAGCCAACAAAAGAAGAAAAATTTTTTTGGACAATGGAGTTTAAAGGCACATGTTGTTCTTTTGGATCAAAAGCTAGTGCTCTACTAATATCTCCAGATCATGAGATATTTCCATACTCGCACAAGCTGATGTTCGAGAACACCAATCATATGGCGAGTATGAAGCATTGCTTAGCAAGAACGGAGCAAGCTAAAAGAAAGGAGTAAAACTCCTCAAAGCCCAAGGAGATCTTGAACTTTTGGTAAAAAGCAAGTTCGAGGCCAAAATAAAGTCAAAAGAGATAAGCTGGAGCATTACAGAGATAGACTACTATCTTCCACATTTGATTTTACTGACCTTCTCTATTGACTTCATTCCAATGAATTAGAATTCTAAAATGAGACTTTTCTTTGCAATCACAATTTGTACTATTAAATTTGAATAGACCGCCATCCATATTCAGACAAAGAAACTATAAAGTGGAGATGGTTTACCACCCTAGAGTCCCTAAAAAACATGTCTGCATGTTGAAGGGAGTGAATCACCACCACGACAAACAATCACAGGAAAATCTGATCCAGGTTATGATGACAATAGTGGAGCAATCCAGCCAAAAGGTAACAAAATCCCCAAGGATTTAGTTTCCTTAGTGGAGACTTTCAACGAGCATGTTTAGTACCTAAAGAAGAACAAAGAATATGGTAATAGTTCTTCTTTCGAAGTGCAACCAGTGAATCTGGGAATGAGAGAAGTTGATGCAGACTTACCCATCGTAGAAAGAAGAAAGGATGAGCCACCACTAGATGAAGTTGATAAGGACTTGCCCAAAGTATTTGACAAGAAGGCCAAAGAAAGGAAGTTTGAGATCGGAGACTGGGTACTCTGGTGGGAAATGAGACATGAACCGAAGGGCATGCACGACAAATCTGATTCACTCTGGAAAGGGCCCTTCATGATCAAAAGAGCTACAGGAATGGACTATTTCTTCCTTGCCTACTAGGGATGGAATTGAGTTACCACTTCCTTTCAATGGGCACCATCTGAAGCTTTTCCGGACATAAAAAAGTAGGGTAAAACCTGTATGTATATAAATAAAACTTTGTTTGTATTTCCTTTTTTTTTTGTTGTGTTGTTTTTGTTTTCCTAATCCCATACCCAAAAGACAAGATACGAAACCAAAGATGTTGGGATCTCACTTTTCCCTTGTCACTCTGAGAGAGAAAAAGATGTCCACATACAGAGCTGATTGGTGTCCCTGATTTCATCCTGAAATATGAGACTACCCTATCCAAAAAAAATCATACTTTTAAAATAATGGGTCATTTTGTGTTTTATTGCTAGAAAGTTCTTGTATTATGTCAAGATATTCCCAAGGAGCCATATTAGCCATTTTCGCCAAATACCCAGATGCCCAAAATTGTTATATTTTGTCATCAGGATTTACTTGGGAAATTTGTATTTAATTATTTTGAGCCCTGTTTGAGGCAATTTGTGCTCCAGTTTAACTCTGTTGTGATCATACATATCGTTATTCCCATATACCAGTAGGGTTTTAACCAGGAATGAATCCTGGGCTTTATTTGTAACTTCTGGCAACGTTTTGTGTTTTTTGTGTTTTCCCATTTCATTTTCTGTGAAATTTCTCTAGATCAATTCCTTTGCCGGTTTGGCCTGATTCTTGGCCTGGAGTATCTGGAGATCACATATGCACGTTGTGCTAGAAGGAATTCGCCATCGGAGATCTGGTTCTCTTGGAAAAGACGAAGTCGTGCACCAAAAAGCTTCTTCTGGGCTAGCCACATTTTTGGAAAAAGAGGGTTTGAAGTGGATCATGGGATTTTTGGAAGTAGCAAGAAAGTAAAATTTTTTTACCTACATAGAAGGTACTTTTTCCCATGGAAGCAACGCCATTTAAGTCACAATGGGAAAATTAGAGGCAACATGCAGGCAGGAATTTATGCCTACCTTGCAGGGTAAAATTCCCATTGTGGAATAAAAGAAAAGTCACTTAAGTGAATCATGGGATTTTATTACCTGCCTTGCAGGGTAAAAATTCCCATTGTCATGTGTTTTTAAAAATAGAATTCTCTTTAGCCAAAAAGAGCGACCCCTTTAAGAAGATAAAGGTAGCCTCTACATGATTAAATTAATTAATTCCTCTTCTAAAATTGGCTCCCAAGCATGGAAGAAAGTCAACAAAAGCAAAGGGGAATAAAAAGATGGAAATAGATTGTCTAAATTAAATAAATAATATTTATTTAAAGGTAGCCCCTTCATGTGGAAAAGTGCACCCCATTTGAGAGATAAATAATGCTTTTAAAGCATTAATTGATTAAATTAATTTCTATTTTCAGTGGCTAAGGTTAAAGCACACTGTGAAGCTTAAGTGGAGTGAAGAGTGGATGATTAAATTGATTAAATTTAATTTATTAGATGGTTGTCCTTAAACATGCAATTTTAGCACATCAGTTAAAGAGAAAAGCATGATTTTTAATTAATTAATTGCCAAGAATAGGGGGGAAATTATTAACTATATAATTATGAGGGTTATATAAGCATGGGCTTCCCTAAGGATGAATTAATTAATTCACAAGTAAAGAAGTACAACCCAGAGGAAAAGTGTGCCCCATTTGAAGAGGATTTTTGCTCAAAAGAAGGTGGATTTAATGCTAAAAGCTTCCAATTTTGGCGCATGCATCGAAGGAGGCTGATTTGTGTTTGCATAATTGTTTGCATAAGTGATACAGGTGCTTAGGTGAAGTTGGAAAAATTCATGCTCACTTTGCATGTAAATAAAACATCAATTTTTGGGGGCAGCAAGCTTGAATTATGCAGATTTTTATTATTAAAATTCACATTTCATGTTAAGTTGCCATCTTTGTCGAATTAATTACAGGAATTTGTTATAGGTGCTTTACAAAAGAAAAGGAGCTTTAATCAATGTCCAATACATTGAATATATCATCTAAATCTAAAGAATTATCTAGATCTACACCAGTTTTGAAGAATTCTGGCGAGTAAGAAGAAAAATAATCGTTCAGACAAAGATAGACACAACCATGGCAAAGAAGGATGAAAAAGAGAGCACAATAGAGTCATGCATCACTTCTAAATTTACAAACATTGGAAACACAGATCTAGGTCTGGAACCTCTTTCCGAATTGATTGACAGATCCAAAGCTGGAAAGACTTCCCTCATGCGTGCAGTCAAAAGCAGTGGAATCATTCGAGCTGCAACATTTCCATTCACATCCCAGCTGCCAGAATTCGTCATGGAGTGTGCTAGATCCAGATCCAGATTCAGATCCATAATTGCAAAGGCTTCATCCTCTTGTTTCAAATGCAACCCGTGAAGAAGTCAGTGCATGGAAAATTCCTTCCAGGATCTTGTGCATGTGCTTCCAATCTTCCAATTGAAACCTTCATTGAAGTTTCATTCACCTGGAGTGCTTTCCATAATTTTTAATTGTTCATATGCAATTAAAAATAAAGAGTTATTTACAGAAAACATTGCACTAATGCATGTACTAGAGAAGAATTGCAAAAGCTTCAAGGATAAAAGAGAAGACAAGGTGAAGGCAAAATTCCATCTGCTTCTAGATCCAGCCGCTTCCGGATCTAGTTTGAATCAGCTACATGCAGAATATGAAAAAGGACAAGACTATAGATTTCCTATTTCTTCTTCTTTCTCTTATTTCCTCCGACAAAATAATTGAGCGATCAATTAAATTATATAACTTAAGTGATTTGTCTAAAATCCATTACTTGAAGAAGTCAACTACTTGCAGATAGGTGGTAGACGTGCAAAATTGAATGTTCTATTTTTAGTTGCAAATCATGCATGTCATGCAAAGAGGAATTCCAGGAGGGAGATTGCCAGTTATTTCCTTTTTAAGTTCCACATGTGCCAGTTCAACTAAAAGCTTCCAACTTGTAATGTCCCCTCTACATTCTATAAGTAGAGGAAGAACCTTCCAGTAAAGATCGAATTTGTAAGCAACAACCTTGTGTTCTAGACTTTTCATATTTGAAACCCTTGAGATCCACTTGAAGCAAAGGAATATACAGGAGTAGATTTCTAGAGAACTTTGTGTCATGGTGTATTGTGTTTCTTTCTTTTTATCTTAGATCTTTAAATAAACTTTGTGTTATTTCAAATCTAGATCTAGAGCCACCTTTGCTTAAATTTTGTGTTTATATCTATTGGTTTCTTCTATGTGCATGCAAGAAACTTTGTTATCTATTGATTGGGATGCACATCTTCCCCATTTCTTATCTATTTTTATATAAATCCCTTTCCCTTCTTCTATAAATATTTCCTTTCTTTAAACAACTATTTACTTGCTGCAGAACTGTACAACTATGGTTCATGAGTTGAATAGTTAAAGTAAAACCCCATTTAGATATTAGCATACTTTAATTGACAAATCTGACACGGGAGCCTTACCGGTAAATGAGGGAGATTTATCTCATGACTTCCTAGGTTTTGTGCTATGTAGATAATATAGCCAACAGGCCCATCTCCTTAAGAGATTTCACTATTTTAAAACCAATATGGTGATCTATGAAGGAGATGGAATTAAAATTTAAACAACTAACCCATAATGGGTTGAAAACAATATTCACTTACTAAATCACAAGACCAATGACAAGTTAAATTCACTTAATGGTGGGCATTGCTTCTCCACATGTTTACAAAATTTTTTTTTCATATAATAGTTCCAATGACCCGCATATCCAAATCTCACAACCATTTATTTTTATTTACAAATGAACCAAAAAAAATCAAAACCCAATTCCTTCATATTTTATTTTAATTCAGAAGCTTCATATGGCCAAAAATACATTTTCAAAGAAGGAACAAAATTATTTTTAAAGAAATAAAACTCAATCAAAATTTTAATTTCCAAGTCAACTTCACCAAGCTCAAATCGAGATAATAATGAAAATCTGAATATGTATTTTAAAGGTAAAAATGTAGACCCTTATCTCTTCTTTTTTTAAATTTCATTAAAAAAGCAACCTAGAATGTTTTAATAATAAAAATTTCAAATTTCTCAATAACCACAAAAAACCCTTTACTTATTTCATTGTTTTCATTTCAGATCAGAAGTTTCATATGACCAAAACACATTTTCAGAGAAGAAATTGATCCTTTTTTAAAATAGTAACACTTTAAATAAAAATCTCTATTTCAATTCGATTACTAGCAAGCTCAAAATGAGATGGTTTAGAAGAGTAAAATGCATATTTTCCAACAAGGGAAAAAATAACCACAAAAACTCAAACTTTCTAAATTCCTTTTAAAATAGTATGCCCAATTTGTTTTTATCAAAAGACAACAAATTTCTACAAAAAATTACTTTGTTTTTTTGTTCTTAAAACCAATTGGAAACCAAAACACATTCCAATATTTTAATACAAAATAATAAGGATAGAAGTAAGATAAACCATGTCTGGTCATGTAAGCTTCTTTTCCTAATTTATTTGAAAATCTAAAACCTCCAATGTGTATGCCCAACAAAACAACTCCCAGAATTTACAAACAACAAGAATAGCACAAATTCTCCATTTAATAGAGATTTTATTTTACATGTAGTCACCCATAGTAGACTTCCTAAAATTTATCATGAAAACCCCTCATGAAACTTACACATAGAAAAACCACTCAAAAAATTAAAAATGCAAATAAGGAGGAGGAATGCATGCCTTGTCCTACTTAGTAAGTTAACCATTCCTAAAAAAGTCATATTTTTTATTAAATGTATTTAATTAATGGCAATACCACTTGTGGATTCCTCAAAAACTATAATTATCTTCCATCCAAAATAGCTTGGATGCAATGTATATGGTCTAAGACCACTTCAATAATAAAAAATAAACCAAAAATTAGTACCTTATCCTTTTCAAAGTAATATGGTTAATAACCATTGTGAAACCTAAACAATAACCACTTTAATCAACTTGTGGTCAAATATCATTTAAACAATAATCAATAACCCTTGTAAATTAAACATTAACTTTAAACCTTTCCATTTCTAAGTAATATAGTTGATGACCAAATTGTTAATGATAAAAATTAATTTCCTTGTGGTCTAAGACCAAATCCTTATCCAAGTGTTCAAACAATTAACTATGCAAAGTGGTCAATGACCATCAATTTTTGATGCTAAGAAAGGAAAGTTGTAAAACATCATTTGCTATGCGGTCCAAGACCATCTTAAGACAAAATTCAACTTGATCCATTCCCGAGACACGTGGTTGACATAAATATTGCATTTTAGTCTCGAGACCAATTTAAAATATACCATAAACAATATAAAGAAAAATCAATAGTTGCAAACATCATTAATTAATGCAAATATCATTATCTATAACAAATAATGGTGCACTCCAACAAAAAATTCAACATAGAGTTTTGCAAATGAAAAATGATTGTCATACAAATTAAAAAAATGCTAGCAAGTAAATGAATATACATGGATATGTATACATATATATATGTGTGTGTGTGTGTGTGTGTGTGTGTGTGTGTGTGTGTGTGTGTGTGTGTGTGTGTGTGTGTGTGTGTGTGTGTGTGTGTGTGTGTGTGTGTGTGTGTGTGTGTGTGTGTGTGTGTGTGTGTGTATGTATATGTTTCAACTATACATATATATTTGTATATATAACTATATATACCTACTTAACAATTAATGTTCATCATTAATTTATTTATTCACAAATATTTACAACGGCATAACCTTTCATCAAATGCGATTGCATGACAAGATTAAAGAGCTGATCTATTTCTGCAAAAGTTGGCCAATGATTTGACAATGTTGAAAAAGGAAGTTTCCCAACGTGCCTCATACCAAAACCGGGATAACAATCAAATTACAGGAGAACCTCAAAATATTTCTTTGAAGCTCCACTAGTTAATGCAACATGTGAAACTAGTGAATATGAAAGAGAAGAAATTTTTGAATCAAAATTTGAAGAAGAAGATGAAGATGAATGTGCCAAGATTGGATATTTTGAATACTCACCAGATGAATATTTTGAATAATCCATGGATAGATACACTTGTGTAGTATTTAATAGATCAAATACGAGAAATAATCTTCTTCTACTTCCTAAGCTAATCATTTGGATCCTGAAATGGTGAATCTATGAAAAAATACAAGAAAAAGAGGATCATCAATTTCTATTTCCATGGGTTCAACCAATAAGAATACCAAGGCTACCTTATTCAACAATCTATCCACCTCATCAAGTAAGTCTCTTTCATATCCTCTTGACAAATCATATTATACCTCTGTTGATCCTAAGAATAAAAATGTGTATCATTCCAAAGTTTTCATAGTTTCTAATGTGCTTACCACTTCCATGCATTTTTACATAATTGATCATTGCAAGAAATCCAAAATGGATATTTTTTATTCTGAATACTTGAAGACTCATCCCAAGAAATTTTTAGACTTTTCCAGTTCATCGGATAAATTATTTCAAGTTCATGTTCCAAAAATTCCACTTCCAAAGAACTACCTCTCACTCCTAATACCACTCCTCGGAAGCTGTCTCACTTCCACACCATATACCTTTGGGAAGATATAATATTTCTATCTATCTTTGTTAATGGATATAAACTGAATAATTAAACTATTGACCTTGGAACTTCGATAATGGCATGTCCGTAAAAGTTACTAAATCTCTTGGTCCCTCTTTCGCACTCCTACTTATGGCCATTACTATTTTGTGGAAATGAAATAATTACCTCTCATTGGCAAGTAAGGTATGATCAAGTGGCATTTACATATTTTACTGATAAGAATATCATGGTGAAGATAATCATAACAAACATGCCATCCTCATATGGTATGTTGTTGAGACGAATATTTTTAAGGATGTGTTTGGAGAAATACGAATTGATTGGACACATGCCACCATTCCATTCAATGGAAAAATGAAGAAGATCCTTCCCATTAATAAGATGAAGTACATTGTTCAAATACCAAATGATCAAAGGGAAGATATCTTGTTTCAAGATTAAAGGTAGTATAACTTCCTCATAGCTTAGGACGAAGATTTTGACCTTCCCATGTTGATGGAAGAGTATCCAAGTGTCACGGAGTCGGTTAGAAAGAATTATGATGATATAATGAAATCATATTAGGAAAGAACATGATTCTCACTAGATGGGAGCATGAATGCATTCTCTCTATTGAGTGGTGATGATGGTCATGAAATAATTAACTTACAACAAATAAATCCTGAGGCGATGAGAAATATTAGTAATGAATGCAAAGTGATTGTAAGAAACTTCTTGACAAGTGAGTCCAATTTTTCCAATTATATTCTTAAAACTCGTCATGAATATTTATTCAATATATTTGTTTAATAAGTATGATTGTGAATATAAATCTTTTTCTTTCCTATCGGGAGAGAATATATCTTGCAATGAGAAATACGTGAACAAAAAATTCTTTAGCTTATAAAAGTTGAATATACTCAAGAATATGATGAATTCATCATGGAAATAGACTCCCTAGTTCATGGTGTTCAAGATTGGGAAAATGAAAATCTAAATATTTCAGCCCCAATCTTGTGCTTATTCCCCTTTCATGAAGATGGAGAACTTCTCAACGAAGAGTGGATAGATGGAATGGTTCTTTATCCCAAGGCTTATTTTTTTAAAATTAAAACCTTCTCAACAAGGAATGTATGAACAAGAATATGCTTGCATCTTACAATTTTGACTCCCCTCAAGGAAAGGATGATTTCATCATGAAGAAGGATTTTAAATCTCAAAATGGAGGTGGAGAATATGATGATTTCCATGTTGCATTCCCAACTTTGTTCTCATTCTCTTTCCAAGATAATGAAGCAATATACACACCACACTATACAAAGAAACAAGTCAAGAAAGAGTTGGTGTGCTTAAAATAAGGTTGATTGGAGAAATTGAGAAACATAGGGCATCAAAAGGATTATGATAGTGTTGAAGCTTCCAAAAAATTCTTGAGAATAAACTCATGAAAATAGTGGTCATGAATTAGATGAAAAATGAATAAAAAATGCCTATCAAATTTCATAGGCCTTAGTATGAAAACAATAAGTTGAGTATGATCAAGACTCATCTTCGCAATAGTAAAGGAGAATTGACAATTGGAATGAACTTAGGAATCAATGAAAAGATGGAAAGAATGTTTCAAATCAACAAAGGTGATGAAATGACTAAGTGGATCATCAATTGTAATAAAAATCATGTGATATTTCTCAATAAATTGAAACATGGATCATATTTTAGTGATTTCATTAGAGTATTTGTGAAAGAAAGGCATTCAGCGATACTCATATATGGATAAGATTTCAATTTTAATTGGTGCTTCAGTGAAATTGGGTTGTCCCCTACATGTAACATAGGTGATTTAGGATGTTTCATCATGTTTCCCTTTGTGTTGTGTGTTTACCTTTCCCATTTTGTGTTTCCTTTCCTTGTAGTGTGTTGGTCATATTTGTAGCTTTTCTTGTTTTCAATGTAATGAATTTGTTGCCCAATGGACTAAAACACGGGTATCCTACCCATGAGATATCTAGAGTTTTCTATTTCCACTTATATTCCACTTTCCCTAGCTATATCCATATATTTTCATACAAAATGACTAACCCAAAAATTGAAAAAAATTAGAGCATGACAACTAAGTCCCTAAGTGAAATCTTGCCTCCTAGTCATTGTGCATCCTTCCTCTTGCCAACCTATCTTCAGTCCCTCTCTCACTATGGATCAGATAAAATTCCTAAAAAAGAAACTAATTTTGTTTCACTCGAATGGATGATTTAATAAGATGATTGATGAGTTCAGTGTGACTTGATGGAATATAACTTCCTCTGGAGGCCTAAAAAGGCCATTTTTGGCCATTCTAGAGCTAATCAAACACCCTCGGGAGAGCTCAAGAAAATTATTAAGAATCCAAAGGTGATGTTAGGGAGTCTTGGAAGTATTGGAGACAATTTAGGAAGATTTAGGAAAAGTTTTCTCATTCGGGGACCAACTTCTCAACAACGGGTTTTGTAGTGTGCAGAGAAAACACACTAATGGTGAATCCTAACTTCTCTAGATGATTCTAGGAGCTACGTAAGGATTTAAAAGGAAAATAAATAGGAATTGGAAATCCATGAGAATTTTATACAATTTGATAACATCAATATTGATAGGAGATGTTGAGTTATGGAGCTTAGTTGCTTCATAAATAACATGTTTTACAACTTGCAGGTTTACACAGTAACCGACATCATTCGGGTGACCAACATCAGTCAGCTAATAGGAATTAGCATTGGTTGGGGTAATCGGATTTGGTATCTAGTGCATGAATTTTTATTTAAGTCATGGGATTATATCTAACCTTTGATTAAAATGTGATCTAATGGTTGTAATTACATAGTTATGTTGCCCTAAGTTTGTATATGCCTATATACGCTTGAAAGCTAGGGTTAGAAAGGTTGGATTGTGAAACATTAATCATAATTGTAAGATAGAATTCTTGGAGAATGCGAGAGAAGGAAAATTATTGTACATCCAAATAAGGTGTGGAAGATTGCATATTTTCATTATATTTCCTCTATAAAGTAAAAATTAATAGATTGGTTATTTCTTAGTGGACTTAGCCAGATTGGGTGAACCACATTATATATTGTCTATTGTTCTTTTGGTTAATTTCCTTATTTATTGCTTGTATGCTTAATTATGATTATAGATCTATACAAAAGAGTGTGCTAACCCCAACAACGGTATCAAAGATTTTTGTCTAAGGGTTTTTGTGTTGATAGATTTACTCACGAGAGGGATTTTTGATTTAGTGGGAGTTATAACAATGAGAAGATGGAAAATATATAGTTGAGAAATTTTGAGACATAAATATCAATTATAGAAGATGCAAGTGGAATATTATTTATATTAGAAAGCTCTATACTTACTATTGGATGAGAAGGAAATACCTACAAAGATGATTGATGAAGAATGGAAAATTCTTGATAGAAAGGCTCTAGGATCTATAAGATTAAGCTTGGAAGCATCTGTGGATTTGAATATTACCAAATCAACAAGCTGCGATAGAGTTAATGAAATCTTTAGCTAATTTATATGAAAAACCAAGTTCTTCAAATAAAGTTTATTTGATGAAGAAATTATTTAATTCTAAAATTCAAGAAGGTGGATCTGTATCAAACCATTTGAATGATTTTTGTTCCATTGTAAATCAATTAAAATCAGTTAATATTCCATTTGATGATGAAGTGAAAGAAATTTTATTCTTATGTTCTTTTCTAGACAGTTGGAATAACTTGGTAAGGGTTGTTAATAATATGACTTCGCTTTTAATATTTTGAAGCTTGATGATGTGGGTAGTATAATCTTGAATGAAGAAATATGTAGGAAAAATATAGGAGAGTCATCATATGGAAATGCTTTGAATGTAAAAAGTAGGGGAAGGCGAGCGAGAGATCCAAAAGCAAGAATAATGGGAAATCAAAGTCTAAGAATGAAATATCTAAATCCAAAGGTAGAGGAATAACCTACTAGAATTATGGAAAGAAAGGACATGCAAAGAAGGATTATTGGTTCAAGGAAAACAAAGAGAATATACCAAACAAAGGTAAAGAGGAAAATGTTGCAAATGAGGTAATGTAAGATGCCCTTATTCTCTCCTTGGGTAGTAAAACAAAATCATGGGTTTTATATTCAAGAGCTTCTTTCCAATCTACCCTTAATAAGGGTTATTTCAGAAATTATGTCCAAGGTAATTTTGGACATGTTTATTTAGGAGATGATGAACCATGCAATATTACTGGTAAAAGGGAAGTTCATCTAAAATTACATAATGGAAATACATAGATATTTAAAGATGTGAGGTATGTGCTAAGCCTCAGGAGAAATCTAATTTTTGCGGCAGCCAACTAGGTGAACGGCAGTTGCATGGTTACATTCACAGCCAACTCTTGGAAAGTTACCAAGGGAGATATTATTGTAAAAAGAGGCAAGAAGGTAGGAACATTGTATTTTTATACCTGTATTACTAATTCCTTTTTTGTGCTATCTACTTTAGATTTAGATGCAAGCATGTGAAACAATCGACTAGGCCATATGAGTCAAAAAGGAATGTAGATCTTAAAGGAAAAGGGTAAGTTATCAGATTTGAAAAATGTAGATCTTGATTTTTGTGAGCATTGTATATTTGGAAAGCAAAAGAGAGTGATATTTCTCAAAGTTGGGGCAACAAAGAAGAAGAAATTAAAGCTTGTGCACTCGGATGTGTGGGGACCGGCCCGAGATAGCTTCTCATGGAGGATCCCAATACTATGTGAATTTCATTGATGATGCCACAAGAAAGGTATGGGTTTATTGTATAAAGTGTAAATATGATGTTTTTGAGAATTTTAAAATATGAAAATCCTTTGTGGAAAATGAATACAATTTAAAGTTAAAATGCCTTAGATCTAAAAATAGTGGTGATTAATGAAACATGGTTTTCAATTATTATTGCTCGAATGGAATATGAAAATAAAAACGGCTCTAAAACACCATAGGAGAATGGTGTGGCTAAAACAATGAACATGACTATCATGGAATGTGTAAGAAGCATGATGATACATACAGAATTACCCTTACGGTTTTGGGTAGAACCAATAGATACATTGGTTTATTTAATCAACCATGGGCCTTCGAGTGAACTAGATGGTGGAATACTAGAAGAATCCTAGACTAAAAAAGAGGTAGATCTTTCATTTCTTAGATTATTTGGTTCAAAATCTTATATGCATGTTGATAAAGAAAATAGAATACATTTGGATGCTAAATCTAAGAGATGAACTTTCATTGGTTATGGCTCTGGTGATTTCGGATTTCGTTAATAGGATATTGATGATTTAAAGATTTTTAGGAGTCATGCCATTGAATGGAATGAAAAGAGAATGTATAGGGATCATATTTTGGTACCCAAGGATGAACTAGGTGAATATTTTGTGGAAGAAAATGCATTCTCAGATTTAAAATAGTCATCTATAGGTACTAGCATTGGGGAGGGAAAGCTGGTACTAGTAGACACATGTTCAAAGATCGGTAGCCATAAGCGGCATCGTTGCTGGACCGACGTTAGCTGACTGGTGACCAATGTCGATCCCACTGTTATATATTTTTATACAAATGTATAGAATGTACAAAATGAGCCTCTAACACCCCAAATTTCTGTAAGAAGGTCATAATAGGTAAGTAAACCTCTAGAAATATTTACACCTTCCTTATTTTATCTATTATTGGTGATAGTGGTTAACTAGAAAGTTTTGAAGAAGAAATGCAAGATGAAATCCAAAAGAAGTGGGGCATGATATGGAGGAGGAGATGGATTCCTTGAAAGAAAACAAAACATGGTATTTAGTTAAGTTGCTAATAGGTAAAATAACGAGTGTAGAACAAATGATTTTGTAAGATCAAGGAAGAAGAGGGTGGGACGAGAAAAGATACAAGGCGGGGCTTGTGGTAAAATGATTTGCACTTTAAATAAGTATTGAATTTGGTGAGATCTTTTCTCCTGTGGTAAAAATGACTTCCATACGTATTGTATTGAGTTTAGTTATGGTAGAAGATTTGCATTTAGATAAACTTGATGTTAAGATGACTTTCCTTCATAGTGATTTTGAGGAAGAGATATATATGTAGCATCCACTTGGTTATGAAGTCAAGGGTAAGGAGAAACTTGTGTGCAGGTTGAAAAAGATCTTGTATGGGCTTAAATAAGCACCAAGGAAATGGTATATGCTTTTTGACAATTTAATGCATGAGCATGGTTATATGAGATGTGAATCTGACCATTGTGTTTATTTCAAGAAGCTTGAAAATGGAAGCTATATTATTTTTTTATTGTATGTAGATGATATGCTTATTGTAGGATCTAGTATGCAAGACATTGTTGAGCTTAAAGAAAAGTTAGCTCATACATTTACAATGAAGGATTTAGGAGCTACAAAGAAAATCCTTGGCATGTAAATTCATAGAGACATGAAGAACAAGAAGTTGTATTTGTCTCAGGAACATTATATCAATAAGGTGTTGGAAAGGTTTAATATGTAGAATTCAAAACCTGTAAGTACACCTATGGATGGACACTTCAAATTAAGAAAAGATCAATTTCCTACATCACATGAGGAGGTTGAGTACATGGCATGGGTTCCATATGCTTCAGTAGTTGGAAGTCTTATGTATGTTATGGTTTGTACCAGTTGAACATTTCATAAGACGTGGGAGTTGTGAGCATATTTATGGCTAATCCAGTAAATTTCATTAGAAATTATTCTAATGGATACTCGGATATTCAAGAGGGACATCCAACATGCAGTTATGTTATGGAGGTTCAAATACTTCTTTATGCGGCTATGTTGATTTAGATATGGCTGGAGATTTGAATGGTAGGAGGAGCACCAATGGATATGTATTCACAATAGGTAGCACGATAGTTAGCTAGATTTCAAGATTACAGAAGGTTGTGGCCTTGTCTACTATAGAGGAAGAATATGTTGTAGCTACAAAGGTTAGCAAAGAGATGATATGGATGATCAAGTTCATGGAAGATGTTGGAAAGGAGAAAAAGGATTGCAGATTATACAGTGATATTCAAAGTTTGATTCATCTGGCAAAGAACTCAACATTTCATTCAAGAACGAAACACATTCAGTTTAGATATTACTTCATACGGTAGGTGTTGGAGGTCAGGCGGAAAGCGGAGAAAATTCATACAAATAAGAACCCCTGTGAATATGTTAAAGAAGTCATTGGTAAAGGAGAATTTAGAGCTTCACTCCACTTCAATTGGTCTTTGATTTTGAGACTTGAAGAGGAAGAAAAATCCAAGGAAAGGATCCAAGAATAGAGCTATGCGTGTACAGTACAACAATTTATCTCTAAGTGGGATATTGTTGAGTTATGGAGATTAATTGCTTCACAAATAACATGTTTTACAACTTGCAGGTTTACACAATAACCAACATCGGTCGGTGCCGATGATGTCGGTCAACTAGTAGGAACCGACATCAATTGGGGTAACCGGCATCAGTCTCCTATGCATGAAATGTTTTTATTTAAGTCATGGGATTAGATCTAACCTTTGATTAAAAGGTGATCTAATGGTTGTAATTACATAGCTATGTTTCCCTAAGTTTGTATATACTTATTTAAGCTTGAAAGATAGGGTTAGAAAGTTTGGATTGTGAAAGATTGATCATAATTGTAATAAGGAATTCTTGGAGAAGCTGAGAGAAGGAAAAGCACTGTACATCTAAAGAAGGTGTGGAAGATTGCAAATCTTCATTGCATTTCCTCTGTAAAGTAAAGATTAATAGATTGGTTGTTTCTTTGTGGATGTAGCCCACCTTTGGGTGAGCCACATTATATCTTGTCTATTGTTCCTTTGATTAATTTCTATATTTATTTCTTATACGTTTAATTCGATTATAGATCTATACAAACAAGAGTGTGCTAACCCCAACATGAGGTGTGAAGGTTTCATGAAGAACTCTAAATAATGTAGCTGCCCCTCACGAGTTCTAAACAAAAAGGACCTAAATATTTTGTTTTAGTAAGAATTGTAAACACCTAAAATATGCTTACACTTAGCATTTCCTCCAATTTAACCGATTAACGAAACTTCGTAAATTCCCTATTATGTGCTCCATTCTCAGATGCCCATTTACGAAACATTCTTCATCGTATTCCTACTATATTCAACCCATGTGGTTAATAAAACCCCTTTTATTAGCTAAACATCCTCCCTAGTTCTCTCTGAACCAATTCTACAAGCTTCATAGGCTATCTATCAGTCAAAAATGATTAACTTGAGACCCCTCCCAACTCGTACAAGTCTCTAATCACTCACTAATCAAGTTTAACTAGTCTAATCCTAGCTTAACTAGTCTAAAGCATGTTTACTTAGATCCTAATCCTAAAGTATTTTTAGACTTTAGTCCCACATGCATAAGAATTCCAAACTCTTCCAAACCAAAAACTATAAATACAAGGCTAAGCCTACCCATTCAAACTTACACCTTCACACTTAGGATATCTTATCAACACTAAGAACACCTAGCTTTGGGATTCCATTTGTATTAGCTTTAAGCTAATTAGACATTTGATCTTAAGCTTACCCCTCCATTGATCTTGAGCTAATAACCTCCATTTGCATCCATAATCCAAGTTTAAGTAATATGGAGAGAACCATTGGCCTTGAAGCCATTAATGGTGAGACTCCATTCTTGAAAGCTTGAGAACCATAAACAACTAATCACCCCTTTGATTGCTAAATTGATATTTTAGGTTTAATTTCTTAATTAGTAATCTAAAGAGTAGAGAGTAGCATATATCATGTTAGTTTAGAGTTAATCTAAGTTCATACAATGATAGAAGTGCTCTTGTTTAGCTCTTATCATGATGGTTTAGTGTAGATTAGGTTCATGCTTTGAGGTTATATGTTTTAGCTTCATTTCCATAGCATATCTAATTTATTCATGAACACATTTGGCATGCCTAGTGGGACTCTTAGTCCATCCTCCATTAATGGATTCATTTGGAAGATTTTAATTCAGTTTCTAACTTTTTACATGTTTTTTGTAGGGTTAAATATTTTTCCTTGGGAATTTTAGCTAGGTTTTATGTAGTTAACCTTCATTTTCATGCCACTTTGTTAGGTTTTTATTATAAATTACATTTAATGGCTAAATTCTAAGCAATTGAAATTTTTAGAATTTTGTTTTTGTGCTATTTGGTGGTTTTCAAGTAGACACGCATACACCCTTTTGCCAACGTAGGCACTGTTGTTTGTCAAATTAGTAGAGGCACGCATGAGACACCCAAATTAGCGTGCGGGTATATGATAGTGGATTGACACACTCAAATAGGCACATATACACCTTTCGCCAGTATATACACTTAGCTAACTATCATTTTTACTAACCATGCACATGCCCAAATAGGTGTGCATACACCATTCTTTAGCACACATGCTCTATGTCTATAGTAGTGGTGCATGCACTATTTTTCTAGTCTGCAAGCATCCCTCTGCCAATGCACACACTATCTTAGATTTTTTTACCTTATGTTTCACTTCCTATGCACAAGCACATATCCTCTAGTGCAGATGCACTTATACTAACATAGACATCTCTCGGTAAAGCACAAGCACTCTGTAAACCCTCTAGGTTTACACAAAGGAGCACAAGCACCATACTCCATGCGCACACACCATAACCTATGCGTAGGTACCTCAGTCCATAATTTCATATCAATTTCATGTTTACAAAGGCTTGTGTCATTAAATACTAACATCATTGCAGGTTTAATCTAATTAATTTTTATTTTATAGGGTATGTTTACATGCTTTTGTTAAAATTGTAATAAACTTGGATAAACCTTGCATGCTTAATCATAAGAGTAAGGTCACGTATTCTCTTCACTTGTGTCTTTTGGGGAAATCTTGGGAATCATAAATGATTTTTATCTCTTTTATTTCTTTGAAAAATGTTTAGAATGTTTAAATTGGGTCAAGATGTATGTATTCTGCATTTGAATTAAGTATTTTCTATTTGTTGGTTTCTTAATTGGTTTTTGCATCATGTATGCTCTTCTCTTGCGTCCTAGGATGATCTTGAGAATTAGAAATGGCATTTTTCCTCTTTATGCGTATGGAAAATTACTAATCCGTTATGCAGAACCAAAAATGCTTGTCAAAGAAAGGAGGAGTTAAGACAAAACAAAATAGTATTACAATTTTTGTGCGAGTTGCTAAAGGTGTACAAAATTTCATTAAACTTAAGCAAGATAAAAACACACCACTTTCATAATACTATATTTTAGGTTTCAAAAAGGGTACGTCCCTTTCCGCTTAACTATAATGTAACCCCTTTGGCATAATGCCTTAAGCTACAATAATGGGGGTGGTTCTAGGAACTCTAAAGCAATCCTTTCTTTGAATAACCTTGTGGATGAAACAGGAAGCACTCCACTTACCCACTTAACTAGATTTTACATTTTAAGTTAGAGTCAAAGTTGTCTATTGTGACCCCAATGACGATACAAGTGAATGCACTAGTTTCTCATTGTATCAGAAGGGGGTAAAGTTAAGACGAGATACTCCCAAACTAGCAAGATCTGATTGTTTTGGTAAATCGATCTCTCATTAGACAAACTGTTGACACCTAGTTGAGTGATCTTATTAGGAAATTCATTTTATCTTGGAGCCCACTTTGCAAATTCCATTATCGCATCTTCACCATCACAAAGCAATAATTTTTTTAGAATCAAAACCTTGTTTTATGAACACGGTAACAAATCCACCTAAGTTTGATCTAAGTGTCACTCATCACAAAAATAAGCGACATAACACTTAGCTTAGTTTCTTTCTCGCCTTAGAATGAGGTGAAACTCTACCCAAGTGATGCTTAGTTTATTTTCAATTTTTTTATCTATACCTTTGCGTTCTTGTTGCCCATTTGAAACAAGAGAAGCCATCTTTCGGAAGTGTTTTCATAGATATTTTTCACCACTTTTTTTTCCGTTTACGCTCATCCATGTTTATGGATGAGTTGTTAAACGTCTAAAGTAATTAGATTCATCCTTATATCTTTGATGGCCACTTGATCTTGATTTCAAGATCATCATCTTAGTTAGGATTGATTCATTATTTGATCTCCCTTTGACATACTACCTTGTTCGCATTGTTTTGACACAATTAAAAAAATTATGTCATGTTTCTCGTAAACGTGATCTAAGTGTCCTCGTCGTGTCATTACTTTGCCCACATTTTAGCACATCTTTAGTATAATTTGACTTAGTTTTACTTAAAACATTCTCTAAGATATTGAAGAGTGTCTCTTACTTTGTTTGTGTCATTTTGATACCACTTTGGAACTAATATCTCACTTCTTCGTGAAGCTTGATTAAGGTGTCTAATTGGTGTGGTTACGCGGCTTACATTTATAATCCTCACCCTTTTACATTTAGGCCTTGTTGGTTGCTAAATTCATTTTGGTGTCATTTGATTAGGAGTCACATCTACCCTTTGTTAATGTTTATGCCTTGTTAATTTCGAGCTTGACGTAAGTATTGACATTGTGTTGATCATCTTTACATTGAACTATCATATTACACACACATTTTACATATAGAGTATTTCCTTATTAATTAGCTTTGTGTTTCACAATTGTATGATTGTTCCTTGTGATCATTCATCTGGAAAACTTATTTTCTATGAAAATTCTTTTTGATTTCATCAAGATTACATCATCACGGTGTTTATTTTCCTTATACCTTCTTTGGAAAATCATGCACACATCTCCATACTTACAAAATGTCTAGTTGGTTGCTATTATGTTACCTGAATCGACATGGAGCCTTCTTCACTTTGAAGAAGTTTGATCACACTATCTAGGTCTAGGAATTTTTAACTAAACAACACCAAAAATGACTGACTATCGAGTAGTTCCTCACACTTACAAAAATAAAAACCTAGGTTTAGGAATTCAAATCAAAAGATTCCCATTACGACTAAGCCTTGTTGGTTCTTCGTGCTAGAGGGCCCAAATAGGTAGCTTGTTCCCCACCTTCATCTCATAGTCGGTAGTAAGGTTTGGATGCTTCGATCCAAATTATTATTCGAGTTCCCCACTCTTCTTCGTATTCGAGATCCAAACCACCATTCGAATTCCTATGCTTCTTCTAAAGATTTAGATCCCAACTATTGTTCGAGATACCCCTATTTCAAATCATGAATCATTTTCCTCCCTTTCTTTGAAGGAAATTTATTCCAAATCACATCAACGATGTCTTCCTCCTTTGAAGACTTGTGTGACTCTAAGTTTCTTCAATCAAACATCGATTCGGTTCTTGATTCACGGTCCTCCCTTCCTTCACAGGACCACCTTTATCAGTTACCTCAACAACCTCTTCCTTTATCGAAGAGTTCCATAACTTAGATTCCCTCTAGTCAATCATCCAATTCGAATCCTACGTCATAACTTAATGAATGACTATGTGATCTTATTTTTCTTCCTACATTACGTCATCTTCTAGAAAAATGACCTAGGTCTAGATCAAAATCATCCATTCATGAGACACCTACCTCTAAGCCTACTTCCTCTCTTGAGTCATCTTCTGCTATCAGTCCAAATTCAATCCCTCTTTGGCCCTTGAGCCCTTTCAATCATATCATACCATTTCCTCATCCATATTCTAAAGATCAATGTTTGCGACCACGTCGAACCATTAGAAAGAAGCCATGTGCTAAGATATATTTTGAAACACTATCAAAAATCTTTGTGGGAGTGATAAGGTCAAGCCTTCCCCTTATCTACATCATTGAACATCTTCATCTTCTTCTGTCAATCAATCTTCCCCTCTTGTTGAACCCGTTTCTTCTAGTCAACCTCCCATAGTCAAAGAACAAAAACCTCTACTAATTGATTTCTCTCATAATGAAGGAACAATAAGACTTCATGAAGATATCCCTCTAGAGGATTGCAAACAAGGATTATTTCTTGAACTTGATACGCTCACGTATTGGAGTGAAGAAATTGATCCCTTTTTTCATAACATAGAGGAAGAGCCTAAAGTCATGGAACTTGATTCTTCTTTTGTTATTCCATCTTCACCTTCCTCTAAGCATGATGAGATGCCGGGGTCTAGCATTGATCCATGGCCTATCTTCTCATTACCCAATCATTCCTTATCTATCATCATTCCTCAATCAAAATCTCACCTTGGGTCACCATTGAGTAGCCCATCATCTTCTTCTATCTGGAGAAACCCCAAGTAGCCCTCCATTTTATACTTGTGGTTCACCTCCTAATAGCCCATTACCTTATATTCTTGGGCCACATCCTAGTATCCCTTCATCCTCTTCTATCTATGGGATACCTCCAAGTAGTCCCTCCTCGTCTATACTTGGGTCACCCCTAGTATTCCCTCATTATCTTCTTCCATTCTGGGGTCACGTTCTAGTATCCCTCCATTATATTTCATATATGAGTCACCTTGGGGTAACCCATTACCTTATATTCTTGGGCCACATCCTAGTATCCCTTCATCCTCTTCTATCTATGGGAAACCTCCGGGTAGCCCATCATCTTCTATTCTGGGCCATGTCCTTGTAGCAATTTCTTCCATCTTAGGGCCATATTTTAGCAGCCCTTTGTCATCTTCTATCAGTGGCTCACCTCCTAGTAGCCCATCCTCTTCAATTCTGGGATTGTATCCTTTTCACCCATCATGTTCTTCTTGTATCAATGACCGGGGAAATCCCACCATAATTTCTCTCGATTCCTATCATTAATAATAAACATTCATGTTCTTCTCCCACTTCTCGAGATCAGACAATTCATGTATTAGCTTATAAGAAACCCAAACATGTTCTTTATCAAGCTAAAATCAAAATGCCAAAGATATCCAAAGCTTCCAACAACTTGAACAATCTCAAATTTGTAAATAAAACATGATTCAAGAACGAAAACCAATGCAACCATTAAATATGTCACATAGTGCATAAACCTATGGATATGGAACTCAAGAAGAAAATCCGCCTTTCAAGATAAATCACATTCATTTGTTGAGTATGAGCTCACCATAATCATCAAAATTGGGGAAAATTTTATGCTTAATAAACAAACACGCCTAGCTTCCCTTATCAAGGAAATTACATGCATTGTTATTGGATCTTAACATGCAGAGTGACTTTTTTGGTCCCACCTTTCCAAAAACTATCACAAACCTAAAAATAAAAAACAATTCAAAAATACGAAAAATTGAGAAAACATTAAAAAATCAAAGGTATAAAGATCAAACATTGCAATCAGGTATTGCGTACACATGGATGTTCTTTCTTCCTTTTCTTGTCATTCCTTTGGAAGAAATCTACCATTTTCATCCCTTCGGTGATATTATGGTTAGCCTTTTCGCATGCATTTTAAGACATTTATCTCTATGGTATTTGTTTGACCTTGGTATTTTATCACCTTGGTAAATTAAATAATGAATAATATCTTAGAGATCATATCACAATCAACATCTAATAAACTTGTTACGAAGAACTTTTGGACATATTTGTTGATACTAGCCAATGTCATCATCATGATCACTTCCACCTCCTTCCATCAAGCCATATGTGGTTCTTAACCCCTTGTCAAACAAGATATCTGAAATAAGTTTTCAAAAATAAAAAGAATCAAAATTAAAAAAATCGAAAGCTAAAATCTACAAAGAAAAATCAAATTTATGTATAACTCTCTCATGGGCTATTTCTATTAATCTCTATAGGGGCTATGGATGTATAAGCTGGTAGTAGAGAAATGTTGCAATTAGAATAAAATACATCTTCTTCAAGGCTATGGACGCCCTGGATGACAACAGAGAAATGTACGGCTCTCCCTCCACCCTCCATTCATAAATCACCTATCAAAATCAATCATTCCTACACATTGGCTAGTTTTTCCTCATTTGTATCCTATTACATCTTCCCTTCAAGAGGTAATTAATTTGCACGTTCACAAACTGGATCTCTATGAGAGAACAAGATTAGTATGTTACCAAGTGTCTTTTTTTTTTACCTTGTTCAGACTCTTACTTTATTCCTTATCTCATCTCATGATTTGTGCCATCGGCTAATCACTTTTTCATCGTGAGGCTTCTAAGCTACATTCATAAAAAAATTTGTTCTCCTACTTTATTTAGAACATCCATGTGTATAAGATTACCTTTTTTCCATGTTTATGGATACCTTTTTCCCATTTCACAAAAACAATCTTCCACTTCCTTTCTATCATGTTTTTCTTGGCCAACATACACTGGGGGCATCCTTGCTCCTTCCCGGGACTTCATTGGTTTACGTTAGAAAAATAAAAAACATTCAAATATGTTTCAAGAAAATATCATAAATAATGAAAATCATCCTACAAAACGTCACTCTTTGGTTCTCACCTATTCATGTGCACAACTCACGGATCATCTTGATCTACCTCCATCAACAAATCTAAGTTTCTTACTTCATCTGTACTTTGGGGCACAATGAGTTGCCTAGTACTATTTCATAGTGTACATTGATTTTTCATTGGACCCAAGTTTCCTCTGTTATTCCCCTTACATGTATCCTTTCTTGGGGCACCATCATCAACCCTTGTTAATTCGCATAGGTCAAATTTGAAGCTCAATAATAAAAACATGGTACTTGTTTCATTGTTATCTTAGCTTGTTTACTTTATCATATTGCATTACATTATGTATGTTGCATGGAGTTAGGAGTATTTTACTTTCTCGTATTGCATTGCATTTTGTATGTTGCATGGAGTTGGTGTTTTTAGTAATGGACATTTGTTCGTATATGGTTTTTCATGTCATACTACACTTTTGTTCATTATTTTTAATAAGGACTAATGATGAAGATCACTAGCAATATGATGAAAAATAAAGTTGTTTAAAAGGACACTGGATGGATGTTAGCTCATTCCCCTTCCTCGTACTCCTTTTCATCTATATCCCTTTTCTTCTTCTTCACACTATTCTTTCTTGTGTTCTCTTTCTGTCATCTTTTAGATCACCAATCAAGTTATTCCATCACCCCATCAACCATCGAGGGGGCATCCTTCATTCTACTCATTTTTCTTCTATCCCTTCAAATTTTTCTACTTGTTTATGCTTGTCTAGTTTCTTTGAAGTGATGTCACTTATGCCACCCCAAAGAGGGTAAAATGTAGACTCCTAAAATATGCTTACACTTATTATTTCCTCCAATTCAACTAATTAATGACACTTCATTAATTCCCCATTATTCACTCCATTCTCATATGTCCATTTACAAAACCTTCTTCATCGTATTCCTCCTATATTCAACCCATTTGGTTAATAAAAGCCCTTTTATTAGCTAAAAATCCTCCATAGTTATCTTTGAACCACTTCTGTAATCTTCCTAGGCTATCTATTAGTCACAAATGATTAACCAGACCCCTCCCAACTCTCTACTGAGTCTCTAATCACTCGTTAATCAAGTTTAACTAGCCTAATCCTAGCTTAACTAGTCTAAAGCATGTTTACTTAGCTCCTAATCCTAAAGTGTTTTTAGACTTTAGTCCCACATGCATCCAAATTTCAAAATCTTCCAAACAAAAACTATAAATACAAGGCTAAGCCTACCCATTCAAACTTACACCTTCACACTTAGGATATCTTATTAACACTAAGAACACCTAGCTTTGGGATTCCATTTGTATTAGCTTTAAGCTAATTAGACATTTGATCTTAAGCTTACCCCCTCCATTTTCATCCATAATACAATTTTTAAGTAATATGGAGAGAACCATTGGCGTTAAAGCCATTAATGGTGAGACTCCATTCTTGAAAGCTTGAGAACCATAAATAACTAATCACCCCTTTGATTGCTAAATTGATCTTTTAGGTTCAATTTCTTAATTAGTAATCTAAATAGTAGAGAATAACATATATCATGTTATTTTACAATTAATCTAAATTCATACAATGATAGAATCATTCTTGTTTATCTCTTATCATGATAGTTTAGTGTAGATTAGGTTCATTCTTTAAGGTTATATGTTCTAGCTTCATTTCCATAGCATATCTAATGTATTCATGAACACAAGAATCAAGGCTTGAAACAATTTTTGTAATATTAAAATGTGTTTTGGATTCAAAATAATATATTATTTGACCCCAAAACATTACTCTAATCCTACGTGGTGAAATAGGTAATTTTCCAATCTATTTTTGGACATCTAGTGAAAACCTGGATTTCCATTCTTAGCCCTTGCACTTTTCACCTCCTTGTGTTCCAATTGTCCCATAGGGGACAAGGGGGACATGAAAGACACAAAACTTCACACTCATCCTTCTCCCAAGGTGCACTTTGGATCCATGTGTCTCATCTATCCGTGGGTGTGTCCCATTTGCACCTAAAATGCAAGGGGATAAGAGGGGCACAAAAGTGTTCCCTCAATCCATCACCATGGGCACCATTTTATGTCCCAATTTTCCCCTCTACCCCCATAGGTACAAGGTGGAAATAAAATTTTCCCCATTCCTTTTTTATCTCTTGGTACCTCGATGTGAGTTTGGTTAACCCGAGGTTGGGTCTAAGCTGAGTTAAGGTGTGTGAGAGTGAGGTAGAAGATTAAAATACATACTTAGCAAAATTTTCACCATGCCACATGTCAACAAATTAATCCAATGCACACTTTTGTGTCCCATGTTTCCCCTTATCCCTTTTTTTCCTTTTTGCATGGTGTAACTCAAGCACAAACCCCCACCTACAAGATTAAATTAACCTTGTCAAAGTTAAAGTGGAGTTAAATGTATCTCATTCTCACTAAACCTAAAGATTCCACATGTAAGAATATTTCTCCAAGGTTCAATTATCTTCCTTCATTGTCACAATCATCCCAATTATCCCAATTTCACCATATATGAACAACATTTAAACTCACCTTCAACCCAAGTTTAAGGTGTAGTCAGTAGGGTGAGTTAAAACTTCATAAAACTCATTCAAACTTCTCTCTCACCAC
Source organism: Taxus wallichiana var. yunnanensis (assembly GCA_018340775.1). Lineage (NCBI taxonomy): Eukaryota > Viridiplantae > Streptophyta > Pinopsida > Cupressales > Taxaceae > Taxus > Taxus wallichiana. Next base: position 944,914,156 of record CM031240.1, read on the forward strand.
TAGTTAGCCATTTTTATGAAATTTTCTATTGAAAAATCCTCCAACCTCCATCAATTGCTTCCATACCATAGAAAAAAATTGATAGTGGTTGCTTTTTTCATCTAAGAGAGATTCGCTAGCAAAATCATCCAAAAATTAGAGAAAATAATCCATCAAAAATCTATTTTCAAGAAATCCATTGTTTGCATGATAATGTGGCTAGTTTAGGGATATAAAGGATTTATTTTCATCCCATAGTTTTCCCTCTTTTAATAATTTTACGATTTCCCAAATATCCAATGAGTGAAAATCTCGAAACTTGGAACGAATGACCCTCGAAACATCTACTTTAGTCTCGAGACATTTCTTACACAACGGGTGGCTGATTTTTCAAGATATATAGGACTGTTTTTTTATCAGTATTCTACCCCCTTTGATGAAAATGTAATTTTCCCACTCATCCGAGATGAGGGACTCATCTGAAAATTCATGTAGGGAATCTTGGAATAAACCTAGAATTTCAAGAGTATTTTCATTATAATATGACACCTAGAGTGAACTTACTAAAATATCATGTAATCATGGAGGGGAATTTATACAAATATTAAATTATAAGAAAGAGGTAAATTATTAGCATCCACAAAGTCCCCCAAACAAGAAAGAAACATTAAGAAGTTAAAACAGTAAGAAACTTTACTAAATATATGATCTTGGAATTAAGCTCAAAAGGTGTGAAAACTCCTATGTTACGTATCTCATTTACTTTTTCCATCGTCACAAGACCATGAATATGTATCATGTCCTAAACAAGAAATAAAACCCTCTCGTGGACTCTCAAAGCATTAGTTATAAGGATAACTCTACACAACACACTTTGACAAAAGGAGCTAGATGATATAACTCATTCAAATTGTGGAATATTTAAGTCACTCGATTGAATTCATTTGTGAAATTAATATCATGTAGATCATACTATGATAAGGAACAAGATCAAATTTTTCAATTGGATAATGAGTGTAATCAGGAAAATCATGAGGTCGGTAAAGAGTTTGAAAAGAATCAAGAGCTCCATTGAAATTCAAATTCATCAAGAGGATGATCATCATGAGATATGAGTGAGGATGGAATTCATATCAAGTAATTTGTACTATGAGGAGTGTTTCTAAACACTTGATCCATGCTTGATAATGAGCTCACATCTTGCAATTCATAGAAGGTGGAATTTGTAGTGTTTTAGTACAGTGTGGGAGACAAGAACATGGAACTCATTCTATTTCATTAATTCAAGTTCCATTTAGGGATCAATATTACTATCAAAAGATAAAAACAACCTCGATGGGGAGTAATTGAGAAAAAATGGTGTTCATACATTATAATGATGTTTCAACTCATGGTCGAAAAGTGAGTGAAATATGAGACTCAAGGAGTGAGTTGATGATCTCCATATCCCGAATCCGCCATTATGTTCAAACCTTCATTAACCAAAATGATCTCACACTTAATTTTGGGAAAATGGTATCGATTTCCTCTTGAATTTCTTTTATTATTTTTTTTACATTTTTAAGCACTTGGGAACCTTTGAATCCATAAAAATCACTTGTTTTAATCATATTTGGGTTCATTTCCTTTGAAAATACATTTACCTAATTCAAAATCCCCTTTTCCCAAAAAAACTGAAAAAATCCTTCAAAATTTGCATTCCCTAGGACATGGAACCTTTTTGCAAAGTGCACTGCGACAAGGAACTTTTTTGCAAAGTGCACAGGGCCGTGAACTTTTTCCAAAGTGCATCGTGCCAAGGAATGTTTTTGCAAAGGGCACTCGACCAGAAATTTTTACAAAGTGCATTGGGTCACGGAAATTTTTGCAGAGTGTACAAATCTCGGGCTAGGGAACACTTTTGCAAAGTGTAAATTTTGGACCCGAGGAATGTTTTACACAATTACAATTTTTAATGGGAAATCTTCATATAATCATAACTTTTGATCTGGGTAACGAAATAAGGAAAACACTATATCGTCAGAAATTTATTGAAGAGAACTACAAGATTAATACATTTATTTTCCATATTAAAGTGTTTTAATGGTGTGAAAATGTAAGAAACAAGCTCGGGGTCATTTTCGTGTACATGTTGTGCTAAAATTGATGATGCCCATGTTGGGTCTACAAATTTTAATGTTGATTGGTCCTGGGTGGTTAAAGAAGTGGTTGGGATCCTTAATTTCAATTTCCCTTTATTCTCCCACCTCTCTTTCTATCATTCTCGATATATAATGTAAAACTCTCGTTTTTAGTTGGAGGGATATTCTAAGATGTAATGAAACTCTGTAAAAATTGTTCTAGAGCAGCCAATGAGTTGCAATCCTTCACATGGGATTGAAAAATGTAATTGTGCCTCTATTTTCTAGATGTAATGGATTGTGTAACTTTATGAAGCAATAAAATTTGTGTTTGTGCTTTTTCTCAACCCTTACATGTTTTGTTAGTTTTCCTTGCCTCTCCATTATTGTTTTATTTTGTGCATGTATTTCTCATTTACAGGTTTGTGTTGTTGTGTTTCATGGAGAAAAGATGTTGAATGAAGATTTGGTTCTTTGTCACATTGGTTTGGCCTCTCCCAACTCTATTTTCCTTCTTATTTCTCCCTTAGTATGATATTTCCACACCCTTTTCTTGGTGTTATCACCTCTGTTAGTGTAGAATTTCCCTTTCATGCACCTTTCTAAAAATATTTCTCTCCTTGGTCCCTTGGCATGGTTATTTTAGGATTAGTTAGCTGCATTTCCTTTCTTAGGAGTAGTTTTAGCATTAGGATTAGGTAGAGGAATCCGGCCTTCTCCTGGAGGTCCATTTCAAGTAATAAGTCCCACAACTTGAGATTGTTAGAATTTGAGGATTCTAATAAATACGGATTTAATCAACTTACATATTACATAATGTTACAATAAATATTTAAATAAAGATTACATCATAACATAAGTAAATAAAGAAATACTTACAGGAAATAAATAACACATGTGACACAATATTTATAGTGGAAAACCTCAATAGGGTAAAAACTACTTTGAAAATAATATTTTACTTCAAAGAACTTATTTTACATCTAGTAAGATCACCTCCTCCTTTGAAACCCTATTTACCAAGGGTAAAACCAAATCACTTGATTTGCACACCTTTGATATATTTCCCAAATATATCAAATGAGGACCTAAAATCTTTTTTATATAAGGTGATCGGGTATGTCTCCTAGGACCACCTTTTCAACATAAAATTGTTAACACATACACTTAGGTTTATAATATTTAATATTATAAATATAATTATTTCATAATATTAAATATTCAACCTAAAGTATATACCTATGTTAGCATATTTAATAATAGAAATATAAATATTTCATATTATTAAATATTAACCTATATATTAGTGATGGACCCATATACATTAAGGGTTGGCTAGACAAATTAACCATTATGTTCCAACACTCCTCCTTAATGTTAAGTGGGATAACATAATATATGCCAATAGATTACCTTCCTGTGGTACACTACAAGATTTACAATCCTTAAACCATAAAGGTTTTAGGCTAGCATATCGGTTGAAGGAATTATAACACCTTCATCATACTCAATTTACCTTTTGGTATAAAAGGATTTAGAATCCCAAAGATCATCCCATGATTAATGGCTAAGTATGATTTGTGAGTTTTATATGTTCTCACAGGTTCTCATAAAAGGTTATTGAACCCAAGCATATAGGAGCCTTTTACAACCAATGACCTCCTTAACAATATGCTTGTACTGGATGTTTACCAGTAAACTAAATAACACTAAAGATTTTATTGAAGACCACCTTTAAGATATTTCTAAAAAAGTATCTGAGGAGGCATATATGCCCAAAGGTCTTTTTACACTTGACCGAAGGTATTTTTTTACACTTTCCCGAAGGTCTTTTACAAATTCCCGGATGTATTTTTACAAAAACCAAGTTCCATTAGGATATGACATTGTCATACACACTCCCCCTCAATGACAACTCTGACAATCCAAGTTTTTCACGAAAGTGACAAAACTTTACAACACTTGGGGAATTTGTAAAGATGTCAGCAACCTGCTCTTCAGTCAACATGAACTTGAGATTTGTCTCATCACTTTGCACCTTCTCACGGGTGAAGCGTATATGTATCTCAATGTTCTTCATTCTCTAATGTTGAACCGGATTCTTAATAGAGAGTAATACAACTCTGACCACCACATAAAAGAGAAATATTTTCTTTAGCTTCCATGTGTATCTCTACCAATAGCCATTGCAGCCACATGGCTTATTTACTTCTTCCATTGTACTTATTTTCCTCAGTAGAAGAAATGGAGACTGTTGATTGTATTTGTTGTTCTAAGTAATGGTTCCTACACTAAAAACTTAAACACATATCCAGTATATTTTATAACACAACATCAATATGGTTAGAATCACAAAATGCACATAAGATAGAATTTTTATTCTTATTATAATGCAACCCATAATTGATTGTTCCTTTCAAATATCTACAAATTCTTTTTTAAGATTCCAATGATCTCTAAAAAAGGTTCCTGCATAAATCTTGAAGTAATTCCTATTGTATATGAAATATCTGATCTAGTTATAGTTAGATAAATCAAACTATTAACTAACAACATATATAAAATATGATCAACATTTTTCATATGCAGATTTAGGATCAATATTTATTCCAACTTCCATTGAAGTAGAAAATAGTTTACAATCAATCATAAGAAACTTTTTCAATACAATGGTTACATATTATGTTTTTAAAAATAACAATAGAATGAAATATAGTCATACAAATAACATGATGTGAGAGACCTAACTCATTCATTTCAAAGTACTGCTTCAATTTCTCTTTAATCCTATGAATTAAATCAGAATTGTCACTAGACATAAGAAAATCATCAACATATATACATATAATGATAATATGTGAGCCCTATTGCTTGATTAATATATCATTGTTAAAAGAATAATTAACAAAACCTAACAGTTTAAATAAGGAAACAATTTTTACATACCAAGCTCTAAGAGCTTGTTTTAAACCATACAAAGATTTATTAACTTACAAACATAGTTTTCTTTACCAGTTTCTTCAAATCCTTTAGGTTGAAACATGTAAAATTATTCTTTTAAATCACAATTCAAAAAAGTATTTTTCATATCTATTTGGTAGATTTCCCACCTAAATTGAGCGACAATTATAAATAAGGCCCTAACAAGTACTCATGTTAACTATATGAAATGTCTCAACATATAATCAATACCGGGTTTTGAGTGAAACCTCTAGTAACAAGTCTACCTTTATGTTTTTTAATACTACCATCATCACTATATTTTACTTTGTATATCCACCTAGACCCTATAATACTTCACGTCTCAGGTTCATATAAGGTAATTAATGCATGGTACATATGATGGCTTCTGGTCATTTTCCTAAGGTTAATAGGATTTGAACTTTCTAACATAGATTGAGCCTAATTTAATTTCTTATCTAAGAAGATAAGAGTTTTAGAAACATCTATAAGCATCAAAACATCATCATGACCATTTACTAAATCAGAATCAAAACCATCATTTAGAAGTATTTAATGAAGTAACTTCAAGAGAAGAAGATAACACATGTAAACCTTTCACTAGATTATATCTATACATTTCATATAAGCTTCGATAATTAACATGTCCTAACCTTTCATGCCATAGTTTTGAATTATTCAAACTTTGAGATATAAAACAAGATGCAGAAGAGAAATCATCAAAAATATACAAACCATTTCTTTGAATTCCTTCAAGTATTATACTCTCATTATTATCCTTGATATACCAAGTATCCTTCATGCATGGATTCTAGTTGTGTCCATACCTCTTTTGGATGTTCGATATTACCAATGTGTAAAAGGTACTCGTCATTCACATTATGTAAAATCATAGAAAGAGCCTCCTACATTCGTTGCAAGAATGTATTCATGTTATCTATAGTTGTTTGATGACTAGTAGAAGCAACATCATATCTAGAAACAATCGTCCAGAGTTTTCTCGTCATAAATTTTGTTTTGACCCAAATGTTGTAGTTGGTTTCATTCAGGATCTAGGTTTTGTCAAGAGAGAAATAGTTGGACGTCATTGTTTTCCTAAACCTATAAAACACACTCCATTATAATATACAATGTACCACAGAGTTAAATACATATTTATCGATAAAAAAACAACACTTTTAATAGAATTAGATCTAAATTTTATAGATCTAAAGAAAATATTTGATCATAACTAATTATGTCATTACAATACATACTAATTAACCTCCCACGATCAAAATAATAACCCGCAATATAAATGGCTCTGTATTATACCCCAGATTGATATAAAAAATATTTTTGACCATATAGAAGTGAAGAAGAGACCTCTAAGAATGCATAACAATATCAAATTTTTTGAAAAATAAATAAATATAGAACAAAGATCCGGCCAACTTAAATTTGACGTCTAAATGACCGTCATAATGACTTATTTTTAGTTTCTTATGGTCATTTGGTCATCAATTTTAACACAATAAAATTTTCCTAGTAATCCTAAGAGCTTAAATTTGATGCCTAAATGACCGTCATATTGTCTTATGTTTCGTCTACCGTGATGGTCATTTGATCGTCAAATTTAATGAAGCCAAAACTTGGTGTGTATTTTCGAATTTATTCTTCTATATAATAGTAGGGAGGTTATATTTTAATACATTATAATAACCTATTATACTTATAATGTAAAAATATATACATTTTTTTATAATAAAAAGGTATATAGTTTATAGAATGTAAATAAAAAAAAACATATAGTTTATAAAAATTATAAACTATAGTATATTATATATATAATCACAACCCATTATTAAAGGGGTTTAAAGGACATCGACTGTGTTAAAAGAATTTTACCAAGTGCAAGTAGATTTATGAGAGTATAAATTAACCTATATATTTTACGGAGGAGAGAAGTAATTTCACCCACCAATAAAATAAATGAAAATCCCTATTTTCATGAACCTTGTATCCTCCCTTCATTTACTCTTAATTTTACCTCGCACACATTTAAAACTATGGAAATATTATAATATATTTTATATAATTCCTACAAGCTAAAAAATTTAAAACTTTTGTGGCTATAACTATCAATATTTTAATAAATATTTACCACATTTCACGTGGGACACCAATAAACCATTCTTTTTTTTAATTCTTCATTTATACTTGAGAGTTCCACATTTATCTTGAGATATTATCTTATTTTTTTCTCCACTCTCACTCTTATATAAAAGAAAACCTTTAAATAGATTGATTTATATAGTTTTTATAAACTATAAGATATAAATGAATGGGGATGCCCCCTTACATGGATAATATAAATGGTTAGAGAAATATGTTAGGTTTTATTTAATAAGTATTAAGATTTAAAAAGTAATCCCTTCATGGCCAATCAATAACACGGACCCACTTACTAAAAAAGTAAGCACTTAGGTTTTTTTAAACACATATATAAACTAAATCTAATAAAATTTATATTTTAAACAATTTAAACTAACCATATATAAAATATGATTCAAACTTAAGTTTGTTTTTTTTAACTATATATGCCTAGATTTATAAGTTAAGTTTAAATATGATTTAAACTTAGGCTTAGAATATGGTCTGTTGACTCTTCCCTCAATCCCATGTAATTTTAATATGATGTTTATATAAATTATTATATAAACCTTATTCTATATTATATATTTTTATTTAAAAATAATAATATAGTTTTCAAATTATATAGGATATAGTTATAAATTAACTATAAACTATAGTTTTTCAAATCGAATCCTTTTAGAGGGGACTAAAGAACACTGGTATGAATTTACCTTTTGAAATATTTAACCTACAAATATTTGAAATTATAGAAAACATGAAAATTATTTCATATAGTAATAAATCCTTTCTTTTTTGTATGTGATTTTCATGCAGGTAAATATTTGAAGCCCTTTTCACCTGTGCACACATCAATCTCCAAAAAACATTAATTCCATATAATTTACAAAATGTAAATGAAAGTAAGAATCATATCATATTATATCTCCCCCCAAAAAAATTAGGGATTTAAAATTGAAAAACCCTAAAAAATTTACCGAGAGTTTAACTAGGGAAAAAAAAGGGACCGGATACTTTTAAATACTTTTTAAGGTTGGTTGAAAAAATCCGTACAAATTAAATAAATAAAATACAAAACATTTTATCTTAATTTATTTAATTTACCTTGCTCTAATACCATGTTACAGGGACATATTATTTATAGTGGAAAACTTCAATAGGGTAAAAATACTTTGAAAATAATCTTTTACTTGAGAGAACTTATTTTACATCTAAGTCGATCACCTCCTCCTTTTAAACCCTATTTACCAAGGGTAAAACCAAATCACTTGATTTGCACACCTTTGATATATTTCTGGATATATCAAATGAGGACCTAAAGTCCTTTTTATATGAGGTGATCGGTATGTCTCCGACCCACCTTTTCAAACTAAAATGGTTGACACATACACTTAGGTTTATAATATTTAATATTAGAAATATAACCATTTCATGATATTAAATATTTAACCTAAATTATATACTTAGGTTAGCATATTTAATAATAGAAATATAAATATTTCATATTATTAAATATTAACATATATATTAGTGATAGACCCATATACATTAAGGGTTAGCAAGACCACTTAATCATTATGTTCCACAAGAGATATGGTCCCATGTTAGCAAAAAGTAGGGATCTACAAAGTAATATCTCAGTGGTGCTACTTTTTTATGATGACATTTTTGGCACACCTGGTGGGACAAGTTTGAAGAGATTTAGATCTTCATCTCAATAGTTTTGATGTTTTCTTGTTGAGATTTAGCCTTTGGAGGTTTTAAGCACATATAATGACTCCACTAGTCTAATCAACCCATTTTTACAACTTGAGAAGACCATTCCTTTTCATTTTATTATCTTTCCCATAAAGTTTTATAATCATGACTTCATTTCCGTCATGAAATTCACACTTACAATAGTAGTGCTATTTAGATCCATCTCCATGTTATTACAATACACCTCCATAGCGATTGTATAATGAGAATCTGATCCATAGCGATACAAAATAATTCTACTTCATCGATCGCTTAGCACCAAAGAAGTAAAATGAAGAAACAAATGTTCTTCTATATTTTAACAAAACCACCACTCTACGCAGAGTGGTGGTTTAAGAACCAGCCAACCAGTGGTGGTGGTCCCTGTAACCACCACTCAACCCGGGTGGTGGTCTTGTAACTCTGCCTAGACAAGGCGATAGTCTTATAACCGCCACCTAGTGAGGCGGCGGCTCTTGTTACCATCGGTCTATGTTCACTTGCAGCCGACCTGTCACTTTCAGAAAGAAAATAAAATTAAAAATGAACAGTCCCAGAATTGGAAGGGTTTTCTGTGGCTCTTCTCCTCTATGACCTTTCCCATCCTCCAATGCATGTGAGGACATGAGAAAAGCTATAAATACATGTAGGAAGGAGATTTTTTTATTATTGGAAGTAAGAGACTTCATGGGAGTAAGTGCAAGAGTTCTAAAGTGTTGGAATTGAGTTTGTAGAAGAAAGAGTTTGAGAACAGAGCAGTCAAGTAGTTGGGAGGAAGTGTGAGACATTGTCAATTTCCTTTCTCACTTATTGTAAAGTTTTATCTCTTATATTTGAATTGGCCAATAAGATAAAAAGGGAAGAAAGAGTTGTTTTCCTTCCTAACTAGTTTTCCTCCTTTGGAGGTTTCCAAGATAAAAATCCTTGGTGTGTGTGTGTGTGTTTGATTCATTTCTCTTTGCAAATTCTAGTTCTAAGGCATAAACAATTCAATCACTAGCTCAACTATTATTTTTATTTGAAAGTAGAACAACAATATAATTGTGATTTTGTGAACGATTTCCAAAGTAGATAGTTTACAGATCATTTTGGTATCATAGCTAACAAGTATCCAAGACTATGGTATCCATTCTTAGATTTCTATGATAGTAATGAGATCTAAAGGAGAAGAGGATTTACTCTTGCGATTCATATATTTCTACAAGGAAGTGGAAACAAAGAATTTGGGGACAAATACTGGGAAGAGAACTTAGTCCGTAGAATTGATATCCGGAGACCGAGATGGATAGGATGTTTAGAAGACAAGATGAACTTGTAGATTTGCAAAAGATGACTCTTGTAAAGCAAGACTCCATGGAATCAGTGGTTTGAGGGTTAGCTAAAATTTTTGGCATATGGATGAGCCACCATGAGGAAGAATATGGGGAAGATCATCAACAAGAGACTTCAAATACAAGAGAGAAGGTAAAATCTGATCATGCTCCTTTTAAAATTGAGATGAAAGTTGAAATTAAAAGATTTGAAGGACAAGTAGATGCATAATTTCTGTATAAATGGTTAAAAAAATGATAAGTGTACTTTAGCATCCATAATGTCACTAAGCCATGAGGATCACCTTTTCACGACTCAAGATGGAGGGACATACTCTAGTTTTGTGGGAAACCCATCTAACCAATTTTGAAAAGAATAAATTCCCTCTTTGTGAAATCTTGACAAGAATTTAAAGAATTATTTATAGCTAACTTCTATCCTATTGGCCATAACATACCGAATGATTAAATGGTAGTATTCGGACAAGGCGTAAATCAAAGTGTATAGGACTATACTACGGAGTTTCGAGACGAAGGCCATGTTGTTGAAGATGGAATGGAGGATGAGGATATTCGACTAAGTACTTGGGAGGACTTCACACTCACCTTCGAAGAAAATTCATCTCTATGAAGCCCAAAGATCTCAACGAGGTGTGTGTGCGGGAATACTATATAGATGATGAAAAGAAACAAGGAGAAGCAAAATCAAGGAAAAATCATTCAAAAAATCAATAGAAGAAAGAACATGGGGAAAAAATTAACAAAGGTAAGTGGAAAATAAAAATAAAGTTGCATAACTACTTTAAATACTTGTAAATATCCCAAGAAGTTTTGCAAAACTGCGATATCAATGGTCATACTAACACTACATTTTTGGAAGTTACATCCATAGTTACATCGAAGAACCAACCCAAGGACTCAAATAAATCCATGATAGCTATAAATATAGAAGGGGACATGGAAATCAAATATAAATCTGATGTAGATGAGAGGCTTGGATGCATGACCACCAACATGGAAAACTAGGAAGAGGATATGTAGACTATTCCAAATCAAAATCCAGATCAAGAGAACTAAGTTAAATGATTTGGTGACATTGGTTCTTAGTCTAGCTTGATTTCTAAAGTAGTTGTAAAGAAGCTTGGTCTTGAGATTTATAAACATCCCCACCCTTATCCTTTGGGTTGGGTGAATAAGGGTGTTGAAAATCAAGTAAAAAAAAGATGTAAGGTCAAGTTTGGGATAAATTCCCGATTATATGGATGTATTGGAAGTTGACGTTATTCCACTTGATGCATTTGATGTTGTTTTTAGGAGTCCTTACTTGTATATAAGGGATGATATATTCATGAGAAGGGACAACCGATACAAAAGGGTCAAGGATGGTATCAACTACAACATTTGGGAACACCATAATAAGACATAGGTTACTAAGGTTAGTTCTAACCAAGAAAATCATAATCAATTTTGTTTGCTTTTGTTAAAGGATAAACAATATGGGGTATAAGTTTCAAAGATTTATAACAAGAGGAAACATGATTTGGATAGTATTATTCAGTCTTTTCAGGAAGGTTTTCAAGCTCCCAGTGAGTTACCATGAAAACGGGAAGTAGAGCATGAGATTCATTTGTTACTAGAGTCCCCTCTACCGAACATTGGGTTGTATACAAAATACTTACTGGAGAGTATTGAAGTAAAGAAATAACTCCAAGAACTACTAGACCAGGGTGTAATATGTCCAAGCACCTCACCATGTGGTTCACCTATTGTGATGGCACTGAAGAAGGATGGTTCTTGGAGAATGTGCATCAACTACCATAATTTGAACAAGATCACCATAAAACAGATATCCACTCCCCGCATAGATGATCTCTTAGACCAATTTCATTATACAAAATTATTCACAAAGCTAGATCTCAAGTCAAGTTATCACCAAGTCGAATGAAGGAGGAGGATATATGGAAGACTTTCTTCAATAAAAACAAGGTTTTTATGAGTGGTTAGTGCTTCCATTTGGTTTATACAATGCACCGCTACATTTATGATATTGATGAATGATTTATTGCAGGATTTCATAGATTCATGTGTTATTGTTTATTTGGATGATATCTTGATTTTTAGTGCCACATGGGAGAAACATATAATTCATTTACAACAAGTCTTGCAAGTTCTCAAGGAGAAACAATCGCTATGAAATATGAAGAAATGTGAGTTTTCCAAATAATCACGTGTCTATCTTTGGCATGTAGTTGGAGGAAGAGAGCTACAAGTGGATACGAAAAAGGTGGAACCATCACCAACTGGATAACACCAACAAGAGCCACAGAGGCTAGGAGTTTTTTTGGGAGCAATACAATACATGTGGAAATTCATTTTGGGCTTCTCGCAATTGTAGTACCTCAACACACAAATCACCAAGAGTAAGGGTTGGGGTAAGGAACGAGATAAATCCTTTGAGTTATTGAAATACAAGATTATTCATGTGCCAATACTTGCTCTTCCTAATTCACAAAATCCCTTTGAAGTAGAGACAAATGTCGGTGATTATTTTATGGGTGCAGTGTTGCTTTGTGTAGGTAAACCCATATGCTATCATTCTGAAACTTTTACTTCAGTAGTTAAAGGATATTCAGTATATGATAAGGAAATGTATGCACTATTTCAGGAAATTAAAGAATGGAAGAATTATTTTTGGGTAAAGAAACTATTGTGCACACTAACCATAAACCTCTCTAGTATTTGCAAGCACAGTCTAAATTCAAAGCAGCAAGGCACTACAAATGGATGGGATTCCTTTAGCAGTTCCATCCGGAGATCAAATATAAGAATGGTAGTACAAAATTGGTGGCATATTTGTTGTCTAGGCCACCTCCATGAGAGAAAATATCCTCTTTGACCATTATCTCTCATATTGAGCCCTTTGCGAAGGAAGCTTACCGAGAGGTATATGCCCGGTGACGAGACTTTGGGGTGACATTTCAGCATTACATTCTAAAGGGGCTGAAAGGATGGGTATCAAAAATTTTATCTCAAGGACGGGCTTCTCTATCAATGTGGTAAACTTTATGTTCCTAAAGAAGAAAGACTTCTATTGATGAGGGAAGCATATACCTTGAAAGTAGTGGGACATTTCGGTGTTGGTAAGACCATAGTCCACTTGCAAAGGTATGTGCATTGGCCAATTATGCAAGAAGAAGTATCAAAATTTATAGGTGGATGTAAACTTTGTTGTACTAGGATGCCTAAAACTAGGAAGGAGGGTTTTTATATGCCTTTTCCAGACTCTACTCATATGTGGGAGGAAATTTTATGGACTTTGTAGGAGGTTTACCTATGTCTAAACATGGTCGTGACTATCTCTATGTTGTTGATAGATTCAATAAGATGTGTATTCTTGTGGCATGTAAAAAGATAGTAAAAGCACATGAGGCAAGTAAATATTTTCTTTGCTAATGTATGGGTACATTTTGGCTTGCCAAAATCTATTATTTTGAAGGATTCCAAGTTATCGGGAAATGTTTGGACTACTTTGTGGGACAAGATGGATACTAGGTTATAGAGGAGCACAAATTTCCATCCACAGATGATGGACAAAGAGAGGTGGTGAAAAAGACTTTGGTACAATTGATCAAAGGGTATAACAGTAAATACCCAAGGACTTGGGATGAGTCCTTAGCCTACATTCAACATTCCTATAATCGGGAAATACACACATCCACTATGAAGTCACCGTTTGAAGAATGCTTGGGATATCTACCTACAAATGCGCTAGAAATAGTAGTTGGGTAGTAAGATGAGGAGGAGACATGAGACACAAAGGTGACTAGAGAAAACAAATTCATTGAGAGGATCCAGAAAATCCATCTCAAATTCAAAGAATAGTTAGAGAAATCTCAAGCCAAGTACAAGGCTAGACACAATCAACATAGGAGGGAGCATAAGATTCGTATTTGGGATAAATTTTGGAATTACTTGAGCAAGAAGAGACAACAAGGTGAAGCACGAAAGCTCAAGCCACTATGATATGGACCCTTCACCATATAGGAGCAGACTGGAGAAAATTCCTTTCAACTTGATTTACCACCATTTATGAGGATGTACTCAATAGTAAATTGTGATAACTTGCACCTATATGAGCCATCCATGTTAGATGAAGATGAAGGACTACAATTGCTACCTTCCATTGAGGATTTCATCTTGGACTCATGAGGTGAATTAGAGGAGGATTTAGTGTTTTGGTAGAAGGTCGAGAGACTAGAAGAGGTCCGTAGGAGTCTTGGCGGAGTTGGATGAAAGGGAAGAAACCAAGGCAGGCCCAATGGTACTCAAAGGAGCAAGTGAGGAAATTATTTCCTCATCTATTACCCCACTAAGATTTTTTGGGACCAAAATCCTCCTAAGAAGGGGAGGTGTGATTCATAGGGATCCAAAATAACTCTACTTCATCATATCAGCCAGCAACAAAGAAGGAAAAGGTTCTGTCAATATGTTAACAAAACTACCACTCTGTGCGGAGGATTGGTTATAGAACTACCGCCCAACTAAGGCAATGGTCTTGTAACCACCACCCAGCCAGGCCGGCGGTCCTGTGGCCACCGATCTACATTGAGCAAATGTCTTGTCACTTTCGGACATAAAATAAAATTTGAAATGAACAGTCCCATAATTGGAAAGGTTATCCGTGTCTCTTCTCCTCCATGACCTTTCCCATCCTCTAGTGCACGGGAGGACATGAGAAAGACTATAAATACATGTAGGAAGGAGAGTTTTTATCATCAAAAGTAAGAGAATTTATGGGAGCAAGTACAAGAGTTCTAAAGTGTTGGATTTGAGTTTATAGAAGAAAGAGTTTGAGAATAGGGCAGTCAAGTAGTTGGGAGGAAGTGTGAGACATTGTCAATTTCCTTTGTCACTTATTGTAAATTTTGCATCTCTTATATTTGAATTTTCAAATGAGATAAATAGGGAAGAAAGATTTTTTTTCCCTTCCCAACTAGTTTTCCTCCTCTGGCGGTTTCGAGGATAAAAATTCTTGGTGTGTGTGTTTGATTCATTTCTCTTTACAAATTATAGTTCTAAGGCATAAATAATTCAATCACTAGCTCAACTGTCATTTTCTATTTGAAAGTAGACAACTAGTATAATTGTGATTTTGTGAATGATTTGCAAAGTAGATAGTTTATAGATCGAATCAATAGTTTGCATATCCGGGTGAGCGATTCAAATCATTTTAGTCATTGTCAAACTATGTAGTTATTCTATAGCAGTGATATACAAATTTTGGAGGCCATATTACACCGAAGAGGCCGATTTACAAAGGATATTTCAGATAGTGGAGGAAAATATGGTGCATACCAGGGATACATCTCAATTGAAAGCATTCATAATTGGTTTCAAGATTCCTTGTCCATTGGTTGGCCCTATGCCAAGAAATTACATCCCTCTGCAGAGTTTGATTTCATGGTTGGGATGCTTCCACAACTGACAAAGTGGATTGACAAAATAGCGGCTTATGATTTTAGTGTTAGGCAACCTTGTTAATGGGAAACCCATTCATTACCATCTCACAATCCTCTTCCCATTCCCTAACCCACACCATCTCAGCCTGAGTTTCAATTCCCTTGCTTCCCATCTCCTACCCGTATTGTAGATTCCATTTCTCCATCTTCTTTCCTTCCATCCCACCTTCTATATTTTTCCCTTTTCCTTCCAAAACCCCTTCCCCTCCACAAAAATAGGAAAATGAACCTTCCCTTCCACCAAAAATAGTGAAAAACAAGTTGATACCTAACTCACGTTAGGTTAATTATTTACTTAATATTGTTAATTATGCATTATATAATAAATTATTTAATTAATGTTATTAATTAAATAAATGTTGTTATATGGTTATATTTCTTCATAACCATCTAATTGTATATGGGTGTAGTTATATTTTTTTAACAAAGATATTTGTAATTATTCATTTGTGCTTCCGGATGTTATGGAAGCTAATGTAATTTGGAATATAGTTGCACATGTGTAACTTAGTTTCCTATTTGTATTTGGTTGTGAAATATCTATAAATATTGCAGCCCATTCATTGTAATGATGGTTGATTGAGTTTAATAAAATATTATTAGGATTCTACCCTGTTGCTCAATCTTCAATTGGTACCAGAGTGAATTTAAGCTCCTGAAAAGGTTGGAGAAAGTTGTAGAAGAAGGAGATTTTGTGGAGAAGAAATCTGCATCAACAGAGAGCCAGTGCTACCTCCTACAGCTTCCCAGAACCCCTTGCAAACCCACAACCTCCTGTGCATTCTCCGGTGTAAAAAAGAAAGAAAAAAAAATTGCCTTGGTGGTCTCTGCACCAAGCAAATTTTCTTCTGGAGAATATTTTTTGGTTTATAGCAATCAAATTTTAAAGAAAAAAATCCCCCATCAGGGGTTTTGTCTTTCAATTATTTATTTATAGATAATTTATCTGTAATATCATATTTGGAGAAGGTATTGTTGTTTGGATTGTGTCACTGAATAGTTCCATTCCACCGTGTTTGGTTTGTGGGAGGTGAGTTACATTGGAGAGTAAAAATTCTTTGTGAAATCGAGCTGACATCCTTCCAAATTCCAAGCTCCTCCCAGCTGTGCATGTACCCGCAAAAGCAAAGCAAGTCGGAGGAAATAAACAAAGCAGATCATCAAACACTTTTGCAAAAGGAATTATAATCTTTGAAAGAGATTCCATTCCTTTTTCAAAGCAAACAGTGGTATCTTTTTCCATGCACCAGCAAGCACCATTCCTCCATTCAAAGCCGATCATGCCACCTGCACCACAAGAAAACAACCTATAAACAAAAATGTGGAGATAATACATAGCGACCTGCATCAAAAATCAATGAGGAGATAACAAAGGGGTTTTAATATAAATTGCGGCCTGCACAAAAACAAAAAAAGTGGCGGCCAAAGCAATAGAGAAAAAGTAAATCAAAACAAAGGCGTTTCAAGGAGATAAAGAAAAGGAGATCCATTTTTTTGGGCAAAAGAAACCCTAAAACCACTTCCACGCATGTAGCCACGTGGAGCTTCATTCAAATTGCATTTTTTAAAAGGTTAGTCATTTTTTCACTTGTTTAAATACAATATGTTGCGTTTTATATTTAAACAAGCCTAAGCGGCCAAGGTGGATAGACTAAGTGACTTAGAAGTGGGAGGTGAGGGGTTCAAATCCCATCCCCAACTTGACTTTTGAATTTGGCAGATTTTTTGGTGGAACCACTAAATTTAGCGAAAATTTTAAATTTAGTTATAACTAACTAAATTTAGTGGAGAAATCCCTAATTTAGGGTAAAAATAAATTTCTCCCATTCAGCCTATTTTTTCATTCTAGGAAACTTTCTCCAAAAGGGGGATACCTAAAAATTGCATTTTCAGCTAGTTTTTGCAATTCTTTGCATTTTGGGTCGTATTGGGCTCGGAGGCCACCAAGGCCCGCAAAACAAAAAAACATTTCATGCCATTCAAATTTTTCTAGATTTTTGAATGTAATTTGTATACTGCATTATATTGTACTAATTTTTAGGTTGCCATAGTCAACTGCAAACTTTGTAACTACTCTGAAACTGGCAGAATTGTAATACAAAACAATATAAAATTGGTTCTGTAACACTCACAAGATCCTAGATCTCATTCGCAACGTTTGGTATATATACGGTGCCTCTAGGAAGTGCTTACGGGTAAATTCATAATGACTACTACTACTGCACTTAATGCCTAATATAGTTGCAACAACGTCATCTTCGACCCTTTAAATCGACGGGGAGTAATAAGGTCACAGTGCACACACTATGAGCCATCCCATCCATCTGTGAACAATTGCATGACATAAACTGGATTAAGAAATTATCCGAGTATATAGTGAAGTTATACACGTGCGTATGAGGATATTTCTTTGAGTCGGTGTTAATAATCACATAGACCCCATCAGTATTGTCTTGGTACCACGTATTGAATTCTTTCACGTACATTAATGCCTCTTTCACATACCGCCAAGTATATAGAAATGGCAAGCTTCTTCCATGTACCGATGGGTATATCAGAAGGGCGTGTATATAGAAAGGTTTGGTATATCAGATTGACGATATATAGATTGGGAGACCTAATACCTGGAGTGATAAGATCCAAACCTTGTTAGTGATCTCTGCAATATGGGTACCAATGCCCCCAAGATTCACAATTGCTCATAGGAAATAACTATGTTGCATGGAAGACTAAAATCAAGACACAACTTGAGTTTGAAGAAATCTAGCTCAAGCATGAATGGTACTTTGACCATATCACCATCGATACAACATAACATCAGCAATTTGATAAAGTAGATCAGAAGGTCAAACTCATCATCTTGTTTGGAGTGTCTAATGATGTGCAACCCCACATTCAAGATGCCAAAACAGTGAAAGAAGCATGGGATAAATTGAGCACAGTATATGAGGCCAAGAACAAGAATGTTATACTCAATTTACAGAGTCAGTTACATACACTAAAGTTCAAGCAGAATGAAAAATTGAAGCTTGCTTAAGAAGAGTTACTGAGAATTGAGGGCTTCAATTCTAGCCCTAGGAGAACCAAATCACTGAGATGATGCTCTCATTCCCATTGTTCCGAGAGCACTCCCCTCTTCTTACCGCATTTTTTCACAACACTAAGCGTGTCGATATGACATTGGTTTTGACAAACCGGTAAACCTATATTGCAACAAGAGGAAGTAATGCACAATAAGGATGATGAAGAGGAGAGCAACTTGTCTTCACATCAAAAATGGAAGGGAAAAGGTAAAGGAAAACCTAATTCCTATCGAATTTCCAAAATCAGTATCAAGGGGAGACAATGAAGAATCAATGTCCAATCTACAAAAGAGGACATAACCTACAAGATTGTTGGTACAATACTAACAAGAAAGGTTCATCCAGCAACTCTAGACCACAACAACAAAAATATTACAAGGGACATTCTAACAACAATCACAGGTAGAAAAAAGGGAACTGGAAAAGAAGACCCCACTAGTAAGGTAATATGCACAGAGTAATAAGAATAGTCAAATAATGAAGACTTCTTGTTCACTTTGCTTCGATCAAGTGAACCATCCATGTCATCTAGTGATTTCGGTATGTTGATTTGGGAGCCACTCGACACATGACCGACCACGAGAGACTAGTTTATTTCGGTGAGGGACACGCCATCGAAAAATCTTGTTTCGTTGGGAGATGATTCTTCATATACGATTGGGGATTGAAAGCATTTCTCTACCCCTTGGTTCACGCAAATGTAGACTATCGATACCCCAATATGTCCCTCGGGTTAACAAATAATCTTCGTTCAGGTTAGTCAACTCCTAGATCACAACCTAAAAAATGACTTTAATAGTCAACTGCAAGAAAATGTGTTTGATTCGAGACAAATCAAGAGGCTCGAAAATAATTGCAAAAGCCTCCAATGTGGGACGCATGTTCTAACTTGATTTTGTTCATAGAGATAGTTAAGCACTTGTGATTAAGAACTCCACCTCAGCACAATTATGGCATAGAAGACTTGTTCATGTAAGTTTCAAATATCTTGAAACACTTCGCTGGTGTAATATCGTACATGGGCTACCATCTCTTTAGAAGGATACAAACAAATGTCCTCACTGCCTATTAGGAAAACAACATAGATCTTCGTTCCAGAGGAGTACATTTCGAGCTCATGGTAAACTTGACTTGGTTCATACCGATCTTTGTGGTCCGATTTAGCCAAGTCATTATGGGTTCTAGTACTTCATGCTTTGTGTTGACGACTATTTGAGAAAAATTTGGATTTTCTGTCTTCACAAGAAAAGTGAAGCATTTGAAACCTTCAAAAAGTTCAAAGTAGTAGTTGAAAAAGAAACTGGTCATCACATCATAACTCTCCACTCAGATCGAGGGGGGGAATTCACCAGTGATGAGTTCGAGACTTCCTTCAAACTCACGGGATTCGTCGAAAAATGCCTCCCACACACACCACACAAAAAATGGTGTTGTTGAGAGAAGAAATTGTACTATCATGGAAATGGTGCGATGCATGATCGATGATTCTAGACTTGCAAAGACAACTATATATTTGTTAAACAGAGCACCCACAACTGCTCTTGATGGAATAACACCATAAGAAGCATGGTAAAAAAGGAAACCATCTATTGCACACCTCAGAGTATTCGGGTGCAAAGCAAGCATGCACATACCCAAATAGAATATAAATAAATTGGACATGAAGTCACAAAAACTCATCTTCATTGGGTATAGTGAAGAGACTCTTGGGTATAGATTGATGGATCCTAAGACCAGAAAAGTCTACACTAGTAGAGATGTTGATTTTTTCAAGAAGAAGGAAGTAGAGACTCCTCCGGACTCACAAGATGTAGATTTTTCACCTGTTGTAAAAATTGAAGTTGATGTTCCCTTAGAAGATGAAAGTAATGATGGGGATGATGGTGTTGATTGGATAGAACCAAAACCCATGGGAACAATTCAGCGTATACCTAAATGGTGTACAAGTACATTACGAGATGGAAGAATGGATGCTTCACAGGATGCATCCACCCCTAGACCATGGACTCGCAGTAAAGCAAGAGAAGAAGTTAACTTTGCTTTGATGAGTAGAGTTATTGAATCAGATGAGCCCTCTATAGTCTAGGAAGCCCTACAATCAAAAGCTTGGAAAGATGCCATGGATTCTGAATATCAATCAGTGATGAAGAATAACACTTGGTAGCTTGTCGATCTTCCACCAGGGAAGAAACCCATTAGATGCAGATGGATATTTAAAACAAAGTACAAAGTAGATGGGACAGTGGACAAGTATAAAGTGAGACTTGTAGCAAAGGGGTACACACAAAAAGAAGGCATTGACTATGAGGAGACATTTGCTCCCACAACTAAGATCAAAACGATTAGGATGATCTTTCTCTAGCTGCATAGTTTGGATGGAAATTCCACCAAATGGACGTAAAAATTGCCTTCCTAAATGGAGATTTACAAGAAGAAGTCTACATGACTCATCCTGAGGGATATGTAGTACTGTTCAAGGAGAAAAGGTATGCAAACTCGAAATCTCTCGTATGGCCTCAAACAGCACCCCAAGCATGGTACATCAAGATTGATGAGCATCTTGTACAACATGGATTTGAAATCCATACAATCCCAATCTCTACCTCAAAAATCAAGGGAGGAGATGGTGATTGTTGTTGTCTATGTCGATGATCTAGTCATCATTGGCGCGTTTAGTGAGGATGATCGATGCAATGAAGAAAGATATTAATCGATTGTTTGACATGACTGATCTCGGGTTGATGCATTCTTGTCTTGGGATGGAAGTATGGAAAAAATAGAATCATATTTTTGTTTCTCAAATGAAATATACCAAGAAAACACTCAAGAAGTTTAGGATGATGGATTGTAAACCAATTGCTACACCCATGGAGAACAAATTGCAGCTTATCTCGTTCGAGATCCATCTCCGAGGTAAGTGCCACTCTCTATCAAGTGGCGATCAGAGTCTCATTTACTTTACCTACACTAGACTAGATATCAACTTTGCAATAAGCTATCTATCCAAGTTCACGTAGGAACACAAAGCGTTTCATTGGAAATCAGTAAGATGCATCTTGAGATATATCAAAGGATCATTGGATCTTGGTCTAGAATACAAGAAGAACAACAACTTCTTTTTGTCTAGATATTCGGATTCGGATCATATAGGAAATATTGATGATAGAAAATCCACTTCTTGATTTGTATTCTTTATGGGATCTGGACCAATTTCATGGGAAGCAAGAAACAACACTTGTTTCTCATTCTTCCATAAAAGCCGAGTATCGTTCTGCAAGAGAAGCTATTTGTGAAGCAATTTGGCTACGTCGCATACTCAAAGGACTTGGAATACCACAAGACAAACCGACCACCATGTATGTTGAAAATAAAGGTGTTCTCAAACTTGCTCGCAATCCGCTTGTTTCATGAGAGACTAAAGCACATTGAGGTTCAGGTTCATTTCATACACGAGCATGTGTTGAAGCACAACATCCAACTTCAATTTTTGCAACAACTGAACAACGGGCAGATATCTTCACAAAGTCACTTACACGTGACAAGTTCGAGTTGTTCAGAGAGTTCCTCTCCACATCCCTTGAGACAATGCACAATTAAGGGGGGGAATGTTAGGTTAATTATTTACCTAATATTATTAATTATGCATTATATAATAAATTATTTAATTAATGTTATTAATTAAATAAATGTTGTTATATGGTTATATTTCTTCATAACCATCTAATTGTATATGGGTGTAGTTATATTGTTTTAATAGTATATTTGTAATTATTCATTTGTGCTTCCCAGATGTTATTGGAAGCTAATGTAATTTGGAATATGGTTGCACCTGTGCAACTTAGTTTCCTATTTGTATTTGGTTGTGCAATATCTATAAATATTGCAGCCCATTCTTTGTAAGTTTGGTTGATTGAGTTTAATAAAATATTATCAGGATTCCGTCCCTATTGCTCAATCTTCACTCACCCCTTCTCTTGCATTCCTAAATCCATTTTGGGAAGAAGAAAATTAAAAAAATCAGTCAAGGAGGGAATAAAAATGAGGCACCTAACAAAGAACACCTTGTAAGAAAATTCAAAGAGTGGGCTGCAAGATTCAATATCACTAAAATTTCATTGATGATAAGCCTTTAGTTGAAGTTGAGATTCAAGAACAAGTGGTAAAGGATGCTTTTGTAGAGAAATAAGAGCAAGCACAAGATACAAATGATCAACAATCCTTGTGTTCTGATTACACTGTTCACATTGGAATTATATTCTTAGAGTTTGTTGATCCATCACCGGTTGCAGGATTGGTAGTGTAAGACAAATCAGCTCCAAATCCACAAGACCAGGATCTCATGGAGGAAAAAAATCATTTTCATAGGCCCTACGGGAAAAGAGATCATAGAGAGCTTCTTGCTTTCTTGTGGTAATGAAAATTCAGATTTCTATCTTCCTTCATCTTTTATTAAAAATGATTTGATTGATGAATCCATCATGGAGGAAAGATTTGAAGACTCGAACATCCATAATAGTCATCAAGAGAAACAATTTAAAGAATTTAACCTCTCAAAATTCATGTTGGATGAGGAAATCAGACAAGAAAATTAGTTTGGTCTTCAAGCGAGAGAGGAGAAAATCCCAAGTGATCTACAAGCCTCAATAGTTACAAAGTGATTCAGCAAGGACCTCATCAAATTTTGTAATCAATCTTGACAAGTTTCAGATTGAAGAGGAAGAGAACAAAGATAGAAACCATCCCAAATCAGTCATCAAGGGAGAGATTCAAATTTGTTTGTATAAACACAACAAGAGAAAAATCAACTTACAAATAGTCATCCTCAGAGGAATGTCTGTCGAAGACTTCATCATTAGAGTTGGAATTAGAGAAATGGAAAAATTCATGGATCAAACCCTTCCCAATCAAATATCCGGCTTCATTGGAGTCAAGATTAGAGCTACAACTATTCCCGCCTACTTTCAAGCATGAGGATGAGTTCCAAAGTACGAGGATCAATTGCAATGTCTCTTCAATCCAAATGCAAAGCAACTAAAAGAGTTATTTATCTTGTTTTCACTCTTGTACAAGACCATGTACATAGCAAAATTAGTTACACGGTTCAAATTTGTGAGAAAGGGAAGTTGTTTCTCCTTGCTAGTTGCAGGATTTATTTGATTTTTCCATTTCTCTAGTTAGAGTAGCTTAGGTAGGCTTACTTTTAGCAGAAGAAGTGCTTATGGACACTCTGCATGTTTCCACTTGGAACATGTATGATTTTCCATTTTGGGCATAGTTTTTGCGGGCCTTAGTTGTTGTTTCACAATATTTTTGGAAGGAAGAGCCAGTTTCATGAAAAAATCATAAGATTTTGGGGCATTTTCAAGCTTTATTCAAATCTCCAAGAGATCAGCTTCAAATCAGTGCTAATTTATGCGGGTTCGGGGACAAAATTAAATGTTTGAGATCAGTGTTTTCTTCGATATTATGCTCGACTTCATGCCCAATGGATGCTTCAAGGCTACTAGTTTTCATCATCTAGCAGGTAGATGTCCCTGGAGGTCACCAAATTGTTGACCAAAATGAGCTCACACTTCATTTTGGGCAATTGGTATCGATTTCCTCTTGAAGTGCTTCTATTTTTAATTCTTTACATTTTTTAAGCACTTGGGAACCTTTGAATCCATAAAAATCACTTGTTTTAATCATATTTGGGTTCACTTCCTCTGAAAATCCCTTCACTTGGTTGGAAAAATCCCTTTTCCCAAAAAATATGAAAAAATCCTTCGAAATTTGCATTTTTTGCATTTTTCCCAAGACATGGAACTTTTTTACAAAGTGCACTGGGACAAGGAACTTTTTGCAAAGTGCACCGGGCCAGGGAACTTTTGCGCAAAGTAAAATGGGCCATGAAACTTTTTTGCAAAGTGCACTGGGCCATGGAACTATTTTGCAAAGTGGACAAATCTCAGGGCAGGGAACTTTTTGCAAAGTACAAATTTTAGACCTGGGGAGCTTTTTGCACAATCACGTTTTTAATGTGCAATCTTTAGATAATCATAACTTTTGATATGGGTAAAAAATAAGGAAAATGTTATATCGTCATAAAGGTATTGAAGAGGAATATATGATTAATGTATTTATTATCAACATTAAAGTTATTTAATAGTGTGAAATTACAAAAAACTATCCCATGGTCACTTGTGTACATGCTCTACAAAAAATTGATGATGCCCATGTTGCGTCTGCAAATTTTAATATTGATTGGTCCTGGGTGGTTGAAGAAATTATTGGTCTCCTTAATCTCAAGTTACCTCTATTTTCCCACCTCTCTTTCTATCATTTTGATATATAACGTAAACCTTCTCATTTTTGGTTTGGGAGATATTCTAGAATGTAATGGAACTCTATAAAAATTGTTCTAGACAGATATCAATGAGCTACAAGCCTTCACATGGGCCTGGAATATTTTATTGTGCCTCTATTTTCCAGATGTAATGGAATGTGAAACTTTATGAAGTAATAAAATCTATGTGTTTGGTGTTTCTCAGCCCTTGCATTTGTTTTTTTAGTTTCCCTTGCCTCTCCATTCTTGTTGTTCTATTATGTGCATGTATTTCTCATTTACAAGTTTGTGTTGTTATGTTTCATGGAGAAAATATGTTTAATGAAGATCTTGGTTTGTGTCACATTAGTCGACATATCCCATCTCTATCTTCCTTCTTATTTCTCACTCAGAGGATAGTTCCACATTATCACCTCTATTAGTGTAGTATTTCCCTTTCACACATCTTTCTAACCATCTCTTTCTCTCTCCCTGGTCCCTTGGCATGGTTAGATTAGGATTAGTTAGTTGAATTTCCTTTCTTAGGAGTAGTTTTAGCATTAGGATTAGGTAGAGGAATTTTTCCTTCTCCAGAGGTCCATCTCAAGTACCAAGTCCCACATCTTGAGAGATTTTCCCATGTTAGCAAAAAGTAGGGATTCGCGCAAAGAAATATCCCAAGGTGCTACGTTTTTGTGATAACAGCTTCTTCAAGGAACAAGCCAAGATGATCTAGTCTAAGCTACCAAGGCATATATGAACATCATTTGTGAAGGATCAAGGAATTCTCTATTCCCATTATAAATATGTGAGTAGGTGGTGTATGAGTTAATTCCATTCAAGGAGGATTCCTAAGCCAAGAAAGGTAATAAGGTGATGATCTTCATTTGGAGCATCATATTTACAAGAATGGGAAATCATCTCTGTTTCATTTGCTTCCATCCACTTGGTAGTGTTCTTAAACACTCATCTAAAACCTTATGGTGTGATCATTCCTCAAGAAGGAAGGACATTGCCATCACCTCATTTCATTCTAATGGGTGGCCACATGAAAAGAATTTCATTTAGGGGTAATCCTTTCACCCGCATGATGAAGGCCTATTTTAGTAAGAGAAGAATAAGCATAAAAAAATTGAGCATCATGGATTTGTCTCTTGTGATCACTAGGGTCAATTGTGAAAGTATAAGAAGCAATAAAATGATTCTCACTCACCG
Source organism: Taxus wallichiana var. yunnanensis (assembly GCA_018340775.1). Lineage (NCBI taxonomy): Eukaryota > Viridiplantae > Streptophyta > Pinopsida > Cupressales > Taxaceae > Taxus > Taxus wallichiana. Next base: position 944,940,517 of record CM031240.1, read on the forward strand.
TGAGATTGGAAGAGAACTATCATGATTTATGCATGCATTCATCCCGCCTCACATTTCCATTTCTCGCAATAGTGTTTATAAACACTCTTTCAACACTCAGGAGTGTTATTGCATCTCACATAAGGATGAAGCATATGAAATCATAGTGTTTTGGTTCAATAAGTGGTCAGAGATCAAGGTTTTCATGCATGAAGCATTTCCTCAAAGATCCACTAAAATATTCATCTTCATCGAATTTTTCAGCTGTTATATCTCTCTCTCTTTTCTTTATCTCTCTTCTCTGCTCTCTCTCTCTCTCTCTCTCTCTCTCTCTCTCTCTCTCTATATATATATATATATATATATATATATATATTCTAATTTCTCATAAAAATAAAAAAATCCTTATCTTGTTTTAATCACTTAAGTGACCTTTAATTCAATATTGTAAGGGTTCTTTTTAATTAATAATAAAATGACTCATCTTTCATTCCTAAGAATGTTCAAGGTCACAAGTGATAAAGGGAAGTGAAAAGTCATGTGGGGGAGATGAAAAGACCATTTGTAAAGCTATAAATTAAAATGAATTATCCATTCCAAGGGGTTGGTAATTGTTTTTTTATTGTATGTTGTTAATATTTACTACTACTAAATCTAGAAATAAATTTACATTTACTCTATTTTCTTTTCTTATATTCCTCTACTTGTCTCTCTCTCTCTCTCTACTTTCCAGCTTTGTATACATGATAATCTTGTAAAAGCAATAAAGGTGTATGTGTCTTTGATAAATGAATCAATGGAATTATGTGTCTATGATTATTTAGAATTATCATTATTAGCATTATTGTGTTCTTCTAATTAAATTTTGACCTAGTCTTGTTATTGTATGTGAACTATTTAAGCCTACTCACAATAGTAACCCTTTCTCTCCTTATTTCCCCAACTCCCCTTGTAGAAACCTAAAATTAGCACCGTTAATCCCCATGTCCATGTCTTCTAAAGCACCCCTTCATTATCACATCAATATAATATTTATCTATTAAATCCTTATCCTTAGTCCTATTTCTCCCCAATATATTTACTCCCCGTAAATATCAATTCCACAGCTGTAAAATCCTATTTTATCCCCTACTAAACCACTCGAACCACTTACAAACAAAAATCAAATAAAAAATAATCAACTTCTCAACCATGTAAGATCATCCATAACCAGTATAAACCCTTTCTAACACACGTCCTTCAACCAAGACAAACAAAACCTCAATTTGGGAAGATGTTTTAACCATTTTCATGTATTTACCGGATCTCGATGATTCTAGCCAATTGTTAGTGATTCTCCTTCGTTGACACAATCCTATATAAACGTGTCTCAATCCTTCACTTAAGGTTAGCTTCCTCCACTTTAACTTATTGGTCGGATGTTCTTCAAGTCCTTGCCATTGTAATCTTGTTGCATCATAATCCTTTATCACATCATCAATCAAGGCATAAAAATCTCTTCTTCAATATTTAGAGGCCATTCAAACATCCAAAAACAAGTAAATAATATTTGTACGTCTATGACCTCCCTATCTCGGGTAATGTCATCTTCCTACCTACGTTTATCATCTTAGATAAGGCAAGTACCTTTCTCCTTCGTATTATTATTTCATTCGCTCATCATTTAAAATTTTCAACCAAGATTATCTTTGTCCTTTTTCAGCCTACACAATCTCCATAGAAATCACCGGTGATCGTCCTCAATCATTGGTGATCCCTTCTTTTCAGATCATTTAATCCCCTAAGATGTCTTTTTAGACATCTAGATCACATAATTTGCTACTGTAAGGCCCCTCAAAGTATCTCTCCAATCATATCAAGATCCTTTGAGCCATCTTTAGCACTCTATCAGTTATCTAAATCAATTTATCATTGTTTTCACCTTTGTGAGTACACATCCATCTACATCCTTTCTCCTTTGAGCCATTTTGTGATCCCTAGACTCCCATTGGATCAGGTATCACCATCATACCATCATATATCCATGGACCACATCATTCCATTTTCCTTTGCATTGTTGGTTATATCATCTGTTTTATCAATTTATCTTATCATTATCAGATTAATTTCTTGAATGTGGATTGACATCCTTACAAGGAATTCCATTAACTTCTAGGAATCCCATATTTTTCTCGAGTGTTTTTGCATTTCGGGTAGCTTATCTCATTAGAAAGAAGAAGTTTTGTGCATGTTTGTATTTGTTGATGTCAATCATCCATCAAACATCAACATTCATCACTACGGGTATCGGTAAAACCCCCGTGTCTTCCAAGGTTGTTTTTTTATTGTTTAACTTCATTAATGTGAGTAGAAAGGTAAAAACATCTCTAAACACTATAGCATACCTGGTAGTACCTTTTTCCCTTTCTTCATTTTGTTTTATTAAAAATTCAATTTTTGGCTTTATGTTTTGTAATCGCCAACGATCCAGCTTAAATCGCCCGTAATTGCGTGAATCGCCAATAATTATGTCAATCACCGATGATCTCTATGAATGCTTCGATTACTCAAGTAATTCAACCTCTAATATCATTTTCTTATGTTGTTTTCTATTTTTGTTTTCTGCTAACATCTATTGTAGTTCTCTACTTTGGAAGCTTTTTCATTTTCATGTTGGCTATTGCTTTGTTAAAAATAAATTTAAAATTTAAAAATTAAAAAGGAAGCATTCTTCAGGTGAGTCCTTTCTTTTATTTTCATTTTCAAGCATTGCATTTTTATTTTTCCTCATCGAAATCAATCATTCTTTTGGGCTTAAAACGAACCTTGCATCCTACTTGATCATATAGATTAATCTAAGGATTAATTTATTGCATTCACTTTATTTTCCCTCACACACATCCAAACCACATCAAATATCAAACTTGCATTAAACACTCATACCCAAGTGATAACTATTTAGTTTTCATCACCCAATAGGAAACTAACTCTGTGTTCTGGACAAGTATAAAAATTTGGTTTTTGGTATATTGGCTAATCATCCAACTCCCTTATCATTGTGGGACCATGAAGTGAGGGGGTAGGCCCCAATACCATGCCTCGTACTAGTACCAACATAGATTTGGGCCTCACATACCTTTGGGTATATCAAGGACTCTAGCCTTTAACAAACATGAAACTAGACTTAGAATGGCTATATCATTAGGTTCCCTCTGAGCCTCTTCCTCCACATATAAATTATAATCAAGATAATTAAAATTCTTTTGCTTGAATTGTTTGTTACATTTGTAGCTCTCTAAAGGATTTTTGTATCATTTTTATTCGAATATCATTTAATATGTATCAACCCTTTACATTAGCATATTCTTTTACCATTTATATGTCATTTTCACAATCATCTTTGACTGCTTCATCCACTACCTCTACATATTTTCATCCCAATCAATTTCAAAATATCCCCTACACAGGATCTAATCCTTATCAATCTTATCAACCTATCACATCCCACTCAACCTCACTTAGCTCTGGCATGTTCCCAAAGTCATGTAGATCATTTTTGTCCCCTATAAACCCTCTACCTTTTAGCCAATCCTACAACCCTAAAACAACCCCATTCAATAACCCTACGAGAATTCTTCACATATACAAGACTTCCAAACTATCACTCCTCATCCCATGTCAAGTGCATCCCATCAATTGGTCCTTTACACATCCTCTCCTTCATCACAATCTCATCATAATCTTAACATTCCCCATCTTTTATCTAATCAACCTATCTCGACTTCAATGCCTCTCTCGATACCTCAAACATCCCAAGCTTATACACACATACCTACTGGGCTCAATCAACCCCTCTCATTCAACAAAAAAACATATTAAACATTTTCCACATCTCCCCACATCCCTTTATCACAACCTACTCTATAAATAATATCCTCTCAAGCTACCCCTTATAAATCCCATCCACAACAATACCATCCTACTCCACATTTTCATTAATCAAATCATTCACATTCTCATCTATGCGCACATGTTAATTCCCTTATGCCAAATCCTATAAATGATCCTTTGCATTATCTTTTGAATAGATTAGAAAATATAGAATCCACTACCAAGGGAACTAAATATGTCCTCACTTACGATTAGGCTTGTAATGAACCCATCCATCTATCGAACCATATCCTCTGCATTGGGAATTGTCTAAGTTTATAATGTTCCACGATGACAAGGATCCTTGACAATGTTAGGAATTTATATGTTAGTGTGAACATTAATATTATGTGTGTATTTGTAATATATGAGTTGTGATATAAACAACTCATATAATGTTGTAATAGTTTAATTATATTGGTGAGTTGTGAGAACAACTCACGTAGCTAAAGTTGTGTGAGAGAATAAAGGGATGCTAGAAATATATTAGGAGATGAGGTTGAGATATTGTAGGGATTTGAGATGAAGTTTGACTCCATGAAATAAGGAGTACAAACTATTATAAAATGTAACCTCTATCAATGAATAAGATGTCCCAAATATATTGAATACGATCCCGTATGAATAAAATTTGAAGATTATTATCTTTGTGTTAATCTATGTTGCATGTAAATATCAAACCACTTTTAACAATGGTATCAGAGCAGGATAAATCCATATTGAGAGAATGCTTGTAATGGAGGGGAAGCGTTGTGTTTATTTGCATGTGTGAATGAAAACCCATTTACAAATTAGGTCGTAATTATTTTTTTACATTCTGGGTTTTTCTAAGATTTATTGGGTTTGAAGATATATATGATCTAACAATGCTGTCAAATTTTTGGAACAACCCAGATCATATTTTCTAAGAAAAATAGAAAACAAATCAAGTGAAAAAAGTACGTAGTCTTTGTGGTGTGCATTTGTGAAGAAATTCAAATCCGTGACAACGAGTATATACCACTGTCTATCTCTGCGTAGGCATTGAAAGTGAGTAGATTGGTCTTTTGTATTTTTCATTGAATGTCTCTTGCACTCGACTCAGTCTGACGCTTTACAAAGGAGTAATAACGACATTTTGAATTCAACTTATCTCCCACCGAGTGACAAATGGCATCCACATTTTGTTTAGTTTGAAGTCATTGTTTAAATATTTATGTTTAGTTCAAAGTCATTTTATTTAGTTTGAAGTCTTTGTTTAGGTAGTTTACCATTATTATTTTTTAGGAAAACCGAGCAAAGTAATGTGGTTAGTTTTGTTTAAAAGTTTTTATTTTCCTAAAGTAATATTATATTACTTTTAATTTTCAATGGTCATATAAAGTGTTTTACTTGAATGTTTTGTTTTCTTTAAAGATTTTTATAGATTAAAATTCTAATCATAATTAAAATTTATAAGTTTAGAATTTATGAAAATGTCATTCCAAATGTCATAAAATTATACCAAGTCCGATTTCCTACGAATTATGTGTATTGTTTTTAAAAGTGAAATTCGTGAGGATATTATTTTTTTAAGTTTTAGTTTTACATTTATTGTAAATTGTCAAGTCAAATGTTAAGTTTATTTTCCTTGTATTTTGTCTCCATGATGTAATGTCGTCATTTTGTTAAAATTGTCGTTAGACGTCTTATTGTAAGTCAAGTTATTTGTCTCAGCCAATTTTGTGAGTCGTAAATAATTTTTAAAAATAAAACAAATAACTGTACGGATGCATTTTCGGTGGTAACCGACGTCCATCAATATAAATTGAGCCTCATGATTAAATCTAGCTGAGCTAACAATAGAAACATGGAGGCTGGAGGCAACAGGAGGAAGGAGGCAATCAGTGCCTCTCGTCAGTCACCAACGATGGGGCCGCATTTTGCTATGGTGACTTCATTTTCAGTTGTGTGTTTTCTTTGATATGCAGAATAAGAAAAAAAAATTGTTCCTATTCACTTTGAATATGTGAGCATTCCTAATGTAATCTCCTGAACGTGTTGTGATATGGCGTGGAAGGTGCGGAATAGTGAAACAATTGTATAGGAGGGAAGCTAACTGCAGAAATCCTCTGATTATAGAGATCCTCTAACTGTCGTACTTCTTTATGAAGATGATCGGCCAATGAAATGACCTCATTTTGTTCACATGGGATAAATGTAGGATGTGTTCTTTGCATAGTAGTGGTCATGTGCAGCAAGATCTAGACAACAAGATTTAGATAGTAGTATGCAAACCTAAAAGTATGTGGTGGCATACGATTCTAGTTTCAGTTCCACTTTGCCCCATGTTCACACTAAGGGGGTGAATGTTAGGAATTTATATGTTATTGTGAACATTAATATTATGTGTGTATTTGTAATATATGAGTTGTGATATAAACAACTCATATAATGTTGTAATAGTTTAATTATATTGGTGAGTTGTGAGAACAACTCACGTAGCTAAATTTGTGAGAGAGAATAAAGGGATGCTAGAAATATATTAGGATATGAGGTTGAGATATTGTAGGGATTCGAGATGAATTTTGACTCCATGAAATAAGGATTACAAACTATTATAAAATGTAACCTCTATCAATGAATAAGATGTCCTAAATATATTGAATACGATCCCGTATAAATAAAATTTGAAGATTATTATCTCTATGTTAATCTCTGTTGCATGTAAATCTCAAACCACTTTTAACAAACAAAACATACTATCCTTTATAAATTCTTGTTATCTCATCATCCATGATCAAGATATCCTTCTTAGAACCTTTCCTATGTCACTGACAAGACTTTCCTTAGATTGGTACAACTCCCTCCCTCAACACTCTTTGTTTTCTTTCACTCAACTAGCCATGTTATTTCTCGATCACTTCTCTATAAACGTTACTCAAAAATCACCATTTCTAACCTTTCTACCATCAAACAATATGAAAATGAATCCCTTATCGACTTTGTCACTCGGTGGCAAAGCATTATCAATCAATTAACATTCTCACTGCCTCAATCATAACTCGACCAATTTGTTTTCTCCATCATCTTCCCATCACATCTCATCTATCCTCTAGATACACACTTTCCATAATTTTTACAAAGCCTTCACCATGGCCAGAAAATTATAAATCCTAGCCCTCAAAGAACTTCATCTTGATCCTCAATCTACGCTTGTCCCATCTGATTCTCCTAGGTACTCCTACGAACATGATGAGACTATCATGCATGATGCCTTTACTTTTCTTCAAGACCCAACACCCTCTATATAATAAATCCATGTAGACACCGCACATCCCTCGAGTCACATCATCAACACTATTACATGTGATCATCCCCATGATGAGATTGCTTTGTCGTCAATGCTTCCCCTTGAAAACTCATAACCCCTAGATCCTCTTTTCAATGATCCTCACACATCGATATCACCTGTGTCCATTGTTTAATCATCCATTACCTCCTTACAACCCTTAGACTCTACCTTGGATACCGTTACTAAGGAGGCATTCATAATCAAAGATCTCAACATCCAACCACTTTTAAACTAATCAAAGAATTGGGTAGCTCACATAAATATAACCCACCTCAATCATGTCTAGAAAAAAACATCTCCCTCATCTGAATTAGACCCAATCCTATCCCCAAATACTCACTTACCATCTAGTTTGGAACCTTGTCTTGAATCAAACACTATACAATCAAATCCAATCACACCCACAACCTCATTCTTGTAATTTGACACAAGATCCTATCCTCTATATGAAGAAAACACTATACAATCAAATACCATCACATCCATGGCCTCACCCTTGTCATCTGATGTGAGACCCTCTCCTCTATCTAAAGAAAACATTATAAAATTGAAACCTATCACATCCATAACCTCATCCTCATCATTTGTTGTAAAACCCCTTATTTACCTAAAATCAACATTACAAAATCAAAACACACATCATCTAAGGTCTCAACCTTACCATCCATTTTGGGACCTCATCCTTTGTCACAATCTAAATCTATCAAATCTACGGTTCCACCCTTACCATCAATTTTGGACCCCATCCTTTATCTCAATATCATGTCACATATTCATACCCTATCTCATCCATATTCCATCCCTCATTGTCCATTTTGGGACCTCATCCATCATCCAATTATATCAATTCCACATTATACCTTCTATCTTATAAACCTCACAACGTTCGATGATATTTTAACACCATACAACACCCACGCATCCATCTCCATCAAAAATAAGATGCATCCTACTAAGTGTTCTCATAAATAAAAATCAAAATCAAAATCCGTTAATCCAAATCCCCTAAAAGGGACTTACGTTGACATCCTCGATAGGATCATGCAATATTCTATTATCACATTACCACCAATTAAAACACGAAATCCACATACTCATAAACTTGCTTAGTACAATCAAGATAAAACCTATGCCTACCATAGAAGCCTAGATCATAGCACAAAGAGTTGTAAAGTGTTGAAAGCCATAATCTAATGAATCTTCCTTGTCAATGATCTTCTCCTAGAAGAAGACCATCCTAATCCATCATCGATATCATCTACACCTCCACCCTTGATGTCTGTAGGACAAGGGGGACATCCTCAATCTCATATTATCAAAACCTTGTCAGAAATATCATCAGCACCTTCCATTAAAGGTCTCTCAATCTCATCAATGTCCACAACTTCCCTTGAGCGTATTTCAATTTCATCAAAATATTCACCCAAGTCATTGACAGTGTCCTCATTGACATTTGTAGGACAAGGGGGTCATCCTCAATCAGATCTTGACAAACCTTTCTCATGCATCTTATCATCACCTCCTAGTGAAGGTCCCTCATCTAAAATCAGTATGGTTCACCCACTTACACAAACCTGAAATCACCATACACAAAGAAAATTAAAATCAAAGCCTCTTCGTCTATTCCTCCTCATTAATTTTCCTCTCATATCCTCTCCAATTTTTGAAAGGTTCCTTTATTTACCATATACTCAATAAAACAAGATAAAAATTTCTTCATCCTAACCCGAGAAATAATTTTCCTTTCATCGCATGTCATCTCATTCCACAGTGTCATGTGAAGGGCTCCTTTATTTGCCATATACTCAATAAAACAAGATCAAAACTTTCTTTATCCTAACTTGAGAAATAACGTTCCTTTCATCGCATGTCATCTCCTTCCACAATGTCATGTTAGGGGGAATCATCTCTATTGAGAATTTAAAAGTATTACCTTGCACATTCCCATAATGCATCTTCACCAACACTATCCTCTCAATCCAATCAAAATTTCACTACTCTGGAAAGGAGTAAATGTGGAAAGTTTTCCCTAGCTGGATCGGTCCATATAGTATGGGTCAAACTTTGAATGCCTTATACTTGTAGATTTTCTATTCTTAACACATCGGTCATCATGACAATATTCACATTAAAGATCTTATCCCATCATCAACCAATCATCTTATCATTATAATGATTTGAAAACATGTGGTTCTTTCCTTCACTATCCTCAAAACCTTAAATATGAGCACCATGGATTTATTCATCACATATTTCACTTGGACAAGTTCCTCCTTAGCATGAACCCCACAATCATTACTTTCATCTACCTTGTCTGCCAACCAAATAAATTTCATGGGTAACACATGTACAAAGTGCGTGTACACATTTACTCCCCTCCTCAAAACGGTCTATTAGGGTTTTCCCTTAGCTCAAAATAAATTCAAAAATATTCATGGATGTATTTTATCAAAAATAATAGACTGCCCCTTGAAGCACAACTATTAAAAAAATCAAAATCATAAAATTAGACTCGATCCCTTAAAGGACAACAACCATTCAAAATCATAGACTCGATCCCTCAAAGGATGACTATCAAAAATTAAAAAAATTCAAAATTTAAAATTCAAAATTGTAGACCACTCCCTCAAAGGATAGCTACCCATGTAAAAATTCTTCCCACATCGATCAACCTTCAAAAATTCAAATATCAAAATCATCCTAGGAAAGCTTCCCACATTGATCAACTTTCCCATCAAAGAAAACTTCCCACATCGATCAATTTGCGTCAAAAAAATGTATAGCTGGGGCATTTCCCTATGAAACCATTGAAAGGATAACCATATTTTCCCACAAAACCTACATATGTCAACCCTTCCCATGTCCTAAGAAGGTACACATTTCACTTACATCCATATCTAAGATCCTATGTGTGACTATCCATTGTTAGTCATTTATTAATTTTTTTGTAAAGACCAAAAAGTATAAGCACATTCACTTTGTTGTTTCCCATCACATATGTATCAGATTCAGCATATAGCAATCACTCCATGTTTCATTCTTGACCATGGTTAAGACATACACAAAAATCACTTTAAAATCAATATCAAATAACACATCATATTAAAAACATAAATAGTTGTCAACCCTGCCACATCAACATCTATCAATAGATCTATCATCGTATCAACATATTTCAAGATCAACACAATCTCGATCACATCTCATCATTACATTATTATGTATAAAACACATCTATTCAAATAAATCGACATTTTTCAAACGGATACCTCTTCGAGCGCTACACCCCGATCACCTTCTCGACCCCCATATAGTCCTTGAAAGCCCATCCTTGTCACAACACCAAATTATGGTCCTTTGAACTAATCCAATCATCATTTCATCCCCCATCATCATTACGTCATATGTCTATAGGAAATGAACCCTTTGGTTCCCCTATCACATGACTTCCGGTCTCATAATTCTACCTTTTTGGAAACATCAATTTTTAGTCCTTTGACCTCGTCAAACCATCATCTTTCCATCATTAAGTCATATGTCTATAGGGCCCTTTGGTTCCCCTATCACATGACTTCCCAATATCGTAAGTCCACCTTTTGGCAACATCAATATTTGGTCCTTTGAGCTCATCAAATCATCATCTTGTTGTCGTTAAGTCATATGTCTATAGGACATGAACCCATTGGTTCCCCTATCACTTGACTTCTTGGCCTTGTAAGCCCACCTTTGTGGAAACATCAATCATTGGTCCTTTGACCTTGTCAAAATGTCTTTTTATTTTTCCTTTTCCATCATTAAGTCATATGTCTATAGGACATAAACCCTTTATTTCCCCTATCACTTGATTTTATGATGGCACCTATCTTTTTCTATACCTCGTCCTGGGGAATCATCTTTTATCTTTCCATCCTTACATCTTTTCATCTCTCTCTTACAAACTCATGATCGATTCCCTTTAAGTCATCAATCCCTAGTTTGAGGGGGAGCGCCTCATCATATAATTCTACATCTTTCACATCCTTATCTATCAAATCTCATTTTATCTTGCGGCTTACCTACACCAAACCACTCAACAAAAAGGGGAAATTTTAGACACCTAAAATTAGCACCGCTAATCCCTATGTTTGCATCCACTATCACCCCTTCATTATCACATCACTATCATAGTTATCTATTAAATCCTTATCCTAAGTCTTATTTCTTTGGATTATATTTACTCCTTGTAAATATCAATTTCACAACTCTAAAATCCTATTTTATCCCCTCCTAAACCACTTGAACCACTTACAAACCAAAATCAAATAAAAAAATTAAATCGCCAACTTCTCAACCATTTAATGACATCCCTAACCCATATAACCCCTTTCAAACACACATCATTTGATAAAGACAAACAAAATCTTGATTTGGGAAGTTTTTTTAACCATTTTTCCATATTTCCTGGATCACCGATCATTCTCATTCGTTGACACAATCCTATATAAACATGTATCAAGCCTTCATTCAAGGTTAGATTCCTCTAATTCAACTTATTGGTTGGATGTTATTCAAGTCCTTCCCATTGTAATATTGTTGTATCAAAGTCCATCATAGCATCAATAAAGGCATCAACAATCTATTCTTCGGTCTTTAGAGGCCATTCAAACATTTAAAAACAAGTAAACAATAGTTATATGTCTACGACCTCCCTCTCTTGGGTAATGTCATCTTCCTTCCTACATTTATCAAATAAAACAAGGTAAGTACTTGTAGCCATAAAATCACTCATCTTAGACAATAATTAGCAAGGTCTTATACTACTATTTAGAAGATTCTCAAGTTTACAAAGTACCAATTAATCCCACCTTTTTGCCATCTTTGTTTTATGTTTTAATTGCTTTCCTACATATATTTACCATTACCTATCCATCCATTTCACAAATTCCCTAAGATTCAAGCCCCTATTCTAGGTGCCCTACCCTATATTGGGGATCCCTGGGTTGCCCTAGTCCCACTCGGGTGCCCCTCTATTTGCTTAACCTCTTTCACTCATTTTTGGGTCACTTTTAGCCATTGGTCTCCTTTAACATTTCCTTAGTAGGCATTGTCAGATTAATTATGAAATTAAACTTGAGAGCCCTATAAATATAAATATTATAAGACCATAATGGGGATCCTAGGTCATTGCATCCTATCACTACTATCACTCCATCTAGGACCACATCCATTACACCATCTTGCATCCACATAGCACCACACATTCAAGCTAGGAAGGATGCGTCACACACATTATTAGAGGAGGAATTCTATACATTTTATTCTACTATTTACATCTTATATAGCTACCATAGCTCATTATTTCACAAAGTGCAATTAGCACAAAAGCACCTAGGGCATTCATATACACACTCACTAGAACTACATCAAGGTCCATAATGTAATGCAAATTTCAATGATAAGTCCATCGGTTTGATAGCTAAGATTCCTACCCCTTCTTCTTCGTATGTGCAAGGAGTCATCTAGTTCATCTAGCAAATCCAACGCGACGAAAAAAATAGGGTTTCATACAATTTGCGACACTCGCCAAACTTAAGTTTTGAGCATCTATAATATGCAGAGCATCCATATTGTAGACCAGTGGTTCCCAAGACACTCCCAAACACCTCATACTTCTCGAATACCTAGATCTCGCCTTTTCAGCAGGCCCCCGAGTATCTATCTCCACTTCTAAATTATGTGTTCATACCTACGATGATGCCTGTGCGAATCGATAAGACATTCCTCTCCTTTCTCTTGCACATTTAGGGTTTTATTTCATCTAGAGTAGTTTTATTTACATTTACCTCATACTGCTTTGTTTCATTTACAATTTTTAGTCCCCTAATATTAGATTAACTATTTTTATACCTTCCTAGGTAATAGTTGATTTTTAGTTAATCATTTTGGTGAACCCGACGTCTTTCACGCTTAGGATCCTTCTTTTTTCTTCTATCATGGGTCATGTTTCTTTATTTGATTTACTTAAGAGACATCCCACTTTTCAGGTTGTTTTCAAAAATCCCTAGACACCACATATTTTGATGATAATAAGCCACCACACAAATTAAGTTTTTTACTTTATATTTTCTTTTTGACCCTAGTATTGATGAACCCGTATCTAACCAACCACTATTAGAATCGATTCAAGCCTTAAATACATCATTTCAAGATAATTTTCAAGCCTTGCATATATTATTTCAAGATAAATCCGCAGCCTCCGAATCCACCATTACATCCCTTAGATTTGAAATTCAACACCTTAAAGATGTTTCTCAATCGCAAACATCCTCTCTTCAATCTATGGAATCCACCATCACATCCCTTAGATCTAAAATCCAATAACTTAAGGATGCTTCACAATCACATGTTTTTTCTCCTTTGCCATCTCCTATTCAATCTATGTCCACTACGTGTCATTTAGTTAAACCTCAAGATGTCCTGTTGCCCGAACCTCTCATATTTGAGTGTAGTACTAAGTAACATGCCATTTTTATAGAGCTTGTTCATCATCAATTGATCACTCTACCACCTACTTGTTTATATTCACCTTGTCGATCAGCAAAATATCTAGATCATCCATATTGCAATTATCATCGAATCAATGAACATAATGTAAATGATTGCCACACTTTGCATCACCTAATCCAAAGTCTTACACATCAAGGTATTATTTCATTATTTGCACAACATCCCCTTCTAAAGGTCACACCCACATGGACTTCTAAGTCCCTTTATCCTTTGATTAGTCCATATCCATCTAAACAATCTCCTGCGGTTACTAGTGACCTTCCTCCTGACCTTTCTTAGGAAGATCTCAATTCTATTATTCATTACATAAGTGATATTGACAACACCTCCCCTATGCATAGTGATACTTCTCCGAGTTCAACAAGTGCTTCTCCTATTTCTGCTATTATTTCTCCTCCATTTACTACACATCATGATACCACTTCTCATACACCTTCTTCGGTTAGTCAAGTTCCACCTAAGTCATCACCCATGGTTTCCCAAGTCAACAATGTCAACCACCTATACACCTTAGTTCAAAACCACTCATGTTAGCTCATCTATGCATTATCAAATCAACCTAATCAATCTCCTTGAGACTTAGTACAACATGGCCCCTTTCCAAATATACACTCTAACCAATTAATTTTATCAAAGAAAATAATCCTCCTCCTAGTGTTTATAATACATTTTCATTTTCACCGCCACCACCTACTTCCACTACAAGCTTTGTCCAACAAGGTTCCACCATGCGTAAACTTGGCCTTTGGTAGGTGAATTTTGTTACTCTACCCTCCTAATGACACACTCATATTCTTGGGGTTCCTATATGATTATTGAGGGGTATTTTACCATGAATAACCTTGTTTCATCTTACATTTCTCCATTACATCACCACATCTACATACACACATCTATAATACTTTAACACTTCTTACACATTATCAATTAAATGAAATCCATCATGTTTCATCACCCCTATACATCATTTATTACATAGTACACGCATTATCATACACTTGGGGGCATAGCAATTACACATCCCCCCTCTTCTTTTACCCTAGTTACATAGTCTTACATAACGTATTACATCTCTATTTTTGTGCTCTTTCCTATTAGCATATCACATCAAATCTCAAATCACCTCGTTACCCGATGATGTACCCTAGTGCTTCGGTTCACACTAGACTATTGAGGGACTACCGTTACACTAAACCCCACACAATGCACTACAAGACCTATACACTTAAACTTTATCATCCTACATTATATCTTCATAGTATACACTTCTCTAGTCATCATCGTATATGAGAATAGTTTTGCATTCCATCCTCTCATTCTGTTTCTAACAAAGGATGTTTCAGTTCCTAGAATAGAGTTGCTTCTATCCTTTCATTCTTTTGAGAAACAGATAAGGGTTAGGGCTAGGAGGAATACCTGTTGAATGTTGAGAGGGTGTGCACGTACCGTAGAGAGAGATCAGATCAATTGCGAAGAACTCATTTTTATCTAGGAAGGACTACCTGCAAATAAGAATACAAGATCACCATATTTTAGTTAGATAATAAATGAGGGAACTGCCTTGGGCCCAGGAAATATTAGACTTCCTTTCGAAGGTGGTCAGTTCCCCTGCTAATACGAATTAACACAAATTCTAACAAAGAAGCTATTGCCAAATTACAATTTAATTGCCTCGTTAAAACAATAGAGGAAAGGCTGGTTTTTGTTTTGAGTCACAGTGACGATGCCGGTCATCGTCACACGTACCGGTTTCGATAACCGATATCGTAGGGGTGAGTGATTTAGGGGTTTTAGTGAAGGTTGGCTATAAGATGGTTATGGTGTTTATTAGGTCAGTAAACGATTAGGGATAGGTAATGGGGTAATGGAGAAGACTCAAAGAGTATGGGGGCTATTCTTAGGGCAATGTAAGGGTAGAGGAATGACAGTTAGATGTAGGATGTTACCGAGTAGTGGATCTAGGAGTAGACTTATAATTACTGTGATTCAGAAGTCCAAGAAATGTTATTAAAAGAACGTACAAGACACTACTTACTAGTTCCTGATGAAGATACAAGTCCAAGGACTGTGATGACGAAGGCATGGTTCAGGTAGGATGATCTGACAATCCAAGATGAGCTATCTTCTCTCCCAATGCTTGGATGAGTGTCGTTGTGCTCTAGTTACTCAGTTGCAGTCTTGGGCTCGATGTCCTTCTCTGCAAACTCTCCTCTTTCCTTCACTTGTCTCTGCTCTGCCAAGTGAATTCCGGATCTTTTTCAATGAATTCTAGATTCGATCCCTTGTTTTTGGTGGGGGAGGTCATTTACGGGGGCAAGATGGTGGTTACGTAACCGACGGTGGTCGAGTAGGAACCGATATCGGTTAAGTCAAAGTGGGCTATTTTTAGTAAAATAGCCAACTTTCCCTCCTTTTCTCCCGAGGAATTAGTTGTGGGCTTGGTCAAGTCATTATTAGGTTGATTTTGGTGCGGGTGAGGAGTAATTAGTCATGGGTGTGGATGTAGACCAAGTTATAGGTCTTAATTAGGTTAGTTTAGGGTTAGGGCTAGGTCATGATGAGGTGGTGAAATGAGGTGGTAGGTTTGGAGATGTGGATTTATTAATTATAAGGTAATTAATAAATAATTGTGTAAGGTTTAGGTGATGAGGTTAGGTTGCGAAATGAGATGCGGGGCACGGGGGGTCGTAAGACACAAATTTGGTGTCTACATTAGCCCCTTGTTGTCGTGTAGCTTGTCTTGTAAAGCTGCACTAACAATAATAAGAAGTGGTTACTCCCATTAAGGGTATAGGTAATCCCCCTCAAATCTATCACAGATTGAGGCGACGTGAAATCAGGGATAGGGTTGATAAAGGGTGAATGGTGTGGAGATGATGGTAAGATGGTGGGGTAAGTGCAAGGAAGAAAACGCACGTCGAAATGCAAAAAGTGAGACCTGTGGTACATGATTTGAAGAGCAAAAAAGCAATTCATAGGCAAAGGTCGATAGTTTATCCAAACAAGGGTGATATAATCCTGGTATCCAAGGCATAGGAAGTAGCTCCAGGGGATATAACGGGTAAGGTACAGGAACGTTGAGGCATGTTCGGCAGTACCAAATGGTTGGTTTGGTTGAGATAAACGTCACGGTCTCGGTCTAGGCAAAGTTGGTCAACTGATCAAGTCAAGTACCCTAATCATGCTAAAACACGAACAGGTGAGCTCGATTGAACAAAAAGCTACACGATGGGTGGATAAAATTGTAATTTACGGGTTTTGGGTGAGGTATTTAATTGGTGCGGCCTTGGGTCGGGCCGATTGATTAGTGAGGGCCATGGGTCAGGCTTGATTGGTTGGTTGCGGCCTTGGGTCAGGCCAAATGGTTGGTTATGGCCTTGGGTCAGGCCTGATTGGTTGGTTGCGGCCTTGGGTCGGGCTTGATTGGTTGGTTGCGGCCTTGGGTCGGGCCAAATGGTTGGTCGCGCCTTGGGTCGGGCCGATTCGTTGGTCGCGCCTTTGCTCGGGCCTCGATTGGTTGGTTGCAGCCTTGGCTTGGGTAGAAATTGCGGTAAAAGAAGTGGGTAACCGATATCGGTTATGTGTGACCGATATCGGTTAAAAGACCGATACCGGTATTCTAGGGCACGAAATAACCGGTATCGGTTATAGGTCAAAAACCTATAAAAAGAAAAATACGGCCTGTCATTGTCACATTGTCAATTTGAGAACCAATACGGCTTGTCTGGGTTTAAAATTGATTTGGTTGAGTTTGTACGCTGAGTTGGCAGTAGTTGAGTGGAGGAGTGTGTGATTGGTAGACCCCAGCGAGTAGGAGGTAGAATTTGATTGGTGAAGGACCCAGCTGAGGAGATTTATAGCCATGGCATAGCCAGGAGGAGCAGGAGGTGCTGGACCAGCTAGACCACCGCCACCTATCCCACCACGACGACGTGTAGTCATACCGGTAGGCTCTAAACTCTTACCTTTGTGAATTGAATGAGTTTAACTTAGATTTGGGTTTTGGGTAGGAATCCAAAATTTAATGAAATAATGAATAAATGGATGTAATTTACAAAATGGAATGGGTAGGTAGGTTAGTTAGGCTAAAACGGTAGGGTGGGTAGGTTTGTAGGGTTTTCCAGTGGGTAAAAGGGTAGAAATAGGCAAAAAGATGTTTTTGGGGGCCGCGTCGGGTTCGGCTCTGGACCTGGACAGTGACCGATGTCGGTCACTAGGCGACCGACATCGGTCACCAAATATTTTACACAAATTGGATTTTGGGTAGACCGGCGTCGGTCGTATGTCGACCAGCGCCGGTGCATAGGATGTCAAGGGTGACCGGTACCGGTCATTAGTTAGGTTTGTTTTGTTTTGTTTTGTTGTTGTTTGTGTTTTGTGTTTTGTTTGTTGTTGTATGTTGTGTGTTTTTGTTTTGTTTTTTGTTTGTGTTTTTGTTTTGTTTGTTGTTTAGGGGTGAAGAGGGAGGGGGTAGAGTTGATAGGAAAGGTGATTGGGGTGGGGGAGGGGAAATGGGGTGGTTGTGTGGTTGGTTCGGTTAGGATAGATTAGGTGTTGGGTATGAAGTAGGAGGTGTTAAAGTGGCGGGGGTATAGGTAGATGGCTAGAGTATATCGGGGTGGTTGGTTGGTTGGTTGGTGGTAAAGGGGATGTGTAGGGTAAGTGTAGATGTGTGTTATAGAGTTGGGGTGTGGTTGGGTGGGTAAAAGGGGGTATAGAGGGTTAAGGTAGTTGTTTTTGTAAAGGGTAGGTCTAATGAAGTGGGTTGTTTTTGCAGGCACGTCAGCAGCTTACGATGCGGGATCGGATGCCCCCGCTATTGAGACGGATGCAGCCACATGTGTCTGCAGCGTAGTGGGCCATTATGCGAGAGGTGGGACTCGGTGGAGTCCAGCGATATAGGGCTATGGATAGGGACCACAGCCTGATGGTTGCCCTCATCGAGAGATGGGATCCGGCAACCAACGTCTTCCATCTCCCTACTGGAGAGATGACGATTACCCTGGAGGATGTGTATCGCATCCTGAGACTGCCGATCGTAGGGGAGGCAGTGTTCCGTAGATGCGGAGACGGCGATGGACAACATTCTTCAGGTATTTGGGGATGCAGCTACCTTATTGACCTATCACAGCGTGAGCATTACCTATGGCGACATGTATCATGCACACAGACATGAGACACGGCTTGCCGTGTTGATGATGATAGGTATCACATGCTTCACCCTCCCAGACTCAGAGGGAGGCCGCTTCCCACAGGATTTGATGGGAGTGCTACACGAGATGGTAGAGGAGCATACGTGTTATGCCTGGGCACCAGTATATCTGGTGCAGCTATACAGAGAGCTATGGGGTTATCGCTGGATGAGGTGATTTGGGATTTGCTCGACATTTTTGTTACACTGCTGGGCATATGAGCACATCATATGTATACGACCAGTAGGGCTGCCCCAGCAGCCAGGGCCACAGATTGTATACAGATATGGCTTTCAGAGGTGGTTGGGGGTCGTGGGCCAGCCACGAGCGGTGCTCGCAGGACGGGATGTGGCCTACTACCGTCATATGCTAGAGGGTTTGACCACACTAGACATTGTATGGAGGCCCTACAGAGGCCATCAGCCCCGAGGAGGAGCCCGAGCATAGATGCGCTGGATCCAGTATACTTTCTGGATAGCTGGACGGAGGCCTGGAGAGCATGAGCGGATACCCCTAGAGAGGGTACGACGGTCAGTTGGGGCTGCGACAGGATGAGCCACCTCCCTTCCCACAGTACCGGAGGGATGATGTAGAGGCCCCACTACCTGCACCGCAGCCCGTTGACCCAGATTGGGTAGCAGAGAGGCCGGTGGATGATACAGTGGATGACGCCAGGTGCACAGGTTCATTTTTGGTGTGGTGGGCAGGGGAGAGAGCAGCTAGGAGAGCACAGCCCGCACAGCCAGATTTAGCGGCTGTTATAGTAGAGAGGGACCGGCTCTTAGGATAGGTGCAGTTGTTACAGGGGCAGCTTGCTGCTGCATGTGCACATGCACAAATCGGGGTACTACAGGGGTAGTTAGCCTGAGCACATGTGCGAGCACGAGTATAGCCATGTGCACCACCATAGGCACCAAAGACAAGCATGCCACAGTACCTCCATAGGCACCGGCCCCACCCGCAGCAGCAGTGCACCGCCACAGTGTACAGCATTGGGTGTACCGCAGGACAGGGGCCACTATTATTAGGAGTCGGGGGACCAGCCCCAGCAGCCATGGTGGCACGGGCCCGCTATATGGAGGTGAGAGCAGAGGCCCAGTATTATCAGGACGTCCTTGATGGTACCGGGGCTGACTATCAGCCATATGCGGTGCACAGAGCCGAGACCTCTCGGAGCCAGAGATCCTAGGGGGCGCAACACACCGGTGGGTCGGTGATAGGGAGGAGGCGAGAGCCAGCACAGGGACCAGCAGGGAGAGGGGCTGAGGGTGGTGGGGAGAGCTGAGACATCCCTGGAGCGGAGATGGGTTTTTGGATATTGGATATAGACACCGGTCTGTGAACCGGTCATGTATATAGAGGCCTGCGTGCCCACATATGATTTATTTATTCATTCTTGTTGTATATACTGCCTGCGAGCCGAGTACAGGTTGTATAGTTGATACCGGCCTGTGAGCCGAGTATATTTTTGACATGAGAGACTAGCCTGCAAGCCGAGTTGAGATTTTGACAGTGATTGCGGCCTGCGTGCCAGCTTTGTATTATTTTGAGCTGACAGAGGCCCCCATGTAGGGGAAGTTGTATATTTAAACATTGATATATATATATATATATATATATATATAGATGATGATTTTGATCCACATGGTGTGTATAAAAATGTTTTATGTGTTTTGTTGATGGTTTTTGAAATTGAATGTATGTAGATGATGAGTTTGATCCAAATGGTGTATATATTGATGGGGTTGATGTAGATATTGAAATGTCGTACGTATTTTGTTGATGGTTGTTTTATTGTAGATAGATGATGTTGATGAAATTGTGATGATATATATATATGTGTTGATGTGATTCTGATGACAAATAGTGATAATGGTGTAGTTATGTAGGAAAAAGAAGCGGGCGCAACAAAAATTTGCAAAAAATAAAGAAAAGGCCCGTGTTTAAGAAAAAGGAGGCATGTGGACTGATATCGGTTAGTTAGCTAACCGACGCCGGTAGATTATTGACCGATATCGTTAGGTAACCGATACTGTTATGCTAAAACGAGCTTTTCTAAAAATAGACAAGCTTGGGCGGCAACTTAAGTTCTTATTTTTAGAGTTCTTATTTTTAGAGTCATGCAACAAGTTAAATACGAGAAGGCGACGCTGTTGATGACTTATACAGGTAATTGCATGAGAGAATTGAGTGATAAGGAGGAAAGAGATAGGTAAAGCAATTGTGAGCTGGTATTAAGAAGGCAGAAAGGCAAGTTATATTGAAGAGGGTGGTGAACATGGCTGGACAAGGAGAAGCATCCAGCAGGCAGAGACGAGAGGGAAGATAGGTTCCACCGCAAGCTGCTGCATCCCAAGAGGTAAACTGTTTGGTTGTAATTTAATTCTTGCATGTTTTATGAATAGGATTATAGGAGGTAAGTGGATAGAGATGAGAAAGAAAAGGTGATAGGTAAGGGTTTGGGATGGGGTGAGTGTTATGGGGTAGGTAAGCGGGGGTTTCGCGTATGTTTGTATGTATGGAGAGGAGTAAACGAGAAAAATAATTATCAAATGGGATGTTTTTAAGCAGGCTGTATATGTTTGACAATGACTGGTATCGTTTAGAGATAACCGGTATCGGTTAGGAAACCGGTATCGGTTATGTATAACCGATATCGGTTACTGTATGAAATTCTAGAATGTGAGAAAAAACACTTGGGGATTTGATTTGAATGGTTTGTTTGTTGATTTGATGTATGCAGGCAGAGGCAGGGTTGAGGATGAATGATAGTGTGCTAGTTTTGTTGTCACGAGTCCGAGTAGATGTAACACCAGCTGAATGGGTATTGATCAACCATGTGGGTTTAAGTGGAATCTTCTATTATTCACGAATCGCCCGCAATCATGCTATGTTGCAGGCGTTGATTGAGAGGTGGAATCTGGAAAAGAATACCTTCTATCTACCAACAAGGGAGATGACAGTGACATTGGAAGATGTGTTTAGAATTTTGAGGCTCCCAATTACAGGAAGACCAGTGTATCAGAGTGCATTACCTAGCATGGGGCAAGGAGCGATAACAAAGCAAAGATATGGTTCACCGCACAAGATTTGACACAACGAGGTTTGACATTCACTTATGGTACAATGTATGCAACACACCCTGAGGAAACAAGGTTGGCAGTGGTATTAATGATAGCGGTGGGGTATTATGCATTACCGAGGGCGGATGGGGGAAGATTTCCAAAAGCATTGATGTGTATTATTTGGGAAATGATAGAAAGGAGCGTGACTTTCACATGGGCACCCACATATCTGGCGGAGCTATACAGGGGTTTATGGGCCTGCAAGTGAAATCACAGGACGACACTGGATTGTGCATACTTATTACATTGTTGGGCCTATGAGCACATTGTGTGTGTGCGACCAATAGGCCGACCAATCCAGGAAAGAGAGACAGGAGTGCAGAGGTTGGGATTCAGACGATGGGTCCAGACAGAACAAGAGGTGAGATCCCAGGCCGTGATAGATGACATCGAGTATTATAGGCAGGTATGGGAGATGGTGATGATTGCAGATATTTGTTGGAGGCCTTACGAAACTATATGGTGACAGAGAACATAGCTGAGGAGTTGAGGGGTGTAGAGTGATTGAGGTGGATCGTAGGGCACAGGCCAGGTGAGTATGAGAGGATTCCTCTAGATCGTGTGCGGCGACAATTTAGATTTGTTCAGGATATACCTATGGCTTATAGACCATACATGAGGATCGACGCCGAGGCAGCATTCTCACCTCCCCGGCCAACACCTCCAGAAGGGCCAGAAGAGATAGCAGCCGATCGCAGGGTAATGGATGCGGGAGCGACAGAGGCCTATAGATTATGGTGGGTAGCAGAGCTGCAAGGTGTACGTGATCGTCCTGACATAGCTATGATTACAGTGGAGAGAGACCGCTTGTAGGATTTGGTTCACCAGCTTCAAACACAGGTGAATGAGACAACGGGATTGTTAGAGGTTTCACAGTTACGAGTGGAGAGACTAGAGGCAAGATTCCTCCACGTGAGAGGACGTATTCATATGTTACAGGAGATGTTGGTGGATCAGTGGGAGGAACCAATAGCAGTGGCACCTTTGAGGATGGAGAGGCCAAGTGAGTGGCGTTGACGATCACGATCACCACCTGATTTTGGAGGAGGCGCAAGGGTCTAAGTGAATTTCATAGGAGTATAAGAATAAATAAGGATGTCGACCTGCGCGTCGATGATAGAGAAGATGTATTTGTTTAACATCTAAATAAAACTAAATATGTATGTTGATTTGAGTGATGATAATAATAAGAATGGTTGTGTTTTGAATGTTTTGTTTTCGAGAAAGGATAAAAATTACTGTTTATCAAATAGAAATACACAAAAATATTTATATTTACAACCCATGATAGGTTATGGTAGGGGATGGTTGAGCTAACCTTGGGAGACCCCATGTCTCCTAAGTGCTGCCTACATAGCCCATTGCACAAAGCAAGGAGGGGCCTCAAACCGATGTAGTTCTCCTTAGGACCAGGAGAGGTGAATTCAGGAAATTTGGTTGTGGTTAGGCAATTTGTTGGTTGGTAAAAAAATATTAATATTGGTAGGGTAATGTTGTTGGTGTTGGTAAGGAATTGGCGATGTTGGTGTAGGTATAGGTGAAGCGAAAGTTAGCTTACCCAAGTAGTAGGGAATCGTGTCCTGATTAAGGTCAACACATAATCCTAGATTCGAGTAAAAGAGGCAAAAGTGTCCCATAGTTGAGAAGAGCTAAACAAACCACATATAAATGTTGGATGAGCTTGAATCCCTAGGTACCTTGCATATGCGAGAAGTCGATAGGTGAAAAGAGTTGTATAATCACAATATATCGGATATACATCACATCCCTTGAGTTTTGTTGCTTTGAAGAATGGTGAGGTGAGGTGGTTGATATAGGCGGGGTGCAGAGAACTTGTTATAAGGTGATTATTCCGAATGAAAGAGAACCAAACCTAAATAGACAAGTCCATGACTCAAAAGTGCTTTGGAATTTTGCTTTTTATTTTTCTCGGATATAGACCGATCGATGTGGGGAGTCTACGGGGGGATATTTATTTTGTTGTTCTTGAGGTCTTCACGAAGCTAATCAATGTGAGAAGCTTCGATAAAGGCTAACTTTGTATAGTGTCCTTCAAGGGAGCAATCTATTTATAGTAGCAAATGCGTTTTTTTTTTTTGGATAGCTATCCTTCTGGGGAGCAATCTATTTAAAATAGTAGAAGTGGTTTTACACATAGTCTCCTTCGAGGGAGCAGCTTTATGTATAACTTAGAGGTCTAGATGTCTCTGTTTGGCATGAAGCATCTAGTTTTGTAGGAAGTTTGACTCAAGAATATCCTATAAGTGTTCAATTGAGAACATGTTATTTTGATAGTTTTAAGTCATGGACCAGACTAAAAAGGGGAAGGCATCTTTAAGAGGAGGTAATGACCAAACCACATGAGCTTGATTCTATTTTGAGATGCATGAAACTAAGTGTATGAGGTGGTAAATGAGCTCAAGGGACGAGCGCAAGGTAGATAAGAAGTGATGTAACACTAAATTCAACAAAGAGAATAGTCAAAGATGCAAGGCATTAAGAGGTTCGCTCGGGTTTACCATTAAGTGAAGCTAAACCGGTAAGTGCCTCGATCGTAAGTATGAGTGATAATGTAAGGCCCAATCCAATTAGGAGCAAATTTTCCACGTTTTTCTTTTCTAGTTTGGTTACATGTTGATTCTCTTTGAGGAAACGATCACCAACCTTAAAGTTACGCTCATGAAGTCACTTATCATAAGCACGCTTGATGCGTTTTTGAGAGATTTGAATGTGGTCAAGATCTGTAAGACGACGCTCGTCAAGAAGCTCCAATTGGGCTAACCGCTCTTGGTAGAAATCATCGTTGGTGAGAATATCCTCAAGAGATATTCTTAGGGAGGGTATTTGTATTTCAAGAGGCAACACAGCCTCGGTACCATATACCAAAGAAAATGGTGTGGCATTAGGGGAGGTACGAATGCTGGTACGATAAGTTCAAAGGGCGAAGGGGATGTGATCATGCCAATTTTTCCGTAATCATTAACGACTTTCATGAGAATTTTGGTCGTGGTTTTGTTAGAAGATTCAGCCCGACCATTTGCTTGTGGATAGTAAGGTGATGAGAAGCTAAGTTTGATACCAAAGTTGTCACAAAGGTTTTGTAACAACTTGTTTTGAAAGATTTTCCATTATCTCGTTATCGGCGATGAGGAACACCAAAACGATGATAATGTGATGGTTAATGAATTCTACAATTTTTTCTTTTTGGTTGAAATGAGTGGAATGGCCTCCACCCATTTAATGTAATATTCGGTTGTTGTGATTGTCCAATGGTGACGTTGCGAAGAGGGCGGGTGAATCTCACCGATAAGGTCTAAACCCCATTGTGAGAAAGGCCAAAGATCTCGTGCACTGTAGCGGATGGCTAGGAGTATGTTGAAGATTGGCATATTGTTGACACATAACACAACGCTTAACATATTTGTAGCATCGTTATTAAGAGTAGGCCAATAATAGCCTAGGCGAAGGATCTGTTTGGCCATGGCTGTGCCACTAAAATGTCCACCACAAATACTTGTCATGGACTTGTTGGATGGTATAGGTAACCTCCGCGCATCGAAGGAGGATGCCATCAAAGCCACATTTATAGAGGAGTCCCCCCATGACGACATAACGAGAAACACTTTTAAGAAAAGCATGTTTGCCATTACTAGTAAGGTCAGGTGGGAGAACAGAGGTTGTAAGGTAGTCGTGAAATTGGTGATACTAGGTATCCTACAAATTAGCAGACACATTATTTATCATACAAACATCCGGGGCTGAGTAAGATGGGGCAAAGAGTTGTTGGACCAAGACGAATATGTCAGAGTCAGTTGGTGAGGCAGGAATTTGCAAGGCTAAGCAAGCCATAGTATCCGTAAATTTGTTAGTGGAGCGGGGAATGGTTTGGATAGAATAATGAGTAAAAAAGGTCAAAAGTGAATCCATGTAATGTTTGTACTTTTGAAGTTCCTCATTTTTACATTGGTCAATGCCCATAACTTGATTGACTACCAATTGAGAGTCGCCAAAAATATTGATAGATTTGACACATAAGTGTAACGCAACCTGGAGACCCAAAACAAGGGCCTCGTATTCCGCTGTATTATTAGTGCAGGGAAATCAAGCCGGAATGAAAGAGGCATAGGCTCAAAGATCAAGAGGAATGAGAACAACGCCGGCTCCTCCACCATGCTGGCATTTGGATCCATCGAAAAGAGGGTCATTGGATACGACTCCTCACCGAGTGAGAGAGTGGCGATGAGTTCATCGGGAAATTAAAATTGGTAAATTGTTCCCTGTAAAGGGGCTTCGTGAAGTTGGTCTGCGATAGTTTTTCCTTTGATTGACTTCGGTGTACAAACTCAAGGTCGAGGTCAGCGAGGAGCATAAGTCATCAGTGATGTGTTGGTTTAGATAGGTTTGACGTACATATAATGGATGGGGTCCGCGTTGGTGATGACAAAAGTTTTGTGATTCAGGAGGTAGTGTCGGAGTTTGGTGGCCATGAATGATAGGGCTAGGCACAACTTTTCTACATGTGTATACCTAGTCTCATAATCCACGAGAGTACGACTTATGTAATAAATGGCTTGTTCTCGATGCTCGGAGTCACGATGTGTGAGCATGGCTCCTATAGCATGGTCGGCAAGAAAGGTAAAGGTAAAAAGACAATTGTCTGAGGTGGGATAAGCATGGGTGGCTGCAAGAGATAGGCTTTAAGAGCCTCAAAGGCTTGGTGGCACTCTTCACTCCATTGAAAGACAATGTCTTTTTTAAGGAGATGATGGAAAGGTTGACATCAATCTGAGAGTTGTGAGATGAAACGCCGGATAGATTGGATTTTTCCCTGCAAACTATGCAATTGTTTGAGGTTAGTGGGTGGGGGCATTTCTAGGATAGCTTTGACTTTAGCTGGATTGACCTCGATGCCATGTAAAGAGACGATGAAACCAAGGAGTTTTCCTGAAAGGGCACCAAAGACACATTTCTTTGGTTGAAGACGTACACAATATTGTAACAGGTGATCGAAAATAATGGTTAGAACATCGAGATGTTCACTGCGATGTTTAGATTTGCCAAGAAGATCATCGACATAATCTTCAAGGATAGTGTGCATAATGTCATGAAAAATGTAATTCATAGCCCACTGATAGGTCGCACCAGCATTCTTAAGGCCAAATGGCATGACACGATAGCAGAAGGTTCCCCAAGGAGTTATGAAGGCGGTTTTATGTTGATCGGCCGGGGCTACCAAAATTTGATTGTATCCCGAGAAGCCATCCATGAGAGAAAGCATCTCATGGCCCGCAGTGAGATCAACAAGTTGATCAATACTTGGGAGGGGGAAGTCATCCTTTGGGCAAGCGAGGTTAAGGTCCCAAATCTGTACATATCCGAAGTCCCCTTGTTGCTTTAGTAACAGGTACGATGTTAGAAATCCATTGAGGATAGTCAATAGGTAAGATGAAGGAAACAGAAAGGAGTCGTTGAAGCTCTTCTTTGACCAAGAGGGCAATGCATGGATGCATTTTTCTCAGTTTTTGTTTAACTGGTTTGGCATCGGGTTTTAAGGTAATGTTATGGACAGCAATGTCAGGATCAATTCCTGGCATGTCAGTGTAGGACCAAGCGAAAGCTTGGTTGCGGGCACGGAGGAAGGTAATGAAGGCAGTTTGTTCTGATGCGGTAAGAGATTGTCTGATCTTCACAATGTGAGGATCGTCCTCGGTGTGGATGTTGATTTCTATAGTCGACTCATTCAACATGGTTTGAGTTTCAGATGGTAAGGCGCGTTGAATATAAGAGTCGTCCGCACCAAGGTAAGTGAGGATGGATTCGTCATCCTGGCACTCAACAACATTAATGAAGGAGAATCCTCTTCGATCATGTCCGGATACGTAACGGGGAAGAGAAGATGGGTCCTCATTATCGCATTGATAAGTGAGAGGACCCGGTGAAGATAGCGTTTATGAAAAAAAAAAAAAGTTAGGAGGGATAGATTTAGGGTCTATCGACTCTGTGGGTGATGATGGAAAAATGGGTGATGATGGTTCGAAAGGAGTGACGTCGTCATCTTCCCGAATACAACCGACACGAGGTTTCTTTGGTGTAAGTGTTTCAGGAAATCCAAGACCACTACGATCTTTGTGTTTGCGTGTAGTCACAGGAATGATTGTATGTCGGCCTTGTTCATAAAGACCAAAACCAAAACCTTTCCAAGCACAGTGAGTCAAGAAGGTGAGGCGAAACGACGATTTGTCAGGTATTAAAAATCAGATTGGAAGGGAACCACACCAAGGGGAGGTTCAGGGGTAACGAAGGATGCGTCGACACCCCCATACGTTAGGTTGGTGCGGCAATTAGGTGGTCCGTAGGAGATTACCTCCCCCACACGACGGTCGTAGGTAGGATGCGCATGTAACTGCCTCAGTACTTCGTGGGGTATGGAAAGAGATAACATTATATAGGCGATACTCCCCCAGCGTAAGGTGTTGAAAAACATCTACTAAGGGGTCTGAGGTTGGGATGTTGTCTGCGGGAAAGGAAGTGGTATTTGCGATGGCGGTTTCATTGGTTGAAGGTGTAGGTGCGGTTGAGGTGGATGGTAGAGGTGTGGTTGAAGTGGATGGTTGGGTTGGATGAATGGGTGTCTTGACTGGTACAAGCACATCATTAGGGTGATTTAACATATTGCATGTGTCAAGGGGGAGGATTAGCTTTTACGGTGTTGGACTTCCCCTTGTACTTAAATTTTATGCATCTATGTAAGGTGGAGGGAATGCATCCCATAGCCCAGATCCAAGGGTGGCCTAACAACATGTTGTATTGGAATTAGCCCTCAAGGACATAGAAGAGTTTGGGTAAGGTATGTGGCCCTACATGAATGTTAAGGATCACAGTGCCTAAGGTAGAAGTAATAGATCGTTGAATGAACGCAGATGGTGGGGTTGGCACATATGCACAGAGGGGATATTCATTTGTTGGAAGGCTTTGGAAGAGATGATGTTTAGGCTAGTGCCTCCGTCAATCATAACATGAGGTACGCAGATGTCCCTGACGACGCTTTGAGATGAAAAGAGCGGGTCGGGATCTTCTACACCAAAGTCAACAATTTCATCTTGAGAAACCTGAGCAAAGAGCGGTTTGTTGTATAAGGATGGAAGTGATAGATTATTTGGTGAGAGAAACAACGTGGTTGGGTGTTAAGATAGAGGTAACGGAAAGGTTTCGTTAGGTAAGACCTCTATCCTCAAGGATTTCAACGAAAGCTTGTCGATGAGATTCAGAGGTCTGAATGAGATCGACAAAGTGTCATTTTTACAGGTGATTGGTGAAGCTGTTTGATCATGGTTCAATGGGAAACTCCATCAGAGACGGGGTAGGCAGGTCCACGAATAACCACTTTAGGTGGTGGTGTGATCGGGATGGTGGATGGAGAAAGAGAGGCCACAGGTGTGCTTTCTTTAGCTTTCCCATTGTTTTTCTACCCTCGAGTAGCAAC
The DNA here is from genome assembly GCA_018340775.1 of Taxus wallichiana var. yunnanensis. Taxonomy (NCBI): domain Eukaryota; kingdom Viridiplantae; phylum Streptophyta; class Pinopsida; order Cupressales; family Taxaceae; genus Taxus; species Taxus wallichiana. Next base: position 944,970,064 of record CM031240.1, read on the forward strand.
ACTAATCATGTTGATCTCGTGAACACGAGAGGAGGAAGATGGTAGGGATAAGTCATGGTCTTCGAGAGGTGGGGTTGTAATAATGATAGATCTTGGTGAGGAGGGGACAGGTGGTATAGGAGAGGGGATTGAAGCTAAAGGTTTCTCCCTTCATAAATTGTCTTTCTTAACCTTTTTATCCGAGAGAGGTGACTGACGAAGTATGGCTTTCAATGCTTTGCATCCCTCTACATCATGTCTTGGTGTGCGGTGGTAAGCGCAGATTTTAGACTCATCATAACCTATAGGTCGAGGTTTAGATGGATCATAGGGTCTAAGTGGGGGTAGGGAAATGGTCGCATTCTCCACCAACATAGCAAGGATTTTGGCATAAGACCCTTTGAGCGGGTCAAAGTCAGAGGAAGATGAGGCTATTGACTGGGTAGGTTTTGGTAATGACTGGGTATGGTTGATTTGTATGGGTGGCGGCTTAGCCAAGGGGTTTTGATAATTGGGTTTAACTAAACGTGGCCTCTTTGGCGCAGAAGTTATGTTTAGCTGGTCAGATGACGTGGTAGTAGAAAACAACCACGGAGAAAGAGGAGTGATAGTAAACAAATCCTTTGATGATGGAGTTTGTTTAGGGTTGATAGGTGGACAGGATACTTGGGGTGACGGTGTTGATATACCCGTGGATCTTTGTATGGGTGCAGAAGGTGTAGGTCATTTTAAAGAAAACGCAGGAGGTATGATGTATTGATGCAAGGTGGAGGGATGAGGTCCCAATATAGAAGGTAGGTGTGACAGCGATGGTTTTAGTTGTGATAGAGGCATAGGTTGGACTTGAGGAGATTGGGTCTGTCTCCTAAGTGGATGGACGGCTTTACTTTTGGATAAATCTAACCGTTTAGGTGGGTGTGTTAGACTGGGTATTGGTGAGGTCCCAAGCATAGGGGAAGGTTTGGTTAGGTCAATAGAGGTGGATGAGGTATTTGGTAGAGATGAGGGGGGTGAAGATGAGGACATAGGCATTTTGAGCTTTTGTAAACACTTCGGGTATATGGTAGAGGCGTCTGGATCGGTCATCTGCATTTGAGTAGAATATGGTGTACTCAAACATTCCCATAGGACTCGTCTATCTTCTGAGGGGTGACAATCCTCACGTGTGAATAGGAACTTTTGTATGGAAGAAAGGTGGGTTGTGATTCTACGGTTCATTATCAGGTGTTAAGAGGTCAACCGGTCGCTGAAAATATTTAGGTGATGAAGAACTAATAGGTAGGAGGGCATGTTTGAGAGGATCCGTCATGATTAAAGAATTTGGTGATGTCGGTTCAAGGGGTTTCTCGTCTAAGGATGACGAAAAAAGTGGCGAGCCTTCCTCTTGTACAGCAAGAGTGGTAGAAGGAGATGTTTGGGAAATAGATAAGTTAGATAACATCCGCTCACAGTCTTGTAGAGATGTGGTGTAAGAAGGCTCATCTGTGAGAAGAGAACTCTGGGTGGTTAATTCCTTTATGGGTAAAGGAATGGCAAGGATTTTGTCTTGCCTTGTTGGTGGTGAAGGGGGTTTGGGTCCCTGCGTTAGTGAAGAGGCTTGATTTAGAATTTCCTCGATAGAAGCTTTTGGTTGGGAGTCGAAGACTGCATGGATTTTATGAACACTCTCCTCGGCTAAGATATCCCTGGTTTATGTTTCTTTGTTAGATGAGTGGTTCGGGAATGGTTTGTTGAATATTTTCAAATTTCAATTAGCAGGGGCATTAGGATTATTGAGGGTTATATCACTGCATCAACCATTTCCTGCAGATGTTTTTCAACATCTTCATAGTTTTCATGACTGTGTCCCTTCACGCGGTGGAAATTTACGAAGTCATTTTCTTTGTACCAAGAAGGTATAGCGCGGGTGGAATCAAACCCGGAGTGAGGTTTAACAGGAGGCAAGGTAATAGCTCCTGCTTTGAGTAATTTTTCTAACATGACACCATAAGTTTCTCCCAAGGGAGTGTAATTGATGGGCTCGGCTTTATACTTATAGGTGGTTTTTGGCGGGGTATTAGACGGTGCTTGGGATTTGACCATCACCGCATGGACAGCTCCTTTTGATTTCGAAGCAGTCGATGCGTGAGAATTGGTGGTGTTGGGTTTGTTGGTGGAGTCTTGGGTTCTAAATTAGGTTTTTGTTGCGCAACCGCATTTCTCTTCCTCTAAGGCTCGAATTTCTAGTTTCTGAGCCATAGTAAAGGCCTCATCAAAGGTGCAGAAAGTTTGAATTTGGAGGGTAGGAGAAATGTTTTTAGCGCAGGCCTGCGTAAAGAGTTTGATAAGTTCGGCCTGAGGCAAGGCATAAGTAAGTTGGTTGATAAGGCCCCGCCATCGTCCAATGAAATCTGTGATAGATTCGTCTTTAAATTGTCGGATGGCATAGAGGTTGGTGATAGATGCTTTCTTGGCAATGTTAATGGAGAAATGATCCAAGAAATATTGGGCTAATTGGTTAAAAGAGAAGATTGAGTGCTGGGTTAAAGCACTGTACCACTCTAAGGCAGGTCCTGATAAGGACATGGGAAAGGTGCGGAGTAGTAAGGCATCGTCATGAGCATCGAAAGGCATGTCTAAATGATCACAAGTGTTGTTGAGGATCCTCCTTACTATTAAAACGAGTAAATTTTGGTAATTCCCATTGAGGAGGATATGAATGAAGGGGGACAGAAGGGTGAATAGGCTCCCGACAAACTTGCTCGTATGTCAGGTGCTATGGCTTCCTGAAACAGAAGCCTCTAGATTTTGCATCTTGTCCATCATTTGTTTGATTAAATCAGTGGTTGGATGAGATGATGGTGTGGTTGCCGTAAACGGAGGAGGATTGGGCCAAGGGCCACCACTAGACAATGGTGGGGTTAAATGTTGATAAGGTATTGAGGATGAATATGTTGAGGCGACCGAATAGGGATGTCCTATATAAGATGTTGAAGTCACTAGGATACGTGTGTGGAAATGAAAAGGTGGGCGGAGCTTGAGAAGGAAAGCTTGTGTGGATAGGTGGCAGAGAGAAAGTTATGAAAGGAGCAGTCTACGAGAGACGAGGTAGGAGCAGTCGGTGGTAATGATATGTTGGGCCCTAGATTAACCAAAGGAAAGCCAATCTATGCCGTATGAACCCCGAAGCCACTGAGTTGGGAGACGGGGCTAAGGATGAAGAAGGCAAGGCGGAGTTATCAGGTGGAGAAGGAGCTAAATGAGCAGCTATACTAATAGGCATGCCAATAAGGAGTTGACCATCGGGTGTACGGTCGGGGACATGAGACAAATAGTATTGTACAGTGCTAGGATTAGCATCCAAAAATTTCACAAATTCCTTATCTCCTACAGGGATTTTGGGAACCTCGCTGGTGTCCGTAGGATTCCCCACAGGATGTGAAGGGGGTGATTCAGGCAAAGGCACAGAGCAGGCATGTGAAACCATGGTTGTAGCTTGTTTCAAGTGATAACAACCATGGACAAGAGTACACAGTAGGGATGCAATCTATCGAGAATGCAGTGAACAAAATGTTGGAATTGGTAGGTTGCTGGTTTTGGGGAACTATGAAAGACAGTAACCAATATCGATCAGGTAACCGATGTCAGTCAGACTGTAGCCATCGTCAGTAAGTTAACCAATGTCGGTATAATAGGACTAGTGTAAGAAGCTGTAAGAAGTTGCTTATTTGGGGTTAACGATGCTTAGTATGCCTACCCAACTATTCTAAAGT
>CM031240.1:944973894-945072737 GCA_018340775.1 Taxus wallichiana var. yunnanensis
TAGTTTCCTTTTATATCAATAATTAGAAATTAAACCCATCAAACAACAAATTGCTTTCCACCTTTATCATCATCAAACATACATCCATTATGTCTACCCTTTCCTTACCACTATCATGCATGTACTATAAAACATCTTAACCATGACCCATATCATCATTCATTGCACAAATTAATGAATTACAACCTAACTCACTTCACCCATACCTAAAGGACCTAGTCTCAATCCATGCCTAGACCACAACCTGACTCAACTATGCCTAAAACTTGACTCAATCCATGCCTAGACCACAACCTAACTCCACCATGCCTAAAACCTGACTCAATCCATGCCTAGACCATAACCTGACTCAACCATGCCTACAACCTAACTCCACCATGCCTAAAACCTGACTTAATCCATGCCTAGACCACAACCTAACTCCACCATGCCTGAAACCTGACTCAATCCATGCCTAGACCACAACCTGACTCAACCATGCCTACAACCTAACTCCACCATGCCTAAAACTCCGACTCGATCTATGCCTAGACCTCAATATATGCCTAGACCACAACCTAACTCGATTCATGCCTATGACCTGACTCTATTATGCCTACACTACTTAATTTTCACAACATCTACATATCAACATAACAAGATAACCACAACCATGTATACACATAATGACCATAATCATCATCATCTCTATAAATAAAAATATCCAAACATGTGTCTCCATATACATAATCTCAAATATCTTCAGCACGTAGGCCGGTACATATAATCAAATCTCTCAAAAATCTCATATACAGCCTCACCATCTTCGGCACGTAGGTCGGTATATGATCAAAAATATACAAAACTCTCGTACATCCTCACTCTCCTCGGCACGCAGGCCGGTATATATCAAAAAATGAATCAAATACATCAAAATAAAGGGATGTGCATCAGGCATCATCCTGCTGACATCCTCCATATCAGTGTCTCCTACCTCCTCCTTGCCTCTCTCAGTGGTGGCACGATAACCTCTCACCGCCCGTCATAAGTCACGGTTGGGCCCCCTTTGGTACATCACATAGTGGCCTGTTCTCATGAGCTGGTGGCCTCGCCACGATCTGCCTCGGGGCTTGATGGCCCCTGTGCTCTCCACAATGTGAGTAAGGGATCTGGTCCACTCACTCGAGGCTGTTGTGCCATGTACTCTCCATAAGATAGAAAATCTATCTCCGAGCCGCTATCCATCGATGATCCGATAATATTTGGCTCACTCTGGGCATCCAGTAACGGGATAGGGGCACTTGTTTGTGGTGGCCCCATCGGCCTCTGCCCACACTGCCCTCCTAGGACCACTATCTCGCCCTACACCGTGAAGGCTGGGACCCATCCCGGTGGCTTCATGGAGGTGCCATCGGCCTCGCACTCCCGTGTCTTGTACTGCGCTGTAATGCCTAAATTTGTGCTCTCATGCAAAGGTGGCCAACCGGCCCTAAAACTCAGTAACTCCGCACTCCGTAGGGTGGCTACTTGCTCCTCATCTCCATCTCCGTCTCCCACCTCAAGGCATCTCAGGCCTATAGTTGGCCACTCGCGCGCATGCAATGTAGCCACCTCTTCCTCCAAAGTCGCTAACTACCCTATACCATCCCCAATTTGGGTAATCGTGGTCACCACTTGCCCTTCTTTTATAGAGTGTCTCTCCACACAATGATGGTGGCTAATCATTTTACCCCACTGGGAGGTACTACTCGTAGATGGGCTGCCCACCACTGTCTATACATGTCTGTCACTCTGGCATCATCAATCCACCGATCTGTCACCCGCTCCTCCTGCCTGGGCCGACGCCGGCTGCCCATGGTAAAGGTAATGGCCTCTCCACATCATCCCTCATGTACTATGGGAAGGGTGGGGGTATATCCTAATAGGCGGCCGACTGAATCGCTCCCAACCTGATCAATCGGGATCATCTCGTGCTCCCCTACATGAGGCCCCTCTGTCCACCTATAAATCTATAATCCCGCCAGCTCCTCTGCCATCCCTCTGTATGAGGGATACCCCACATACGGTCTCTAGATAATGTCTACACCAGACAATCCCTCTAATAACCACCGATAATATGCTACATCATGAATAGCTCGGTCTGCTCGACGCTCTCCAATAGTAGGCACCCAGCGCCTGTAACCCACTCGCACCAAACCCGGCTCGAATGCATCAGCCCGGGGCATGCCGATTGACAAACACACACAATGTGCTCGTAGGCCCAACAATGAAGAAAAAAGGTGCAATGTAGGTTGAACCTGCGAAGCTGCCCATACACCCATAGCTCTCTGTATAATTGTGTTAGGAATGCCGGCACCCATGCAAGCGCAGTCCAGGTCCATCACCATGTCATGTAACACTCCCATCAGTGATCGTGGGAACCTCCCACCTCTACATCTGGTAGTGTGAAACAACATACTACCTCCATCAGTAATACTACTAGCCTCGTCTCCTCTGGACGGGCCTGGTACATCTCACCATAGCTCATGTTGGCACTGTGGAATGTCATCTCCACCAGTCCCTCACCAAACACTGTCATCATCAACTCCTCGGATGCCTCTGAGGAAATCGAATATACCTATGTACTCAATATAGGTAACCACGGGATCATGTACACGTCCTCCAGGGTGATCTGCCATCATCTCCCCGTCAGCGGGTGGAACGTGTTGGTCGTTGAATCCCATATATCAATAAGAGCGACCATCAAACTCGACTTTTGGACTACATGTCAATAGTGTTAGACCCCAATATGGCCCACATTTGTCACATGTCTCCACTCCTCGATTGTCACCACCCCACGAACCGTCAAGAGCGGGGTGGTACCTGTCTCTCATCCGCACTGGGCTCTCGTCTCGCATCTAACAACACAATTACATTATTAAAACTCGACCATACCTATCCTTACCCATACCCACCACCTATTTACCCATCTACTCCTACCCATTCGACCTCACCTATCTACCCATACCCCCAACCCTTACCAACTCAACTTTACCTATTTTCCCTTCCAACCTACCAACCACCCTACCCTAACCTCCCTACCTACCCAACTTTGTGGGACCGGTTGTTCTACTCACCCACCACCTACCCAACCCCATGTCACACCACCTCTTTACATACACTCCCGACATTACCTATTTACCCACAAGTTTCAACACTTGGCCCCTAATCGCCTAACCCTTACCTAGGTTTTCTACCCTTTGAGTGCGCCGGTCCTCCCAAACCGACCATGGTTTACCACAATCGGCATCACCACCTAATCGTCGTGATCGATTCTCGGCTATACCCAACCAACACCGATGCACCATTGACCACCGTTGGTCATCATGCGCATGACCGACGCATGACAACGAGCCATGGATATACCTATTTTGTCTCCATCTCTCCCCTCCCCACCCCCATTCTTACCTACAACCCTTCCCACCCAACATACTACCTATTCCTACCCTCCCCGTCCTCTTTTATCCAATTTCCCCCTAACATTTAAATTTCATTTCCCCCAAACCCATCTTCCCCCACCCAAATTTCTATCCATTTATCTAAACACAACAAACATAGAGGGATATTAAATCTTACCTCATCACACTACCGCCGCCGTGGTGGCACGTCGGCTGCACCGGTGGTCCACTCGATCCCTCTCCTACCTCTGCCATCACCGAATGACCTCTCGCTCTCTAACCAATCCAATCGATCCAATCTAGCTCGTGGATCCACCTATCGACCAACTATCACCAGCCACGTGGCTCGCCAACTCAGTCCTCGTCTCCCTTTGTCACTTTCCACCTTTTCCTCTTTCTCCTGTCATTTTCTCCTATTTGGAAAATGACAAATGATTCCGTAAAACATGGAATTTTTCTTTTTATAACCTACCTAACTTGACCGGTGACGGTTTGACCTTGACCAACATCGGTTCACAGTGCCTAGCTTACCGAGGTCGATCCATAGCAACCAGCATTGGTTCCTTGAAACCGTCATCGGTTTACCTGCTTAGTCTTTTTCCTACCCCCTACCCCCACTTTTTGACCTAAATCCTACCTACCTCACCCAAAGCCTCACTGGGACACTTCCCTTTGTCTTTGTGACCTTCTCATTGACCCCTCACCACGTCCCCAGTCGGGAACTCATTATTTTTCCCATCCCTCGGCCCTATCTGTGCCGTGACCTAGATTTTGGGACCTGGAATGTTGCTAGTGACCTTTGACCTCCTGTGTTCGCTATACCTTGTGGTAATATTACCTGTGTTGATGGACATACTGACCTTACCTTGCCTCTTACCGTGACCGCTTATCTTGACCCAATCCTTGGGTGTGCGAAACAAACCTAAACATTCTGCTTTTTGCTGCGTCCACGTTTCTGACCATATCCTATACCTTGGATACCATAATCACTTCAACCTTGTTTGGATAAACCTATCAACCTTAGACAATGTAGAGTTTGCTTACTCTTCAACGATACCGTCTTTGCAGTTTATACATGTGTGCGTGCGTTTGATTGTTACTACCTTTGACCCTGACCCATTACCTAGATTACCCGAGTAGACCTTTTTCCTTTTTTCCCCCATTACCCACCTTCCTCTTCATCACATTCACCTTTTATCAAACCACTCACCGATTCTGCCTTCTACCTTGTCAGTTCTGGTTTGAGGGGATCACCTTCACCCACACATGGGGCAACCACATCTTATTTTTGTCAGCGTCGCTTACCAATACAAGCTACGCAACAAAAAGGGGCAAAATGTAGACACCAAAATTGGGTCACACTCCCCTTGGTCCCTCATCAAACAAACACCTTGAACACATTCACCTAACCATGGCCCCTTTCATCTCACTCTAATATTAATTTAATTAAATTAATTCATTATCCTCACAATATTTGTTATTTAAATATCCTAATTGAGATAATAACCTCATATCTACCTCACCCATACACATCATCTAGCCACCTCACCCTAAGACCTATTCTTAGTATGTTGCCATAACTAACTAAGACCTACCAAAAACCTAAAAATCAAAGCCTACATTCCCTCTAACCACATTCCCACGCATTAGAAGGAAGCTTCCATTCTAATCCATGGAGCAAAAACAAACGAGATCCCAGAAAATCAAGGGGATCTGCCTAGTTTAGTAAACCTAGGAAATCCCACCCTAACCGATGTTGGTTACCCTAAACCGCCACCGGTCAACCAGGAACCGCCATTGGTTACCATTTAACCCCCAAAACAACCTTATTTCGAGGTTGGCACATTTCTAAGAGATGGACACATCTTTTGAGAACAAGAGATGAAACTAGAGCTGCATGTAAGCAAAATGAGCATTTGTACATGCATCAGAGCGCCCATAGCTAGCATCAAAAGCACCCACAGCCATCTTCCTTCATGGGAGCATCCGGGAAGCATCAACACCACATCAAGTTCCTTCCATTTGATCACCCGCCATTGCTAACCAGACATCAAGCTCATACAAATAGTAAGTGCTTTATTAACCAACACTTGTCCATTTATCATTTGGTAGATTCTTTTACTTTTGTTATTAGTTTCTGCTCCCATTTCCATTCCCCCACCATCTACCTCCATACAAACTAGACCATTCCTTCACCCACACCATTAAACTTCCCATATCCGGATCTTAATCATCCCTGTGCATATCTAAGACCCCCACGAACCTTGCCATTGCCCTTCCATTTTCACCTAGCCTCAGATCTATCACCTGACCAAGTTTTTATTGAGCTTCTTGTATCCCGACCATACCGACGCCGGTTACCCACAATCGTTGTTGGTTAACCTAAACCGACACCGGTCATACTAGATCGATGTCGGTCTCTATGTTTTGACCAAAACCAATAACAAAGCTTCCACTCTCTACCCAATACCCAAAATGGCCCAAAACCTGACCCTAACCAATACCTACGTACTGACAGACCTTGACCTTTAGATTCAGTCATAGCTTAGCCTATTGTGAACGAATTTGCTTATTGTAGATGAATGAGATACCTAAATCATTTTAACTATAGTAGGATTTCCTTTATTGTTAGCATTAAGTTGTTTTAAATAGTGGATTGATAGCCGTCTAGGAAGTATCACACTTCCCAGATCTAGCATCTGCCATAGGCCAGTTCACTGCGTATCTGCTTTAACTTTCATTTAGTGGTCTTATTTTCCATTTTAGGTAGTTCCTCCAAGCAAAAAGGAAGCTCTCACGATCAGCTATGGATCAAGAAGTCATACGCGCAATACGACCTACAACCAACATTCTAATAGGTATTACTCCTAGCCCTTTACCCTTATCTGCTTTGTCAACATTCAAAGAAACGCTCTAGAATCGGTGTGAAGCAGATCGACCTCGACTTGATCACCCAGAGTGAACTTGTGATCCGAGAGTTGCACTACATCTCAAACTCCATGTAGTTATAGTGAGTGTGTGTAGAAATGGTGTCCTAAGATGCCCTTATGAAAGTTGTACTTGATAGCAGTGTATCTAGAACGTAACAATGTAGTAGAATGTGTGGATTGAATAAAATGAACTTCCCCTTCCTATTCAAAGTGTATGTAACCTTTGTCCCTTGAATAGATGATAAACGGATGCATTTAGTGCTCTTTAGTGCCTTTGGATGCAAGCTTAGGTGATGATAGTATATGCTTAGTTCTTGGTCCCTCATTTTGAAAACATAACTATGTATTTATATGATTCCCTTGTTTGAATTTCATAATTGACAACTAGAAGGCTGACCCATAAGTGAAAAAGATGCCCAAAAGATAAAAGAGAGCCAAAAGAAGCGAGTGAGATAATAAAGGGTCAGGAGTGCCTTTGGGGAACATTGTTGTCTGCTAAGCGCTAGTGTCTAAAGCAATAAAATATAAAAAAGTAAAGTATCGACTTGTAGAGTATACGAGACCAAAGAGAAAGAAAGAAACAAAAAAGAGGCCAAAGATAGTTGTCAACCACTAGTTTCCTTGCTTAGGAATCATGTAAATGTTAGTATGCTTATAAGACCTAAAAATATACCCAAATGCGTGATTTTATGTCTACATTTGCCCCCACTTTATGTTGTTGAGTGAATACTCGATAACATAAAATAAATAGAAGATGCGTACATAATAACCATGTAGATCGTGCGGCGAAATGCATGTTGAGTGGACAAGTGAAGTGTGGAATGATGCAAAGTGAAGCATGGAGATTAGGAAAGGAAAGTGACCTAGGGGTGAAGCGTATGTGTAGAGTTGTACATGTTGTTGTAGGTCACTTCTTGTTGCGTATTAAGGACGCACCTGCAAAAGAAGAGCGAAAGAGTAGTTAAAGTCTTGTATATGATAAATTTGTGTAAAGTATGCATAAGTACGTAAAAGTGTGTAAAAATATGTGAAAAAATAAAGTGTGCACTCGCTATGTAAGAGTGTAAAGGATAGAAAAAGTGTCCTAGAATGCTTTGTGAAGAATGAGTTTTGGGGCGATCTCGTACCCGATAGCGAGTTTTTTAGGTGATCTCACACCAGATAGTAAGTGTTGGGACAAAGGTCTAGTGTTACTCTCTTTCCATGACTCTGCTTGATAACCACCATCAGCAGATGGTATGTCCCTGATTTATTCATGTTATCTTGATTATTTTGAATTAGTTGAGTTGTACCGATTGAAGGAGATAAAATGCATTCTACTATTGGAGGATTGTGCTTGTAATGTAAAAACTACTCTGAAGACTTACGTGAATTGTGCTGATATGAGAATATGATTGTATCTACCCTAAGGACATTAGTGCCCATGGGAGTTTAGGAGTGCCCATGCGCTAGTGTATAAGTATGGGCGATGGTTTCTATGTTGCGATGAGAACCAAAGTCAAATTTTGGGTCATTTTGTAACGTGTTCTGTTCTATTCCTATATTGTGTAAATGTGATGCAGCTGCTTCCGAGTTGTTATAGGTGTGATTTGTTCACTCAATGTATGCCCCCTCGTTTGGGGTACATGCGACGGCATTGTAGGAGTGTGCGGCCCAAAAGAGAGGATATGATGCTATGTTGTATCATTATCCCTACAGGGGGAGGGGATGTGTATGGTAGTGAAACCAAGGCACGTGAAAACAAAGTGGCTAGTAACATGTGTTAGTAGATAATGTAGCAAACATGCAATAAAAGCAAACGTAATCAAGTAAGTGTGCATATAAAGTAGACCAGTGAAAATAAGGTTTCATACATGGGACATCACTCACAAAGGTGTCACAAGATAGTCAAAATAAGCGACCAAAAACATACAATGAGCATATAAGACATGGGGTATAGATTTCCATGAAACAATAACATACAATGGAAAACAATGTCAAGAAAAACATATGTGTTGTGTCAGACTTATAGTTGTGCTTGTATTTGTTGTTGTAGGCTACTTCTTGTTGTGTATTAAGGATGAACCTGTAAAAGAAGAGCAAAAGAGTAGTCAAAGTCTTGTATATGATAAATATGTGTAAAGTATGCATAAGTACGTAAAAGTATGTAAAAGTGTGTGAAAAAGGAAAGTGTGCACTTGATATGTAAGAGTGTAAAGGATATAAAAAGTGTCTTGAAACACTGTGAAGAATGAGTTTTTGGGTGATCTCACGCCAACAATTTTCTTTTGGGGTGATCTAATGCTAATCACGTGTTTTTTGGGCAATCTCACGCCAAGTTCAAGTTTTTTAGGCGATCTCATGCCAAAGAGGAAGTGTTGGGGAGATAGGTCTAGTGTTACTCTCCTTACACGACTCTTCGTAATAAGCACCATTGTAGATGGTACGTCCCTAATTTTTTCATATTGTCTCGATTGTTCTGAATTAGTTCCAAGTTATACCAATTAAAGGAGATATAACACATTTTGTTGCTGGAGGATTGTGCCTGTACTGTAAAAACTACTCTGAAGACTTATGTGAAGTGTGATGATCTGAGAAGATGACTTTATCTCGCCCCAAGAATTTAGCGCCCACGGAAGTTAGGAGCACCTACACGCTTAGTGTCCGAGTCCTAGGCACTAGTGTACTGTCTTTGTGTGACGAGGACCCAAGTCAGATTTTGGGTCATTCTCAAATTGTGTTCTTGTACTATGTAGATTTACATTATAGCTCTAAGTTGTTGTAGGGGTGATTTGTTCACCCAATGTATGCCCCCCTCGTTTGGGGTACATGTGACGACTGTAGGAGTGTGCGGCCCAAAAGAGAGGACTTGATGCTATGTTGTAATGTATCCTTACAGGGGGAGGGGATGTTTATGGTAGAAACCAAGGCACATGAAAACAAAGTGGCTAGTAACATGTGTCGGTAGATAATGTAAGAAACATGTAATAAAAGAAAATGTAATCAAGTGAGTGTGCGAAATAAAGTAGACCGTGAAAATAAGGTTTCATACATGGGACATCACTCACAATGTCACAAGACATTCAGTGGTCAAGCGACCCAACATACATATAATGAGATTTGATGTGGCTTGTGAGCTTACGCATGTGAACTTCTATTTTGCGGGTTAAAAGTTACATGTATCATTGACGATCAAGGAGTAATGCTATCGGTGATCAACATGAATTAATTGTGAAACTCTTGTGACACACCAAAGACCGGATCATGAGCTCTCGTGCGCATCACCGGTTCCCATAAGTGGTCTCCATCACCTGGCTCCGTGTCCCGCCTCATCTCTACTGTTAGAATTTACATTTCGCATAGTAACGACACTCTACCCAACTTGTTCATCACTCCTCCTGCCGCTTTCGAGGATCAGTTCAAATCAGATAAATATCAACTAAATCTCTTCATCTATTTCTTGTGCTTAGGGTTTCATACTTTAAATCTTAGTTTGCTTGTGTCATTTTTGTATTTTATCATTTATACATTAGTTACTCTGCAACATGCTTATATTTAATTAATTCAAATTAAATTAAATCAATTTTGTGAACCCCACTTGTGATCATACACTTGGATCCTCCTCCTTCTTTCATGGCTCTTAACAATACTTTAGTCTCCTTGCATCAATTGATTAAAATGCACCCACCTTGTAAAGATGTTCTCCAAAAAACCCTAAACACTATGTACCTCCCTAACAATATGTCACCCACTCAAGTAAGTGCCATTTTTGATGCCTATCTCGATGACTCTATCATGTCCTTAATCCTCCATCCAATCAACCCATCTTAAATTCCATTCGAGCTTTACATTGTTTATTTCAAGATAAAATTCAAGTTATGGAAATAATGATTACATCTCTAAAGTTGAAATTCAACATCTTAAGGACTCTTCTCAAGCTCATGCTTCTTTTTCTTTTACATCTCATCCTACTTCTATCTCTTCTACATGTGCTCATATCAGTGAACATCAAGTCTTACCACTACCGCACCTCTCAAGTTTGATTTCAATGTTAAACAACATGATATTCTTCCTCAACTCCTCACTCATCAATTTATCAACTTGCCAACTACTCATTGTTATCTTCCTTATCGACTTACCAAGTACATAGGTCTTCCATTTTGCAATTATCACATAATTAATGGACATAATGACAATGATTGTTATGCTTTAAAACAAAGAATTAAACACCTTGAGCATCAGGGTTTTATTTCATTTGCTTCACAACATTATGCTATTTGTTCATCTTCAATTGCAAAATCCCAAAGGGATCCTAAATCCGGTCCTTCCATGTCTAATGAGCATCATTCCATCGTTAATAATGTTCCTCCTTCGGTTAGTCAAGAGCCGCCTGTCCAACCCATTCCAAATAGTAATAAACCTCCTCTAAAAATAAAGCCATCTCCTCCTCTTTTCAAGCCTTCTACAACATTACCAATTCTAACTAAGCAACCTCCTCTAAAAATCATTCTATCCCCTCCTCCTCTCAAGTCTTCTACAACGTTATCAATCCCAAATAAGCTACCACCATTCAATATTCCTCCCCACGCTACTCCACTTCCATATCCAATTCTCTTTATCAAACAAGCTAATCCTTACATTGATGGTCGTGACACATCTCAAACTCCGCCACCATGACATGGTCCTTCTCACATCACCACATAGAACTCCATCACTCACATACTTGGGGGCATCGTAGTTTCTTCCCCCCTTCATTACTCTCAAAGTGTCTACTTCTATATTTCACGCTTTGCGCTTAATGTATAAATCTTTCCTAGCATTCACACATCCCCTTTAATACATATATCGTATCATCATTACCCCTATGATGCACTCTAGTTCCACATGGTTCATACTCAACTGTTGAGGGTCTAAATTTGAAATGAACCTCACCACATTCACTCTTCACACTCTATGTTTCACAATACATCTTTCTAGCATCGACTTTTCACAACACACCTATTTCCTCGATGATGCACTCTTGTTTAATGGTTCATTCTTGATTGTTGAGGGGTATTTTATAAATGAACCTCATTTAATACACATCCATCTCTTTGGGGAAGCTTGCTCTATCACATTCACACTTGTATTCCATTCCATCACACTCACACTTCACATTTGCATATCTTCGTTGCACTTACTCTTGCTTGCTTATACTACTTACATGTCACACTTTGCTTATTATGCTAGACGATACTCAAGTATGTAATTATCTTTCTATATATACACATATGTGTTCACTTGGTATTTTGAGGTGAATGCATATCTCATACAACTCTTCCACATTGTAATGATGCTCGACATTTGTATCCTTTACCATCCCACTCGAGGCTCTTGGGGAATCTACCTTTCCTACTCTCACACATTACATGTGTTATTATTTCATCATATACTACTTCTTATTCTTACTAGCACATTACTTTCCATTGATACATACATGCCTTGACATACTTTTTATCTTTCTAACATGCTAACATGTGCTTCATGTGCAACATTTGCTTTGCAAGACTATATTTACAATCATGGTTATCTGATACACTTTTCTTGCCATTGTTTTCTATTGTATGTTATTATTTACGGGTTATGCCCTATGTCTTGTTTGATCATTTGTATGCTTTTGACCACTTCGGCCTGATTGTCTTATGACATTGTGAGTGATGTCCCATGTTTGAAACTTGCTTTTCGCAACTGGTCATCTTGTTTGCACACTTTTGTTACACTACTTTCTATTGCATTTAGCTTTTTTATACTAACACATATTACTAGCCACATTTTTTTGCATGTGCCTTGGTTTATACCATGCACATCCCTACCCCCGCAGGATATCCATTTCAACACAACATTTAGGTCCTCTCTTTGGACCACATGCTCCTCCCATTCATCGCATGCACCCCAAATGAGGGGGCATACATTGGGTGAATAAATCACCCCTATAAAAATAGCTCATATCTATAGTTCACATAGCACCGTATATAAACAAACAACATTACATCGGTTACATAACAACCCATAATCTGACTTGGGTCCTCAACATACACATGACACTAACACCCAACATCGAAAGCAGTGCTTGGGCACCCATGTCCTCCACAAGTTAATGTCTTGGGTCACACACTCTTAGCTTATTAGATCAACACAGTCATGAAGTCTTCTTAGAGTAGCAATTTCATAGTTACGTAACACAATCCTCCGAATTCATGGAATACTTTATAATCTCCTTCAATTGATATAACTCGAATTAATTCGAACAATCTGGACAATAGGAACAGAACAAATCAGGACATACCATCTGTAGTGGTGCTTATTAGGAAGAGTCATGGATGGAGAGTAACACTATACCTCTCTCCCCACACAATTTCTCTTTAGTACGAGATCGCCCAAAACTTGTGCTTGGCATGAGATTGCCCAAAAAACTTGTACTTTAGTGTGAGATCACCCAAAAACTATCTCTTGGCGAGAGATCCAAAAACTCGCTCTTCCACAACATTTTAGGACACTTTTCTATCCCTTTACACTCTTTTACATCAAGTGCACACTTTCCTTTACTACTACTTTTACACACTTTTACATACTTTGCATACTTTGATTAATTTTTCATATACATGACTTTGACTACTCTTTGCTCTTCTTTTGCAGGTCTATCCTTAATACGCAACAAGAAGTAGCCTACAACAACAAAATACAAGCACAACAACATGTACAACATAATGCATACACTTCACCATAGGGTCACTTTCCTTTCCTAGTTTCCACACTTCACTTTTGCATCATTTCACCATGCTTCACTTGTCCACTTGGCACACATTTCGCCACACGTTCTACAAGATCATAAGGTACACATCTCTTATCTACTTTATGTTATCGAGTATTCACTCAACAACATAAAGTGGGGGCAAATGTAGACACAAAATCACACACTTGGGTACATTTATAGGTCCTAAAAGCATGTTAGCATTTACATGATTCCTAAGCAAGAAAACTAGTGATTGACAACTATCTTTGGCCTCTTTTATTTGTTTCTTATTTTCTCTTTGGTCTTACATACCCTACATCCTAGTCATAACTTTACTTGTTTATCTTTTATGGCTTCAGACACCAACGCCCAGCCAAGACAACAATCACCAAGGCGCTCATGTCTCTCTTGAGCGCCCCCAACCCTTTCTTACCTCTTACTCGTTATTTTTGGGTCTCTTTTATCTTTTGGGCATCTTTTTCACTTATGGGTCGACCTTCCAATTGTCAATTACAAAATTCAAACAAGAGAATCATATAAATACATAGTTATGTTTTCAAAATGAAAGGACCAAACATTAAACATTATTACCATCACCTAAGCTTTATTCAAAAGGACACTAAAAGCACTTCAAAACATCCATCTAGCATCCATTTAGGGACAAGGGACTACATACACATACACATAGGAAGGGGAAGCTCATTTTATTCCATCCACACATTCTACTACATCTTACATTCTAGCTACAACCCACTATTAAATACATCTTGCACAAGGGCATCCTAGGGTACAATTTCTACACACCACAAGAACTACATGGAGTTTGAGATATAGTAACGCTCTTGGTCAAGTTCACTCTCGGGGTAACCATCGGGGTTAGTCCGACTCCCCATTCTGCATCTTTTTTTAGATTTGATGTGGTTTGTGGGCTTGTGCAGTTAACGAACTGCTTTATAGGTTATAATTATCATCAGAGATCAAGGAGTGACTATCATGTGATTAACACGAAGTAATCAAGTAACACTCTTGCGATGACACTGTGAGACCGGATCCCGAGCTCAAAGCATAATCACCAACACTCGAAGTGGTCTCCAGATCTAATTCATTAATGCCATTGTCCCTTCTATTCGAGGCACTCATGTCGACCTCATTCTCATGACTACGTCACAAATTTATAGTGTGCAATAATTGATGATACTTTTGCCAAATTGTTCATCACTCCTCCTTACTCATATCAGCCAAATTACACGAATATCAACTAAGTCTCTTCATCTATCTCTCGTCTTAGGATTTCATAAATTAAATCTTAGTTTCGCTTGTGTCATTTATGTATTTTATCATTAATACATCAGTTACTCTACAATATACTTAGATTTAATTAATTCAAATTAAATTAAATCAATGACTCCTAGAAGTTGCTTTAGAATCATGCCACCGGGTTGTTTTATGCGGATCAAACAATCCTTTTGACCCCCGAAACAAGTCACTTTATATTTTATAATGCAAATCCACAAAGGAAAGCTAAATGCAAACAAAAAACACCACAAACTCTACATATTTATATCTTGTAAACCATGCGAGATGCTTCCCATATTCCTAACCTTAATGTCTTCAAAAATTATGTATAGGTAAAGGCCAACATCGAGAGGATAAGAGAGGATGCATACGATGGAAAACAATAATAACATATGCATTTACATGCATACTAAAAGCGTAAGAGGCTTTGGAGTCAGAGAATGATGTATGTACCCATACTGAGATAGTCCAACAATGCAATAAGAAGTAAGCGAAGGTACAATGTACCAAAAAGTTAGTAAATAAACATAGATCTCCAACACTATTATTCTAGAAAACCATCCATCACTAGGACTAACTTTATGACAAATTAAAATAATAATCTAAAATAAATAACTTAATAGAAAACTAAAATAAATTATCACAAACAAACTTATTTGTTAAAAAAATAACATCTATAAACATAATTATAAATCTTAAATAAAAACGAACCCTCATATGCCATTAAAAGAACCTTTAGGCCACATGCTGATTACTCCTTTTAATTCTTATATAACCAAAATATGGTTTCGTAAACATGGCATTAACTTGGGCCCCACTCCACATTTTAACTCCATGTCACGACCTACATGGCATTAACTTGGGGCCCCACTCCACATTTCAACTCCACGTCACGATCGACATGGCATTAACTTGGGCCCCACCCCACTTTTCAAAAACTATTGTGTACACTAAAATCTCAAGGCACAGAATATTAAAAAAAACACTTTATTTTTTAAAAATATTTTTGGGGGTTAAAAACACCTTTACTGCACGATTTAATCTCTTTTAATTTGACAATATAGACAGACGATTTCATCAAAGCGTTTGAATGAACAGATTAACTGTCAGTTTTCTTCGCAAAGTTTAGAATAGTCGGGAGCTTTCAACAGTGGAAATTCTCGTGCTGTCTAGCCATTGCCAAATTTATTCAGGTTTGGCCATTTTGGCGGTTTATCCAATTTTTAAAACAGAAATCAGAAGTCCATATTAGTTGTAAGGGTTCTTCATGCCTTCATTTCGGCGGGTCAGATGATTTTGTGTCTGGAATTTATAATTCATTTAATTAGATTTTAGTTTGCGGCAATGCATTTTTGTAGCGGCTACGCAGTTTGATTTGGTATGCCTGATATTTTTTGGCGGCATTTAGGGTTTACACTCAATTATTTGGGCTTCAAATGCCTTTTTTAGTGGATTTTGCATTCTAGTTAAGAAATCGCACCGCTTATTAATTCTAGTTGTGTTCAATGCATTATTTACAGTGGATATTACTCTTTGATTTGGCAGGTCCGATCAAAATAAATCGGTAGTATATTATTCAAGGGTAAAAACATTCTCAGCGAATTATATTATATAGGTTCCATTCTTTTTCTACAGATTTTGCAATTCAGCGTTCAATACATTTTCAGTGGATTTTGCTGCAGTGTGTTTGAAAGCGAAGCGCACTTTTTTGGTGGGGCGAGGAAAACATATTCAACATGGCTGATGAAATATTGTCACCTGAGGACACGCCTTCGTCTCCTATAAATCCAAATGTTACCGCAACTAGTGTTTATTCACTAGGGCAATCTATAATACCCGTCGTAAATAAACTGCAAGACATATTTGCACAGCTGGGCAGCTCTTCCACAATCGATTTGCCCCAAGTTGCTGTTATAGGCAGTCAGAGTAGTGGCAACTCCAGTGTTTTGGAAGCTCTTGTTGGGAGAGATTTTCTTCCCAGAGGTTCGGACATTTGCACGAGGAGACCTCTGGTTCTGCAGCTTGTTCAAACTCCACGGAGGACCGATGGATCGGAAGTTTCTGAATGGGGTGAATTTTTGCACCTCCCGGGCAAACGCTATACGGATTTTGGGACAATTCGTAAGGAGATCCAGGTAATGTGTATTTTTATGTTGTAATTTGACTGAGATTGAGCAATTTTCTTATCTAATGCTTTGAATTTGCTGGCTATTATTCATACTTGGAAAAACTTTGAAATTTGATTTCAAGAGGATTGGCATGTTTGTAGCGTCACAGTTATATCTAACTTTGATTAAACAATTTTACATGCAATTTTCCTTGAAGCTTATTTCTTTTTACAGATATATCTGCAAACATTTGCATTGTTTGTGTTTTTAAGACTCTGATTAGACTCATCAAGCATATTTTAGACTTAACCTTTAGCCAAATATAGCTCGTCAAAAAATTGGCATGACTTGGCCAATTTTTTGTTTTTATACAAATTTTAACATTAAATTATTTCTATAATTGATTATTGTATATTCTAAAGAATAATAACATCAATAATATAGACAGTTAACCAAAAATATAGATTAAATTAAGTCAAACATTTGCAAACCCATATTTCATAGTACTAATTGATTGATCCAACTAATTACAGTCGGGTGAAGTGGGTGAATAACTAAATTATTAATTGATCCAAACAAATAATGACGAATTTCAATTATCATTAAATATTTAAGTATTATAATAATTTTTCTAAATATCGCTTGTTCACGAGTTTTAAATGAGTCAGCTAAAATTATATGTTGAAAGAAACTCTGCTAGTGTTTTATAAAAATTGTGAATGGGCTAAGTCAAGACTATAAAACTTGTGGGGCCCTACCGAGTCCAGAACAATGTGAGTTTTTCAGAGACTTGCAGAGTCTCAATACCATGGATGTACTCCTTAGGATTGGCCTGCTTGCAGGGTCATGGATGTATCTAATGTCAATTAGACAATTTTTACATCGAATTTTCCTTGAAGCTTGTTTCTATTAGCAGATATGTCTGCAAACATTTGCATTTTGAGTGTTTTCATATACTTTCAAGATTTGTGGTGTGGATGTACTCCTTATGATGTACTGTGGTTATTACTGTGTAATTGCTTGTATTAAGTTTCTTCAGTTATTTTTTAGGAAGATATGCAGTTGGGCTTCCATTTTAATAGCTAGAGCAGTTGCAAATGCCTTATTCTTTTTGTAGATTTTGCAGAAAGAAATGCCAGTTTGAAACTTCTTAAAATCAGTAGTACTTAAGTTTCTTGAAGACAAAAATATAAGCATGGAAATTTGGTACCCTTTTCCTGTATTTCCTACTTTAACCTCATTAGATAGATTTATTTTTTGAAGTTTATGGCACCAAATTATTTGGATATTTTCTACTCGATGGATGCAGAGATTAAGTGCAGCGGTTGAGAGATGTTATAGAAATGTACTTTTGTCAGCATAAACGATCTTAGGAGATGTTGTAAAGGCACTGTTTGGGGGTTTGTGGGTGTGGTTATAGTGGAGGCACCATTAGTATAGAAACATTGTTACGGACATGAGAAAGGGTATGGTGATATGATCACTTTCAGAAATGTCTTAAAAGCCTTAAAAATTGTCACGTCCTTAAGCAAGAGTTTTCTAGTAATATTACCTACTGTATATGAAAGATACTATGCACTGTTTGCATCTAGAATCTAAAAGTGGGCACTGAATTCAAATGCCTATTGAAACTTTTGCAATCCTGCTATGATTGGCACCTACTTTTGACTTTTCTCTACAACGTTGGAATTATAAATTCTGCAGGAAATTGCAGTTATTTTGACAGATCATGGTTTATGTGTGATTTGCCCAACTATAACTTGTTACAGATGCTTTTACTGTAGGCGAGAAACCCTCAGTTTGTTGCAAAAAAAATTAAGCCCCAGGTCAATAATAGGATAGTCAAATTCTGAAATAACTACTGTAAACATAAGATCTGAAACCTTAAATAGCCAATTATGAAATTGCAATTTTTTTAGTAATATTGCTTACTGTATATTGAAGATTCTATAGCACTGTTTACTTCTAGAATCTAAAAAGGGCACTGGAGTGATATTTTCACAATTTTGAATTCTGCTATGTTTGAGACCTACTTTTTACAATTCTGTGCAACATTCTGGTGAGAATTATAAGTTCTGCAGGAAATTCCAGTTATTTTGACAGATCATGGTTTACATGTAATGAACCCAACTATAGCTTGTTACGGCTGCTTTCACTGTAGGGGAAAACCTTAGGTTTGAAAGATGCAAAAAAATCTAAACCTGAAGTCAAGAATAGGATAGTCGAATTCTGAAACATCCTGAAATAACCACTGTAAACCTAATGTCTGAAATCTCTCCCATTATGAAACTGTAATCTGAAATTCCAAAAACTCAGAAATAATTCACAAATAAAACCTTTCCCCTTTGAAGAAAATTAAAAATCAGAATGAAGATCCAATTTGTTTAGAATGGAAAGAGGGCAGACTCCGCTAACATTTAGAACACATGAGAGACTTTCTTGAGGAGGCATGAGACCAACTCAGGCCAAGAAGCCTCTGTGCACAATCCTCTAAGGCATAAGGGCCTATTTATTTTTGTTTTCCCTTGTGATTTGTTCCTGTAGTGCACTTGGGATAATAATGTTTTATATAAAATTTGATTAACTAGTAAACATGTGAAGCAACTTACATAAAGCTCTCATAACTAACGGAAAAGTACACCTGACATAAAATTCTTTTGATTACCAGAAAAGTCAAAGACAATAGAAATTACAATGACCCACAACAATAGAATACCCAATTAAAGTGCATTATTTTCTGATGACATAACACAGTGACATCCTATTAGTGGCAAGAGGTAACATTTATTTATTGATTGTTCAAGGTTGAATCATCTCAAAAAAACCTTGGGTACGAAACATTACGGAAATATTTGTATATATATATATATATATAGTACTCATTTTCAAAATTTTAGTCCATAAGAGATAAAACACTCAAAATATTTTGTATTCATTGAAGTTCAAAAGATTCAACATGGTTACAATTTCATATATACATGATTATAATCTAGATTCTAGAATATATCATCTAGATTTTCCTCATAATCATTTCCATCATGCATCCATGTTTCAAAAACTGATTGCTGTAATCCGCTTCATGTGAATTCATTTGATTGAGGATTCCAATCAAAAATTCTATTCTAAGGTAGCAGCAATACACTTAGTCCCAAACTTGCTTTCTAGCCCGACATTTCTTGGTTTTAGCTAGATTCTTCCTACTTTCTTTGGAATGTACATATACTCTAACTTTTGTCAATATTCCTTTCTTTAGGCTTGCTTTAATGTGCCTCCTTGGCTAGTATAGTTTTAATGTTATATGACTTTGCTGAAGGAGCACACATAGTTACCTAAACTTGAGTTTTAGAAAATTTCAAATTTGTAATATAGGCTATATTTGATAAGACATTTTAAAGTGACACAACAACAAACTTTTGAATAAATTTTACTTATAATATATGATGGCGAAAAGTCTTAAACTTCTTGGAAACGCCAAAACTTACATACCACGTCGGAATGTTCTAGACGTCATTCAAACTTCCTGTGTTTATAGTGCCTCAATTTTGCCCATGCTACCATTAGACGTTTTAGGGTGGATAGGGGATGGGGGCATTTCATGGCAACATAGTTTTACTTCAAGCTGGATCAAAAAACCTCTTAATAACATGCAATTCATTTGATCTTTTTTGTACTCCACTTCTTTTCTTTCATTTCATCTATTTTCTGCCTGGCTGCAAAACCTGCAATCTTTTATTTAATCCATAGAATTTGGGATTCAAGGCATACAAGGTTTTATGGAATGGGGCTGGTCATTTAATTTTAATCTAATGTACAAGCTTTGTTTATAATTAAAATATGATAATTATTATTAAAATATTCTTAATTTATAATCTTGATGTATTATAGTATTTTAAATATTATATACTTTGTTGTATCCAATTTATCCATATGAAGGGATCATTAAAAACTAGTAGTATATGTATCGATAAAATATTTGTATCCACATCCACAATCTCATATCCATCAACCTCGATAAATCATATTTTAGACTGGAATTTTTTGAATTTTTTGAAGTTTTCTAGATTTGCAAAGTTCTTCAAAAATGAAAATCCCTAGATGGATCACCATACTTGCTCAAGGATTTTTAATTCAAGCAAAAACAACAAATGTGAGAGATTTCTTTGTTTTTATGTCAAATCCCTAGTAATCTGGAAAGATAGGGTTTAAGAGAATAACAATGAAAATACACCAAATAAAAATACTTGATTTCTAATGACTAATTTTATAGAAGTTAGAAAAAAAAATTAGAAACTAATTGGGGACTGAATAAGTTGAACTTCCTTACCTTTGCCCAGAAAATCAGATCTTAAGTTGAGAATTCCTAAAAATAAAATGCACTTTAGAAAATGATAGTACATATGATGATTCAATATGATGGCAAACATTTAACAAATTTTTTCCATAAAATACCTCCTTTATCCATGGGATTTTGCTTATCTTTGGGCCAACATCAAATTCTGGTTGTAAAATGTTCAAAATACATCTGTCATATCTCCTCATAAACATCTGATCCTGAATGCTCTAATTTTTGATGAATACTGGGAATTTGTGAAACTCCTTTGGGGGCCCATCGGGTTAGTCTCAATCATAAATTCACAATAAATTACGTCCTTGGAATTTTTGATCAAATCAGCTTGGCCTTTAAAAACATTGATGATTAGGGCATACCCCATTGTAACAATGTTGATTAGTAGTCTATTTCGAGATTTTTCATCCATATCAAATAATAGACAACCTCGAGTTTTGAAGATTCCCTAATTGGTTGAAAAGAAGTATGTATACGGTATTTCTTTCGGCCCGATGGGTTTATTCGCCAAATTGATGTTCGAACCTTCTCAAACTAAGACTCTCAGTACTTTGTGGTGCCTTAGTAATACCTTTCACCATTTAATGCAATATAATGGCATTTTTGACATTTTAATTTATTATTAAACTTTATCATTTATTATATGTGATTTTCATAATTTCCTTTTTTTTTAGAAACAATAGCACAATATAATAAAGTAATGGACCTTATGTCTCTTTCATAAAATCTCTCTTCCTTTGGCCGTCAGGGAGTTCATAAAGTGGCCAAAGGTCTTCGCCTGAGTTATGCGGAAATGATGGTTTGAAAATGTGGGATTTTTCTATACTTTTTGCCAAAAGAAGGTATCATAGATGCAGCTCTTTATGGGCAGGTTAGCATCCATGTGTTAAAGTTGTATTTAAGTATGTAAAGACGTGTCTTATCAACCTCAGTATTTCTAATTTGATAAAAGGATGGACCTAGTTAAATGAGCTTTCAACTCGGGTATATGAGGACTTAAATTGCATATTCTATTTATTTATTTCAAATCAGCTTTAATAAATAATAAACCCCAAATCTGCTTTTATAACTTCTAAGGCCTTCTCCAAAGTTGGCATGCCCCTTTTGGAATTACATGCATGCTCAACAAACAATAAAAAAATTACTTTATCCTCTCTCCCCATGTTGGCACCCCATCCTAAAAATAGAATAAACAATATTAAAATTGCTTTATCCTCTCTCCCATGTTGGCCCCATCCTAAAAATAGGATCTTGATGCTCATGCAGCCCATTCTATCTTTGGCGCCCCATTCTCTTTATTTAATTATTATTCTATCTTTGGTGCCCCATAATAGAAGTTCATCATTCTATTATTATTTTATTCTATTTCTGCTTTTTGGATTAAAAATATAATTTAAGTGTCCTTTTTCCAATTAAAATATAAAAATACCCTTGGACCACTTAAATTAATTTATTTCCCTCTTTAATTTCCCCTTAGCCTACGGAAAATAATAAGAATAGGCTTCGGGTATCCAAAATTAATTAATTTTGAAAAGGGGACATTACAGTCCGCCCTTCCCAAAATTGCTTGCCCTCAAGCAATTGCAAGTTGGGATGCTTAAGAATTTCAGCACCCTCCCAAGTAGCATCCTCTGCTGGGTAAATCCTTCCAACGTACCAGATACTCTGTGATAATCTTGTTCCTTAACTTCTTTTCTCTTGAAATCCAAAATTACTTCAGAACCAAAACAAGTTTGCCTTCATCATCCAAAGGAGGCAATTCAATGGAAGGAACAATATGTTGTCCCAAAGCCTTTTTTCAGGCATGAGACATGGAAAACATTATGTATCTTACTCTTACTCTCTGAAATCCAGCTCATAGGCAACCTCTCTATCCTCTGCTTAATCTTGTATGGTCCATAGAAACGAGGTTTGAGCTTTTCAGCTCCACTCTTCTTCAGAGAAGATTGTCTATAGGGCTGCAACCTCAAGAAAACCATGTCACCAACCTCAAAAGTCCTCTCAATGCGGTGCTGGTCCGCATAAAATTTTTGTGGTTTTGTGCATGTTGGATATTTTCTTTGAGTATCCCCAATATATCTTGGCTCTGTGCAACCAAGTCTCTTGCCCCCGACACTCTACTATCTGCAAATACCAAATCCACAAAGGAAAGAGCATCATAACCATACAAAGCTCTGAAAGGTGTCATACCAATGGACATGTGATGAGTGGTATTGTAGCAATGCTCTCCCATGTAAAGCCATTTGACCCAAGTTGATTGCTGCCCTGCCACATAATTCCTCAAATATCCCTCAATCCACTTATTCACAATCTTTGTTTGCCCATTTGTTTGTGGATGATAGCTGGTACTTGGAGTTAACTCCGTCTTGTCAAGCGGAAGAGCTCTGCCAAAACAAACTAAGGAACTTGCTATCCCTGTCACTCACAATATTTTTAGGCAATCCATGTAGCCTAAAAACCTCTCTGAAAAATAAATCAGCAACTTGTGGAGCCTTAAACTCAAAGGAATAGCAAAGAAGTGAGCATATTTAGTGAGTCTATCAACCACTACAAAAATACAATTCTTACCTTGAACATTGGGAAGACTTGTGATGAAATCCATTGATATACTTTCCCATTTTTGGTTCGGAATAGGTAAGGGCTGCAACAAACCCACTGGAAAAACATGCTCTGCCTTGTTTTGTTGGCACACAATACACTCTCTAATGTATTGGAGGACCTCTTCCTTGAGTCCTTTCCAAAAGAATTTGTCCTTGATCTTGCTTGTAGGTCTTGAAATACCTGGGTGACCAGCCAAAGGTGTATCATGGACAACCCTTAAGATTTTGCTTTTTACCTTTGATTCAGTACCAAATAGATTCTATTCTTGTAGAGGATAAGATCATCAACCACCACTGTACTTGTTATCTGTATATTTTGCCCTCAAGGATCTCATTAGTGTAACCATTCTTTACATACTCCGCTATTATTAAAACTTTCCAATCAGCAGAGATTTCAGATATAGAGCATAGAAAAGGTTTTCTAGATAAAGCATCTGCTACAACGTTATTCTTCCCTTTAACATACTCTATGTCAAAATTATAAGCTTGGAGCTTACTCACCCACTTTTGTTGCCTGTCATTCAAGTCCTTTTGGCCAAGAAAGAACTTCAAACTATTGTGATCAGTTTTGACCACAAACCTGCCACAAACCAAATATTGCCGGAATTTTGCCAATGCATGCATGATGGCCAACATCTTCTTTGTCATAAATAGAGAATCCACACTCTACTTCACTAAGTTTCCAGCTCTCAAAGGCTATGGGATGCCCCTTTTGCATCAAAACAACCCCTACTCCTTCCCTTGATGCATCACATTCTAACACAAAAGGAATAGAAAAATCAGGAACAACCAATATTGGGCAAGAACTCATTACCTCTTTGAGTTTATCAAAGGTTGTTTGGGCTGTTTCGGACCAGCTGAAAGCTCCTTTCTTTGTCAAATCAGTCAATGGGACAACAAGTTGTGAAAACCCTCTCACAAACCACCTATAGTAACTTGCAAAGACCAAAGAATCCCCTCAATTGTGTCAAAGTGGTGGGTGGAGGCCAATCCAATATTGCTTGGATCTTCTCTTGATCAACTTGTACTCCTTGGGCACTAATGACATGTCCCAAGTATAAAATTTCAGTCATTCCAAACTCACACTTGGATTCTTTTGCAAAAAGAGCTTGTTTCCAAAATTTCCAGCATTGTATCCAAGTGTTTTAGGTGCTCTTCCCAAGTCTTATTGTACACCAAAATGTCATCAAAAAATACTAGAACAAATTTCCTCAAGTGTTCACTAAAAACATGGTTCATGCATGACTGAAAGTAGCTGGAGCATTGGTTAAACCAAAAGGCATTACCAAGAATTCAAAATGCCCAAAATGACAACGAAAAGTTGTTTTGTGCACATCTTCATCTCTTACCTTGATTTGGTGATAACCGGATCTCAAATCAATTTTGGAAAAATATACCACTCCATGTAACTCATCTATCAATTCATCGATCCTGGGTATTGGGTACTTGTTTTTGATAGTCTTCTTATTCAAAGCACGGTAATCAATGCACATCCTCATTGTCCCATCCTTCTTCTTCACCAAAACAACGGAAGAAGCAAAAGGGCTAGAACTAGGCCGGATATGCCCCATCTTCAAAAGCTCTTTGATTGTCTTCTCAATCTCCTCTTTGTAAACTCTAGGATGGCGGTAAGGAGTAATCATGAACAGGTTTAGAACTTGTTTCCAGCTCTATGATGTGTTGGAATCCTCTATCCGGTGGCAATCTTGATGGTAAATCACTTGAATATTGTACCATGCTTGTCCAAAATAGATTGTATATCCACATGATAAGATCTATCATCAGTACTAGAAGTGGAAATACTTACCAAACAATGGGCTGCCCATGCTACTTGCCCCTTACAAAAAGCTCTCTCCATCCGCTTTGTTGTGATAGCCTTAGGTGCTCCATTGGCCATACCATGAAGTACAACCTCTTCTCCATTGGTTTTGAATTTTAGCTCCATAGTTTGGTAATTTTGTGTGAATTCTCCAAGTGAATGCAACCATTGCACTCCCAAAACCACATTGGTTTCTCCTATGCCCACCACATAGAAATCATCACAAACCTTGTGCTTACCAAGAGTAATTTCCAATCCCTTCACCCTCTTGGTGCATGGAATAGTAAAGCCATCAGCTACAATAACATTAAAACCTTGAAAATCCTCTGTTTTCAAACCTCTTTGGGCTACCAAACCTCATCAATAAAGTTGTGAGTTGCCCCACTATCAATCAAAATAGTTACCTTATGCCCATGTAGTACTCCACACGAACTTTGAAAGGATGATACCTGGAGCACCTGAAAAGTGTAGCAAGAGTACCATCTGGAGTCTTTTCTTCTCCTTTATTTTCAGCCATTGGTTCTTCCTCTTCTTTTTCCACTTCCGGTTCCTCTTCTTCCCCTTCATCATCTTGATATCACCTCTATATAGTGCACTTGTCCTTTGGGAAGACATCTATGACCTAGTCCCCAAGGATCTCTGCAAGTGAAACACAATTTCTTCCTTTGAGTTCATTTCTTGTTTCTATCTCCTTGTTGGTTTTAGGCAGCTCCTTTTGTTGAAAA
The DNA here is from genome assembly GCA_018340775.1 of Taxus wallichiana var. yunnanensis. NCBI lineage: Eukaryota > Viridiplantae > Streptophyta > Pinopsida > Cupressales > Taxaceae > Taxus > Taxus wallichiana. Next base: position 944,999,885 of record CM031240.1, read on the forward strand.
CCACCTTGTTGAAATGGCTTTTTTTGCCCATAAGGTGTTGGTTTTGGTTGTGTTGTAGGCTGTCCTATAGGCTGATATCTCCCTTTTGGGGCTGAAGTCTCCAAATCCAAAGCCTTTTTGATGGCTCCTTGTAGAGAGGTAGGGCTGAAAGCTTTCACTAAACCCCTAAGAGATTCAATTAAACCTTCCATGAACAAAACAACCAATCTCCTCTCTGTCACATCAAGTACCATCACAAAAAGCTTATGAAATTCAGCTACATAGTCACTTACTTGAATGTAGTTGTTTGAGTTGAGCTAATTCCCAAAATGAATTTTTGGATCAACTCTTGTCAAATCTCTCTATCAACTTGTCACTAAACTCACCATATGAGTGGATGTGATTGTGTCCTTGTGTGATTAGCCCATGGTACCACCACTCATGTGTTATACCTTCCAGATGAAGGGTTGCAAATTTGATGGCTTCCTCCTCCATCATTGGCCTAGTGATAAGAAGGTATCCAACTTTTGTATCCATGCACGAGTTGTACTCTTACCAGAGCCATCAAAAGTAGGGAGTGACAACTTCCCTAATGCTTGTTGCAGGTCTCTCTTGATTAGTTTGTGGCCTAGGATCAACTCTTGGTCCACCCTCTTTTTTCTTCATTTATAAAATTGGTGAGTGATATAGCCTCTCTAATCTCACTTGAAGTACCTTGTACTCCTCATAAACAACAATATCATCCGCTATAGATGGTTGAATTTCCACCTCTGGAATTGCTTCCTCCCTACGAAAGAAATCAGGTTGGAAGGGCCTAGCAATAGAACCGATGACTTGTCCTCTCTGAGTGTGTTGGTTATTGTTCACCCCTTGAAGAACTTCCCTCACCATTTGGAGCTCTTTGCACATTCATGTTTTGCATGGTGTGGACTAATTGAGCCATCATATCAACTAACGTTCTTGTCCTTGCACAAGCCTATCAAAAATCATCTTTCGGTCTCTTATTACCCCCATAGCTTCCGTTTTTTCCAAAAACAACCTTGGATTTTTGTAGCTTTCTTTTTCTCCTTTCTTTTTCTCCCTTTGGTACTTAACTTCTCTGTCACTACCTGCATGAAGTTCAAAGCTGCAATTTTTTTTTTTTTTTTTTTTTTTAATTCCCTTCCACAAGTTGGGAGGAAATTTGCTCTGATACCATTGTAATATCCTTGTCAAATAACTTTAGATAAATCTGGATATTTTTGCAAAACCCTAGGGCAATATAAAAATTGAACTTTTATGACAACAACAATAATCTGATTTTTAAAAAAAAAAAACCCAATATGTAGGAAAAACAAACTTTTATTTATTTATTTCAAATCAGCTTTAATAAAAACACTAGAATGTTTGAATACAATTTTTTCTCACAAAAATGATCTAAATGAAAATGAAAGAATGAAATATTTGACTGCAAACTTTGACTTCCAAATGTGGCACCCAATACTGAAATTTGTTCCCAAAGAGGGGACATCTAGTTGTACTTGTTTCTGGATGCTAAAACAACCTTGAATATGATGCCCTAGCTGAACTGGATGAATACTTGTACCTTGAATGATCATTGCAACCCTTGAATGGAATTGCCAAGCTTAGATATGAGGGTTTCCATCCTCAAATCTATGTGCAAATGAGGGTTTCGTCCTCTATTGCTGATGCAAAGCAAAAACTACTTGCAGACAATGAAGTAGTTGATAAATTTCCAAGATGATGTAATAATAAACCCCAAATCTGCTTTTATAACTTCTAAGGCCTTCTCCAAAGTTGGCGCCCCCTTTTGGAGTTACATGCATGCTCAACAAACAATAAAAAAACTTTATTTATTCCTCTCTCCCATGTTGGCGCCCCATCCTAAAAAATAGGAAGTAAACAATATAAAATTGCTTTATCCTCTCTCCCATCCTAAAAATAGGATCTTGATGCTCATATCACTTCTATCTTTGGCACGCCCCATAATAGAAGTTCATTTTATTTAATTATTATTCTAACTTTGCGCCCATAATAGAAGTTCATCATTCCTTATTATTTTATTCTATTTTTGCTTTTTCATCATTTAAAAATATAATTTTTACGTGATGCCTCCCGATCTTCACAATGCTGCATGTTAGTTTAGTGAAAACCGAGTTTGGGTGCAATAGAAAGAAATGAGTGTGATTTATAATGGACCAAAGATGTCCTTATATAGCATTTAGGAAGCATCTTTAGGAAGTTCGGAGTGGGTAGATTAAGGTTAGAAACAATAAGTGCAAAAAAAGAGTGTTTATTTTTGCTTTCCAAAACCATTAAATCGGAACAGTGGAAGTACGGACCAGAAATGCCCTGTATGGCGTAGCTGTACCCATGGCGTGCTTCCTAATCCGTGCTTGGGACGTGTAGGCATTTCGAGCCATATTGACCTTGTTTAACGTCGCACATGTACTTGTTTCTTCGGACGTTTTTATGGGGGTATGGGCAGCGGGGACGCTTGCATGCATCATAGATGAAATCTAAAAGAACGTAACGATGTTATGAATAATATAAATGATTTACAAGAGTTGCAATGTCAATACCCACTAGTAATAGGTGTCAACACCTATAGTTCACCAAAGCACTATTATTCGTATTATTGCACTAACTATCTCACTCCTTGCAAATTGACGACACCTCGTCAATTAGGCTTATCTAACTCTCCTTTTACAACATCCTTTTGGTTGTATTCCTCTTATAATCGGGCTAATATAGCCTCTTATTAGCTAAACCTTCTTTTTATCCCCTTCTAGACCACTTCTACTAGCTTCCTAGATTATCAATCCATATCAATATAATTGATTAGACCTCCGACAACTCTCTTAGACCCCTATTTCCTCACTAACTAGGATTAATTACGTTAAACTAGTTTAACTAATCTTAAGCATGCTTTGACCTTTTCTAAAAGCTAAAAGTGCTTTTTGGCTTATTCATTTGTCCCACATGCACCAAAAGTCTCCCATTCTTGAAAATGGAAAACTATAAATACCCCACTACCCCAAGTCATTTTCTAAGAACACTTCCTCCTTTCTAGCATAAACTATAGTGTTCTGCTTTAGGATTTAGAGCTTTCATTTCTTTATTGAGCTAATTGCTTTGTTTTGTCATTTCCACTCAACTTTTGAGTAAATGGGAAGAATCATATGGCTTTGTAGCCATTAATGGTGAGCTCCTATTCTCATAATCACAAACTGATTGCTTAATAATCTTTATTAGGTTCATTTACAAAGCTTTCAAGAATAGAGGATAACTAGACATGTTAGGTTTGTTTGTTTACTTCAAGATTAATGCATGCAAAGTAATGAATCTTTGCTTATTTTCTTATCACGATGGTCCATTGATTTGTTTGTTCAAAGCTTTGGGGTTTCTTAAGTGTTCTTACTCCATTTTCATAGTTTTGCAAACTTTTCCTTGTTCACAATAGGTCTTTTGACTTTGTATTCAACATATTTTGCCAGAATGAGTTCATATTTAGTTATATATATTTTTTTTTCTAATTTGGGCATTTGTGAATTGAAAAATCATCTTCCATTAGTAACTTTAAAAAGAAGGTATAACTGCACTTCATCTGTAAGGGTCCAAATTTATCAGTCATACATCAATATGTAGCAAGTATTACAATTATTCAAGATAGCTGTTGATGATATTCTGCACAATCCTAAACTGAACATTGCAAATTGTTATCTCGATACACAAGGGATATCTTTGTCATCCTTGTATGTTACAACTATTTTCTGAGAGAGCTTTATATACTATGTGTTCTGTGGCCATTGCAATCATACTCGGATAAGATTATGCTAGTAAAACTTTGATTGCACAGCGAGTTTCCGTTATACTTAAAATTATACAAAGAAATACTATAAAACGTGTTAAGATCTAGTGGCCCTTTATTCGAGAAATTGTGCGTTTTTGCTATCCTTATCTATTATGTTTTAAAATTAATGCGTTTTGGTATTTTGTGGGTGCATGTGTCTTTATGTTTTAACTCCCAAAGATGCATTCAAATGGTGCAGGCAGAAACAGAGAGGGAAGTTGGAGTAAACAAAGGTGTTTCTGATAAGCAAATTCGATTGAAAATTTATTCTCCTAATGTTCTTAACATAACTTTGGTGGACTTGCCGGGGATTAACCAAGGTTCCAGTTGGTGATCAACCTACTGAAATTGAAGCTCGGATTAGAACAATGATTATGTCATATATCAAACATGAAACATGTATCATTCTAGCTGTTTCGCCCGCCAATGTATACCTGGCAAATTCTGATGCACTTCAGATGGCAAGAGTTGCCGATGTTGATGGTAAATTCCTTTTTGAGGATGTTTTGATAGTCAATTCAGAATTTGATTTTCTGTGGATGTTGTAGGTGTTTTCAACTATTGTGTTTCACTGACTCTTATTGCTTTTTACTAATCTGGGGTATTCTAATCTTTGTATTTAAATCCATATGGCAGGTCATCGAACTATAGGTGTGATTACAAAGGTAAGGGTACCAGAAAAGTAAATAATATAAATTGTTGATTGATTTTTGAGAGAACTGCTCATTCTTTTCATCTTATGGATAATCAAAATGTAATGTCTTGCAAATTGAATATTTTCCAGCTCGATATCATGGACAGGGGAACGGATGCCACTAATTTCCTTCTTGGAAATGTGATTCCCCTACGCTTGGGTTATGTTGGAGTTGTTAATCGCAGCCAAGCGGTATGCTTAGCTTAATATTTGCCACTTCCCATTTATCAGATTTCTCTCTGAGTGTCTATGCATTTGTAAAATTCTATGTTTTCCATTCCTTTTAATATTTGTTTTGTCATTGAATTTCTTAATATTTCTAATATAATTCAACTTTATCTTCCAAAAAGTTTGCTTGTATCTATTTGGTTGAGCTACTGCTTTGACTATTCTTGCTTTTAACTATCATTTCAGCCCTCCCATATAACATAGTTGTGCCCTAACCCTGAAGTTTAGGGACACGACACCACCACACCAAAACACTAGTAGTGGTTGTGGTCTAGTGGTGGTTTGTGTCATGGTACACATGTTACCAAGTCCAATAGACAAGAAGATTCACACAACCCTTTGAGACCGGGAGACAAGATTTGCATATGTCATTTGGAGGGTAGGGGACAAGATTTACGTACATTATTTGAGGGACACAATATTCCATACATAATATGGACAAGCTGATAGCATGCTTTGACCTAAGGGCACCTCTCCCATCACAATCAATAGGGAGGTTGGGCACTACTATCTCTTAGAGAATATCGATGGGCTCCCATTCCATGTTGTCATTAGTCCCAATCCCCGTGCGTGTAGTGTGGAAACTGGAAAGCTTTCTAGCGTCTTGGGTGTCCTTGATCCGCTGGGTTCTTATTGATCACATCCATCTCATCACCGATTATATATGGCTCCAATTTGGAGTGGGCCTCTTGATCTAGTGATCGGGAGACACACACACACACACAGATATATATATATATATATATGTTGGTTGAGTGCTTGCTCTCTCCCAAGCACTAAACTATATATGGTAGAGTAGGTTGTCAACAGAGTGCCAACTATATATACCCCTCCCCCAGCCACTAATTCCAATGATCAATGGATTTCCCCCGTGAACTATCTAGATCCGCTGCAGAAGCAAGCTGAACCCAACCCCTTACGAGTGCATGAGGCATGAATATCTCGTCGAGTACCGAGTCATTGGTCTAGTAGTGGCAAGGTCAAGTGATAAGACACTGATTGACATTTTAATAAGAACGGAGATGCCAAAAGGGTTTCATTTCCAAAACACCCAAATGTAGTTGGAGAAGGGGCACTAGACATATCTACTTCTTTAAACTTCTTTAAACTCTACAAGATCTCAAATCTCATTTTCCCTTGAAGTGACATCCATCCTAATTAGATTACGGATGCCACCACTACCATTGAAAAAGTAGTTTGACGAGTACTTGGGGTTAGCTATGCCTTTTGCCATTCTAGTTTGATCTATTATTGTGATTGGACCAAATCAATTCGATACATTGACCTAATGCATGTCAAGGACTTGGAAACAAGAGCAAAGGGGATCCAACATTGTAGAGAGGGGATTGTCCATGATGGAATGCCCATGTCTAAGCTTTAAGGAGTGAGGCACAAATCGAGCCTGTTGATTGGAGTTCATTTACTATGGATGGGTCCCAGGATGAGTTGCAAATAGTTATGCAGATTGAGTCCACACATGTCGTAACTCCCATTATCCATATATAGCTTGTCGGGAGGGGCATAAATCCCATAAATTGAGTCAAGTGCACCATTGCTCCTTATTTATATATATTCTGTCATGGGAGGTGTGAGTGATAGCAAACCACTTGACCGGTTGAGGAGCTTACTTATCCTAGAGTTAGTTAGTTGCATCAATGCTTTCCTTTGTCAAGAGAGGGTCAAGTTCCGCATCATCCATTTGCCTTCTATTTGTATTATATACATGATATCAATTTCATACCACATATATAGAGTGAGTGATAGATCTTATAAGAGATTCTTTTCAGGGATTCAGCATACTGCTAATCATCACCCTTCGAAAGTAGAGTTCTGAAATGCTAAAATAAAATCGCTGTCATTGTTTAATTGATGATGTTTGTATTGATTGCTAATCACTCTAATGGATAGCATTAGTCCCTTATGGCTAACATAACTGGGCTGACCTAGATCTAGTTCTCATGACACGTTTCCATCTTTCACAAGTATTCTCATGTGTGGTTTTGAAATATTTCTGACTGAGATGCCCCATTATCATCCCTAGATCTTATAAGAGATTCCTTCCAGGGACTCAGCAAACTGCTAATCATTTTTCAAATTAGAATTCTGAAATGCTAAAGTAAAATTGCTATGGTATTTGATGATGTTTTTATTTATTGATAATCACTCTAATGGATAGCATCAGCCCCTTATGGCTAATATATCTGGGCTGACCTTGACCTAGTTCTCGTGACATGTTCCTATCTTCAATTCTTAAGTTGTAGTAAGGGATAATGAATGAGTTGTTACAAGCACCTGTTCAGTCTTAAGATACTCCAGTTGGGTTCGATCTTATTAAACAGATAATGCCGTGTTTTCAATCATCAATGATCATATGAGATTTAAGGGTTTTGTACCCTTTTTTCTTCATACACTAGGTGTTGGCCAATTGCTTGATATATATAGTTTGATTACATAACATCCATCATGTTTCCAATCCTCCATGACCATACTTGATTTAGGCATTTTGCACCCAATATTCACACAGAAGTGGATGGGAGCTTTTTTGACATTTTGATTTATGTATGTGAATATGCAGTTTATCAGGTCCTCTTGCAATTTGTTGAGTGTTGAGTGATTTCTTATATTATTACCTCTGTAAATCCTTCCAAATAAAATTGGAAATTAAGACTAACTAATTCCACTCGCTTAAGTCAAAAAAATCAATTTATTACTAACAGCCTCAACAAAAAATATTTTAATTTCCCATCAATTCAAGATTCTGTCATTATAATCACCAGCTCTGTTCTTATCGCTGATTTTTCATCTATCCCCTTTCTTTTGATTTGCATTCATTTACCCAAATCGTTTCATAATTTCATTGATACAAAAACATTATTTGGTTGCAAACAATATGTACAATGTATTGACCATAGTTTGCCTATTTGGCGAGTACTTGCTAACTTTTCCTCAGGGTGAATATTCACCCATAAAACTCGCCACCCTGTCTAGCGAATAAATTTTCACTCACGGCAAATATTCGCCAATATTTGGTGAGTTTTACCCTTGAACTTGCCACATGCAGCAGGGATGTGGAAAATTGGTAAAACATGGATTTTATGCTGAAAAAAGCGTTTTTTTTGGTCTTATAAATCGTCACACTCTTTCACTTGTAGGCACAAAGCTATTGAGCATCCTTTGCATGAGTTGAAGAGATTTTATAGTGAATTCAAAGAGCAAATTTGAAGAATTTCATTTGGAGGTAAGAAGAAAAAATCCTCGTGTTTTCAGGAGGATGAGATTGTTGTTCAAGGGGGAAGCTATGGAGGAGAAACACAAATATGAGATATTGGATTGGATGACATATTTGGAGGTGATGTTGAACATGCAACAGAGGAGCCACCACCATCTACTACCAGGATGGAGCTGCAGTTGCAGCCTTCTAGGAGGAATGAGCTGTTGCAACCGAAAGTGTTGGGATTAGAAAAGGCATATACTCTCTCCCCAATATTTCTCTAGAATGGGGAAGAGGAAAATGTAAATTATTGTAAATTGTAACTTGCATAGATATGCAATTTATGATGATGATTTTCAATGACAATCATCATAAATTCATAACACTTATCAGCTGGCTGTTGTATTCGCATGATGATGCGATTTTGTACTGTATTTGTATTCAAATCTAATAGAAAACACTTCCCCAATGTTTTACAGACTCATTTGATACATTTTGTAGCTATATTTTTACATAAAATTTATGTTTTTAAAATAAATTTGCATATTTCATATTTGTTAAGTTGCCAAATATTCAACTGAGTCTTGCTGAGTTTTGCCGAGTCATTTTTTTGGGTCTGCTGAATATTTGCCAAATACGAGTATGTGAACTGTAGTTTTGACCTTCTGATTTATAAAATTTAGAGTTAGGGCCTGTAGAAGTTATGCAAAAGCTATGATAATGCGTAAGAGCAACAATTTGTCTGTAGACTATACTGGGTGGTAAGCATCGTATAATTTTACTCAAAAGGATGTTTGTTGATTTAAGGTGTTTCTAGAATCCTGATTTGAATTAGGGCTTTCAGATTCCATATATGGAGTGCACCATGAATAGATTTTGCATTTGTTTTTGTTAGACTTGTTTTTGATGTGCTCTCATTTTTTTCTTTATGTTTTTCCCTTTGTTTGAATGAGCTTTCAATTTCCGATATCACCGTATTTGCTCTATTATAATTATTGTGGATGATTATATGCTCTAAAAATTGTATTGGCTGAATGGTTATTATTTTCTTAATATATCAACTATGGCTATTATTCGCTATGAAACAGGACATTAATGGGAATAAGAGCATTCAAGATGCACTTGCCTATGAGGAGAGGTTTTTCCGCAGTCGTCCGGTAAGGTTCACTTATAGCTGATTTACAGAATCCGAGGCATCAATGCAAATAATATTATTTGCATAAATTACTTACACTTGCTTTTACTTAATGTATTTATGTAGGTGTACCACAGGCTAGCTGATAGATGTGGCATTCCACAATTGGCAAAAAAGCTGAATTATGTAATATTTCAACGCCTTTTCCCAATTGTTTTAAATTTTCTATGTATACACAGAAAATTGACAAGAAAATAAATTGTCTGTTGTCAAAGGAGCTTGTTTGTTTGGTCAGCTATTGGACCTCAAATGATTGTCTCAACTTGGAACTGACTTTGTTATAACTTCATTGTTCTTCTGCTTGGTTTCAGATTTTGGTGCAGCATATTAGAGCAATCCTGCCTGGGTTGAAAGCACGAATTAATGCTCAAATGGTCAGTGTGGTGAAGGAAATTTCCACATATGGTAAGATCACAGAATCTAAAGTAAGTGCACAAAGTCTTCTATTGAGCATAGCATTTCCTGTCACACACAAAGAACAATGAATCGCAAAGCCAAGTAAATTTAAAGTTGACATTGTTTTTACCATATTCTTACCAAGTTTTTCTGCAGTATTGATGCGAAAAGTTATGTTTTATTTCTCTATTATTGGTGATAATAAATAATTGATAGTTTTACTTTGAGAATAATGAAGATCGGATCTGTTTAAACTTTAAATTATGTCATTTGTTGATTATGAGTGTGTTCATCTTTAAATCATTTTTCTTTTGCCGTCTAATTACTTATTACTTATATTAGACATTACATAGATATTTCTTAGCTTTAACATTCATTGTATTTGGTTCATAGGCCGGCCAGGAGCTTTATTACTCAATATTCTGACAAAATACTCGGAAGGTACTTGACATAATCCCATTCGAAATTTAATAGTAAACTTGTTGCTTGCAGCCTTTTTGTTTAGAAATGTTCCTGTTTAGATAAGGGTACCAAACTCTTTTATCAAGAATATTTTCCAAATCCTTGTATGCATCGCTAGTTTTGTTTCACAGGAAGTGTAGTTGCGACATTTCAATATCAATTATGCACAATATTTATGAAAAGAATCAAGAGGACAATATGAGCTCAAGTAAGACCCTGGGATTTAACTGGATAACAAGAGTATTCAAATTTGCTGCAACTACTGAACTAAACCCCAGTTGATCTCCAAACATGCCATTTACATGTATTTGAATTCAAGTAAGATACCGGGACCGAGTTGGATAACTATAGTGTTAAAACTTGATGCAACTACTGGACTCAACTCTAGATGATCTCCCAACATACCAATTTACATATCTGAATTCAAAAGAGATACTTAATCAAGTTGGATAACAAGAATATTCAAATTAAAAAAATGTGGAAAAGAACATTGCCCAAATGACAAAATATCATCCGATACTTTACATCCTCTACATCCTACTAATTTGGTGATGGTTGCCAAATGAAGAACTATATCAAGAAATGGGTAGAAGAAGATGCCGACAAACTTTCTCCAGGCACAATGTTTCTCCCATATGGTACTTCATCAGATGTTCCTCTGAGGCTGAAGTTAATATGGTCAAGATGGAAATCCAAGTTACCCTTTTTTGAAACCCTTCTGTGTGCTCTTCCTTTTCTTAGAAGCAAGTCAAGAGGTTTGTGTGCATTTATGCAAGGCATTTTGCCATAGAATACAATTTCTTTCATGTACTGTCTAATTTCTTTTGCCATCGAAGAGGATGCCTCTTGGGATAGAACACAAGTGACAATGGATTGGGGCTGTGGTGTGTCAGAGCTATAATTGGACTACCACATAAAAGGGATTCATTTTCCTTCTATCCGTAGGTCCAACCATGCCATGAACTCTCCCCACTCCACTGTACGCTTCAAGCTGCTATAAGAGAAATAAGGTTGCATAACCAAGAACTAGATCAAGAAATGGGTAGAAGATGATGCCATTGAACTTTCTCCAGGCACTAAGTTTCTCCTGTATGGTACTTCATCAGATGTTCCTCTCAGGCTGAAGTCAATATGGTCAAGATGGAAATCCAAGTTACCCCTGTTGAAACCCTTCGCGTGGTCTTCCTTTTTATAGGAATCAAGTCAAAAGATTTGTGTGCATTTATATGAGGCATTTTGCCATAGAATACAATTTCTTTCATGTATTATCCATTTTTTTCCATCGAAGAGGATGCCTCTTGGGATAGAGCCCAAGTGACAATGGATTGGGGCTCAGGTGTTTCAGAGCTAGAATTGGACTACCATGTAAGGGGATTCATTTTCCTTCCATCTGCAGGAACATCCACGCCATCAAACTCTCCCCACTCCACTTTACACTTCAAGCTGCTATAAGAGAAATAAGGTTACATAAGGATCTGCAGAAATTTTGGCAAAATTTGCTTTGTTTTTAATGGTTTCCTCCTTATGCTTATTAAAGGGTTTTAACATAACATGGGAACAGAAGTTCTATTCATATTACCCCAAATGGCACTTTAAACAGTATTTGATTTTTATTGTATTACTAATGATTTCAGCAGGGGTCATGTGATGTTATGACAAGTCCTTGCTTCCATAAGTAATTTCTATCTGTAAAACCATTTAACTGCAGAAGGCCATAAATCTTGGTGACAAGGCCATAAATCTTAGCAAAAATCTAAATTAAATTTTCGTTTCCTTCTTATTTTATATGTTGGCATCGTGTAATATTATACAACTATTATTGGAAAAAATAGAGTAGAACACTTCTAATATTATTGGCTATGAGATAGTAAAAATCCACTTAACTAATACATATAACAGCACGGTGCTCTGAGAAAATAGCTAAGAAAAAAGTGAGAAGAATACTGTTAGGAATTACCATTTGTGATTCATGTATTTGTTGGTTTTATGTTTAGACACTAGTGTGTACATGTATGTTGTTATGGTGGTTGAAACAATCCACCTAATTTTGGTTTGAGCTGTTCGTGGTTATGGTATAAAACTCCTTAGTTTACAGAGATCTTATTTATATATATTTGAAAACTATCACTCAATTATAATATAGAGAATTCTTATTCGCAGAAACCTGTGCAACTCCGTCCCATATTTCACATCTGGTATCAGAGCGATAATAGACTTGTGCCTGTAATGGAATTTTGTGTTCCAATGTAAAAATTTCTGTGTAATGGGTGTTTGGAGAGGCATTCAGATCTGAGTTCATCGCTATCAATAGGTCGATTTATTTCAATAGTCTTGATTTTCACAGACCTGACCAACGTTTCAGTCCCGAAACATTGGACTGTGGTTTCCACATTGCATTGGAGGATAATCTCTCAAATCTCAGACTGGATGCCTAACACTTTAAGCTAACATGCACACATCTGTTTCCTTTGCTTAAATAATGCGCTGCAATCTCATGTGGTTCATCCATTGACAGTCACTCTGCCTTGGGATCTTCTCCATTTGGGAATACAGCTTACTCAATCATGGTAGTCAAGTAAATATGAGATTTGCATGATGGAGGAGAGAATGTCATTACACATTGGAGATATGATTATCATCCAATTATTTTAAAGAAGACTTTGTTCATGCAGTGACAACTATAAGATCAATTATGCAACCTCCCAGAGTTGACAATTCATATGTGTGTTACTCTGATCCCTGCGACTATTGCATAAGAATATGACAGTTGTGTGGTGTGTGGTGCATCTTTTATGAAGAAAACTTCTCATCCTGTGGGAATTGATCGGTGGCTCCAATGTTCATAATTAGAAGAAGCTCGACACGCATAATAGCTACGTATGTATGTCAAATGACATATTTTCTGGTTTTCGTTTTAGATGTCACTTTATTTTCTCAGTGGTCCTTAATTACAATTAAGTCAATCATTCACATTAAAGTTTTATAGCTTTTGATATTAGATAGTTGCTTGAGGAATCAAATGTGTCTATTCTAGTAATTAGTGTCAAATCTAATCTTTAATTGGATTTCAAGTTGTTTTGTTTTATGTCATTTTCAAGAATCATGCGTGTCGTTAAAAGTGTATAAATTAAAAAAATCTTTATTTGTAAAGGATTCATTACCGCCCGGTTTATCCGGCGTCCATTTAGTCAAGATATTGTTGTTATGTTAGTGTATTGTCCTTGTCATAGTTGTGTCATCAAAAGTGTCTTAATAAATTCATTGTGAGTCATTCTTGACAATTTGAAAAAAAAAATTGCCTTATGAACACATTTTTGGCATATCCTGACGTCCATCTTGTGGGGGTATGATGAAGATTATTAGAATTTTGATGATTTTTTTGAAATCTACAAAGGAAAAATGCGTGGCTTCGGGGTCTCCACCCCTTGAGCCCGCCCTTGAACCCGCCATACCCTGTATTGTGACGGGAGTGCGCCCAGAGGCAATGCCTTGGGACCTTGACCCCAAACCCCTGCTTTGAAATTTCAGAGCCAAAGCAAAAGCCCGAAGCCGTGATGATGAAAGAGGGTGCAAATTTGAGCTTGAAATTCCATCTTGGTGAGTGAGTAGCAATACATCGGAGGATGGAGACAAGAAAGTAAGGAGGTCATTCAACGACTTCTCGTCGATCACTAGCGGCGAGGCCGCATGGCTGCATTAGTGACACCACATTTGTGCCAAAATGGCTAAATCTAGTATCAGTTCCCAGGTGGCAGCGGTAAACGTCCAATACTGTTTGTGATTAGTGTGGCAGTGATCATCAACAATGGCCAACAATGGTTGTAAACGCTATGAGGACACGGTCCTCAAATTTTCATTTTTCTATTATTTCAGTTGTGTGGTGTACAAAAACAAAACATTGTAATCTTTCTTTGCTAAGTTGGAAAAGAGGAGAATGTGCATATACTATATGGTGTAAACAATTGTTTAGGAGGGCAACTGACTGCAGAGACCTCCTTACTGTAGAGATCCTCTAACTGTAAGTAGTTCGTTGGAAGATGGTCGGCCGGTGATAAGTTCTCTGGAAGTGCAAACGAGATAAGTTCTCGTATGTAGGTGATAATGTGCAGCAAGATCTAGACAACAAGATCCAGCCAACAATATGCAAACTTAAAAGTATGCATTGGCATACGATCCTGTTTCTAGTTCAAGTGGTGCATGGTTCTTCCCCATGTTCGCACTAAGGGGGTGAATGTTAGGAATTACCATTTGTGATTCATATATTTGTTAGTTTTATGTTTAATGCATACATGTATATTGTTATGATGGTTGAAACAATCCACCTAATTTTGGTTTGAGCTGTTTGTGGGTATAGTATATGACTCCTTACTTTACGGAGATCTTATTTATATATATTTGAAAACTATCACTCAATTATAATATAGATAATTCTTATTTGCAGAAACCTGCGCAGCTCTGTCCCATATTTCACAAATACATGTTCCTGCTTATTATAAAGCCACAACAAAAAATCACTACAATTTTAGATGTAAACAGGCTTAACCTGTCATCTTAAGATATAATTTATTTTATTAATTTGGCTATATGTCATTATTCTTTATCTTTGTTGGATACTATTGGTATTTAGAATGTAGTCTTTGCAGGCTATTATTGAGTTTGTTATTTTCCTGTCATGGATTACTTGAGCAGCATTTACCTCGGTGGTGGAGGGTAAAAATGAAGAAATGTCTACGGCAGAGTTGTCAGGAGGAGCGCGGATCCACTATATTTTTCAGTCAATTTTTGTGAAGAGTTTGGAGGTAGCTTATTTTATCTATAATCCTAATGGTGCAAGGAATTTTTCACGAGTGTTCTCTAGAATTGTGTACTTCTATCTAAAGTCATGGCGTAGTTCCTAAATTTGTACTATTTTTGTAATTGAATGCAATAATCATAAAGTATTGTTTCCTTTTGCTGCAGCTTGTTTAATGCAATAAGTGTTAAGTAATGTTTGCTTTTGATGCAGCTTGTGGATCCATGTGATGATCTAACTGATGATGATATTCGAACGGCTATTCAAAATGCGACTGGGCCCAAAAATGCTTTATTTGTACCAGAGGTGAAATACTTTTTGTTCATCAACACTTTCGAGTAAATTTATTTCCTTAGATTGGCTGTGTATTTGCTTTTCTGTCAATATGTCCCACTTATGAGTCAGATACTAAATTTGTATATCCGTTGTACATTTTAAAGGTTTCAATTCATAGTCATCTGGGAACTCTGGGATCCCATCTTTGTACCAGTACCCACATCTCCCTATATTGGAATTGATAGTGGATTAAGCTATAGGTGGACCAGTTCCTCTCAGCTGCAAAGGAACTTACAATTTGAGAGACCAACTGAATAGCAAGCTGTCTTAACTTTTGAGGTTTGTTGCAGTTGGATTTTTGAACAATTGTAAAACTATTATTTTCTATTTCTTAATTAATGATAAACTCAAAACTCACGAGTTAAGTTTTATTCAAATAATAAAAAGTAAAAACTGTAAGTTAAAGGAACTCTGCTAAACGTGAATTTTATGTCTGTTATATTGTTTTGAATTATAATTTATACATGATTTTTTTTTGTTAGGTATGACTAAGTGGCTCCCATTGTTTTGTGATTATTACCAAAAATACATGATGAAAGCGGTCATTAGGGTAATGACAACCGATGGAGCTCATCTTGAGATGACATTAACACACTCGAGCAAAATCCCACATAAATTAATAATCTGTTAAACAACTACTAACATAAATAAAATTCATATCTAATTTTTTTAGCCTATACTTTTAATCAAAATATAATGTTTATTTTCAAATATTATATTATCTATATACTAATATTGTTTTTGTATTTTAACTTTGATTGGGGTCTTTAATTTAATTAATTAAAATTTGACATTGTTGAGTTTCCCTTCGCATGAAAGGTGCATTGTTGGTTTTTGGGACAGGTTTCCTTTGAAACAGGGAACAAAGTCTTCTCAGAGTCCTCTTTTTGGGGAATGCATCTTAAAGGATAGATACAAAATCCCATGATATTCTTCTTGTGGATGATGTCAAGGTGTCATGGGAGAATCTTTTCTGGAGCCTCCTTGGAACACTGTTTTTGTGAATTTTAGTTGAGGGCATTGGTCTTTGTTAATGTGATGATGCGGCGCTTCTAAGGATGTCACAAAGAGCTCCATGGTATCTAAGAACCATTGCTGAATGCAGGACATTCTATCGTTAGATATGGCTATTGTTATCTTATTGACCCTTTTCACAGACGACAAAGACTGTTTTTAAAATATAATATGTAATTCTTCACAATTGTTTGACATGACACTCCATGTTTACCTTCAGTGGAGTTTTTAGTAACTGAACGTGAATTTCCATTGGCTTTTATGTACTTGTTTTGGATGTCTCTCTGAGTTTATCAATAGTTTTTATGTTTTTAAATTGTTCAAATCTTAAACAGAGAATCATTGAAAATTACATCATATTGCTTTCACTATTGAAAAGCAGTTAAGTAATCTTATCTCATCTTTACTTAGCCTTTTCCTTGGTTGATTCCGATCTTTTTGATTTCATGGAAACAAATGATTGAGTACAGTAGAAAATAATGGCGCTTGCATGACCTGCCAGGCTGACAAACAAAATTAAACTTGACTATGAAAAACGAATTTGTAATGTGAAACATATCAATTCCTGGCAATACCAGACCCAATTGTTTGATGTGATGTCTTTGTCAGATTGAAGTATTTGGAGATTTTGATTTAGTTCTTTTGGTATAGCAAATATAACATTTCAACTGATCACCACTATTATGTGTTGTAGAAGGGATTCTTTTAGTAATATCTTCTATTGACCGCCTTAAGCAATGATTAAAATTCAGCAGATACCCTTTGAGGTTCTCGTGCGAAGACAAATTTCGCGGTTATTAGATCCAAGTATTCAGTGTGCGCGCTTTATTTATGATGAGTTGCTGAAGGTATTGTGTTCATTTAAATGTAATATATTCTTAACCAATTGTTTTTCCCTCTAGTTTTTATAGGAAATAATATGTTATTTCTGCACTGCAGATTGCTCATAGATGCAAGGCACTTGAATTGGAACGTTTTCCGGTTCTTCAGGCGTCTGGATGAAGTTGTGGGAAGTTTTTTACGTGAAGGATTCTCTCCAGCTGAGACAATGATTGGGCATCTTATTGAAATGGAGGTAATGTGTAAATGCTAAATATAGATATTTTAGTGGCATACAAAAATGGTATAAAATAGTTTTGCAATTTATCTATGAATGTGATGAAATTTAACACATATGGTCCAATTATCTTGTGCATTGCAAATAGACAAATGTAGAAATGACGTACAACACTTACTAAGAAACAATAACGATTTCTTAACATTTCACATCGTTATTAGATTCATAAAAACTCAAACAAAGCTATAAATATAATGGTCTAACATGAAGCTGCCAAAACAAAGCTATAAAAAATCATCCATTTACTTAGAAACAGTATCTATCTCCTTTAACTTAGAGATCACCTAAATAAAGCTCTCAAAAGTTGTCCTCAATTGGCAGAATGTTAGCAGATGGTGTGCAGAAGTGAACCAGCAAGGTCATACTGTGACCTTTTGACATATTATCTAACTTTTTAATAAAAACCTTCAAATACTGAGATGGCCTGAATCAAGGCCAAAAGGATCTGATTATAACTGTGCTAATACAAGTCATCTGAAAATTGAATTCAAACTTGTTCAGCATCTGCCAAATCCTTGTCCACTCAAAATTGAGCTCCACTCTTCTGTCGATTGCACCAACTCTGAAGCCCCGTTTCTCTATTGAATTTCCAAAAGATTAAGAGAAGCAAAATGAGAGAAAGGTGGGGGTTTATTGATATTAAATATACATGGATGCCCTAACTGGTTGATTGGATTTTCTTGGCGGTCAGGGCGTACCTCTTTTCAATTACAAATAGATAGCCACAGGGAACCATTAGATTTTGGCAATTGTTGAAATAAATTATAGTTCTATTGAAAGCAAAAATCTAGCCAAAATTGGTGAGATTTTCTCTATAAAACTTTGGACGTTGTACACTGAAACAGTGAAACTGAATATTGCTATTTGGTGATGCAAGCTTAATAAAGTAAGTAGGGTGCCTTGATTTATTTCAAAATATACATGATACTTTCTCAATATTTACCATTTCTTGCCATTATTTATTAAATTTATTAAAAAAGTTAGTTACTTGTGGTACTTGTTTTTACTGGAGAGTAGTATACTTGATGTGGCCTATGAGATGGTTTTGATGAGATCTTCCTCTGAGATTGATGGACAGGACTCTTAAATCCAATTTTTGTGGTTTTCTTAACTTTTTGTTGATTAGAGATCTTGTTGAATTGTGAAGTATAATGTTGTAGTCACTCTTAGGGATACTACTTTCTTGCAGGAGACTCTGCAGATCTGTGTTTTTTTGTTTTGTTTTTGTCTTCTATTTTGAATCAGTTTACATTAGGTTATCCTGAATGCATAACATTGTTGACTGTCACAAATCCTCAACTCTGAATGAGCACTTAATAGGTAGACCTTGTTAGATTTACAACTGGAAGCTGCCATCTTTAAAAATCTGCTACAGTTGCCTTCCGGATGAGGATTGTTGAATACATATGGTTTTTTCAATAGTTTAGTTTATTATAATGCAACCATGATATATTCCGTTTTTCACATTTTATTAAAATATTAGCTATTTTTTGCAGATGGACTACATAAATACTTCACATCCAGCCTTTATTGGGGGCAGTAAAGCGGTGGAATTAGCATGGCAACAGCAAAAGTCTAAATCTACAATCCCCACAATTAAAACTAAGGTTTGTAAATAGGACGGAGTTGACGGTTCTGGTAGTGCACCAAGCATTGTATTGACATGTGCTCGTTGTTTGTGTTGAAATCTACTATTACCAACCAGGATGGTGGGGATTCTGATAGATTGCCAGTAACTGATAAACCTCAAAGATCAAGGGCTATATTTGCAAGGTCCACTCCATCTGTTGCCGCTGATTCGGTATGCACAGATGATCTTGCCTCAAGGAAAACCTCCTTTCAACCTTTGTAGACACTAAATTTCGAACTGCATAACCAAATACAGCCAAACATGCTTCTTAATATGGAATACATTGCATTCAATACTTTTGATTTTGCCTAATTAACATTTTCTTGATCTTCAATTCAGGGTGTGCGGCCAGTCACAGCATACGAAAAAGGCAGTGGCAGCAGGTATATTAATTTAATCCTACTTACAGTATGACATTCAAGAATTTTGTTCTGTATCCTGAAGTTCATATGTTAGAAGTGCACTTTGAAGAAATGATTAGTTTATTAATGAAATTATTTTTGCCTAAAGTTCTGTTTTTGGATTGTTAAAATCAGTATTTTTGTTAGTTAAAATGAGGAATTCTATTGGGGTCCTCACCCTTTGAAAATAAAAGAGGTACATGGTGGAGACTTAAACAGAAGAACATAAACTAATAAAGATCTTAGCATAGAAGAGCTAAATAGGATACAAGAGATACTTCAAAAACTAAGGAGGTATATAGTGGAGTCATTAACAGAAGAACATAAGCCAAGAAAGAAAGATCATAGCATAGAACTTTAGAAGAGGTAAGTAGCATACAAGAGGTACATAGCTTAGAAGAGGATGGTGATAAAAAGACACCTTACAGATTATTAATATATTATCCAAGGTGGCCAGTAACACTAGCCCAAAAACTACCACTGCAACCATCATGACCAGCAAGATGGGAGAGGCTTCCAGTACACCAGCGGAGCAGCATTCCCCTAGGACTACCATGCAGACCACCATCTTGAAAGATGCACGAGGGTGAGTTCTTATTATTCTTACTGAACTAAAGAGAGAAGTAAACAGAAGTCCATTTGGACCTGAGAATCTCTCCATAAATTTGTTGTGCCTGGCAAATAATTCCAACAATTGTGAGAGAGTACAAGTAGGACCATTAAAGATTTCCATAAAACAGACCTTACCTTTCCCGGCAGGAACCATTCTTTAGCAGTCCAGCCACAAACCTTTCAAGCCAGCTAACTTCGACAAGGCTTTGTGGCAGTGGCAGCATTGGCTGTGGGCGCAAGAGTGCTGTTGATCAACTTTCATACTGGTTACTTTCCTGCCATCCTTACCAATTTTCCAAGAGGACAACCTAACCACCTGGTGCTTGCTAAGAAAGATCTCACAAGCATTCATTCTCTTCTCCAAGGGAGAGGTTCTGCTCCCCAATTGAGGACAAAAATCACTGCTGAATTGAGGCACCTTTCCCCTCTGTGGAGGACGCCAATATGACAGTTCTGCAAGTTTTTTCGGGAGAAGAGGACAGGGTTTTCGTTGCTTTGTACTGATGGGGCAAGATTTGAGAAAATATTTAGCACACCTCTTTCAGCTCCTTCACTTGAGGGAGAGCTGAAGGAGGGAACAAGTTATTAGTACAATCTGAAAAACAAAGAAAGTCGGGTAACAACAGCCAATTTACCTAGAAAATCATCTCGAATTGATCCAACCGTGCATTTCACTCCTAAGATGTCTTAGCACTTGCAGCTATGCTCTACGCACACCATCCAAAATAAATTCTGTATGCAGGCGGGCAGAAGAAACCGAGACTCACAATGCCCCGAAGCTTTTGGATGTGCCTTCTCTTGATGCCATTGCTTCTTAGGCAAAACTGGCTAAATAAAGACTGAAAATGGGAGCTTTGGGCTAATACTAGGGGGTGGGAACAGGATATACTGAGAGGCGATAAAGGAATTTTAGCAGAGTAAGGAAGGCGAGGAGCCGTGGAGAATTTAAAACCGATAATCTAAGAGAATAATTGACCCCTCTGCCCCAGGTTGCCAAATTGTGCATACACAGTTTCCGTGTGCGGGATGTCAGATCCACGTTTCTGTAAATCTGTGGGAAAGTAAAAGATTTCAGTGAGGCGGCGGCTGCAAATTATTTCTAAGAAATCATGTTACAAAAGAAACTCTATTGTATAACGATTTCTAAGAAATCATAAAATAAACACGACTGCCATTATTACAATTTTAACAACAGAGTAAGGAAGGTGAGGAGATGTGGAGAATTTAAAGCTGAGAATCTAGAGAGATTAATTCACCCCTCTGCCCCAGGTCGCAAAATCGTGCCACATGCAATTGCTGCGTGTGGGATGTCAGATCCCATGGTTTAGCAAATTTGTGGGAAAGGAAAATGATTTTGGCAAGGTGGCAGTGGCAAATTATTACGAAGAAATCATGCTACAAAAGAGACCATATTGTGTAATTGATTTCTAAGAAATCATAAAATAAACGTCACTGCCATTATTACAATTTTACTTCTTCAAACTGCATCATTTAAATGACACCAACCTGTTCATGACATCAAACAAGTTCTCCGGAGTCTTGGAGAATCAAGTCATCCAAATTTGTCAGTCAGAGGAAGAGAGCTTTCAATTGTTCAGAGAACTTCCAGGTTCACCCCATGGTTAAGAAGATCAGCTTGGCGATTGGCTTCACAGTAGCAGTGGGAAACGGAAATTGGCTGAACATATGTTACATTAATTGATCAGCTGGGAGTTTCCTTCCACTTCCAAATTGTCTATAACCTGCACCTCGGCCAGACGGAGACCTTCATCTAATGCTAAGGTCTCTGATTCATTATTGGCGCCATGAGATAAGAATGAAGAGGAAGCCACAATGAATTTTCCTTTGGGCAAGCGTAGGATGCCATCCAAGGCCTGCAATCTCTGTATTGCCTCAGGAAGCTCCATCACAGTTTAGCTTGACCCAATTGTCCTTAGTAGCATTCTATTTGACCTTTGTGCAATTGACACAATATTTTGCCCATGAATAAAAATCCATTATTATCATCTTACGCCTTTAAGACTTAAATCCAAGACCAAGAAAGCTTAGTATAATCACAGCCTCTTATGGTAATAAATCTCGGGAAGCTTGAGTGTCATTTATTTTATATTTAGTCTATATATACGAAGAAACACTCTACAAACAACATATGGTAGATTTATTTCATTGTTTTCTGTTACGTTCTAAATTGCCCCAAAAACAGGAATCTCTTCAATTTTTGGAAGCAGTGGCGCTTACGTACATCTGCTAAAGACAGTTCGCAAAACAACACTTATAATGAATCTGTAAATAATGTGGACTCCATGTTTTCCGTCATCCAATTGAGAGAGGTAAGCTTTTATGTAGGCCACCTTTTATAATTTGAGCGTATCTTTTAAATTTCCAATTAGAAATTGTGGGTTAATAATGTTATAATATAATTTCCTTGCTACCTTGTAATATTCAATTTTCTGATAACCTCTATGTTTGTGGTTTTTCAGCCACCCGCTGTACTGAGGCCTGCTGAATCGTTAACAGAAAATGAGTCTGTTGAAATAGCGGTGACAAAATTGCTCCTGAAGTCCTATTATGATATTGTCAGAAAAAATGTTCAAGACTTTGTGCCTAAAGCAATTATGCACTTTCTGGTAATTCTGATTTTGTGGCATAAGTTGAGAATAGAATTGAGTTAGATGTAGTTATACCTAGATGGTTAGTACTAGCTTTTGTATAGCCAAGTTTTGATTTGGTACTTCTGTCTAGTGTCTGCTTTAAGCATCAGCAATGTTTTCGGCCAGTCTAGCTTATTCTTGTGTTATTATGCTTTCTAGGTAAATCATTCAAAACGGGACTTACATGGAATTCTCATCAAGAAACTGTATAGGTATGGAAAGGGATTTCTTGATTGGAATTCCAATTTCCATGGGCAAAGA
Source organism: Taxus wallichiana var. yunnanensis (assembly GCA_018340775.1). Lineage (NCBI taxonomy): Eukaryota > Viridiplantae > Streptophyta > Pinopsida > Cupressales > Taxaceae > Taxus > Taxus wallichiana. Next base: position 945,022,717 of record CM031240.1, read on the forward strand.
ACTGCTAATTCATGACTAGTGACTTGCATGGTTTGGTTAACAGGATATTACTTGAGACATATTTCAAAATACAGAAAGTTATATTCACAATACTCACTCAGAAATTTCACATGCAGAGAACCTCTGTTTGAAGAGGTGCTTCAGGAACGTGAAGAAATTGCAGTAAGAAGAAAACGTAGCAGGGAACTTCTTCGGGTTTTACAGCAAGCAGTATGGGTAAGCATGCTTAGTTGCTTCTAACTGAAATTTTAATTCTTAAGCTAAAATGGGAGTGGGTCTTGTAGTTTTGTTCAGGTTTGAATTCTTTGCCTGGATGTTCTGTTTTTCCCTTACTAACATATATTTTATGGATAGTAAATGAATATTAATTGTGTGATTTTCTGTGTTTTTTTACTCTTCAGACATTGGATGAGTTACCTCTCGAGTCTGATATACCATCCAGAAGTTCAAACTTAGTGATGGATGCAACAGGCTTACCCAGGGCTAGTGCTCTTACACCATCAATTTATGGAATGACCAATGGTGGTTTTAGTGGTGTTGGGCCCTATATGGGCTCCCCAACTCTTACAAAGTCTCGAAAGTCTCCTCACTAAGGAGAGCAGCCATTTCAATTGAACTCAAGCTTGGCAGCTAATGGCAGTGGACAATCTTCGGCCATAGGGGCAAGTTATTCAACTATCAATCCATGAAGTAATTGTTATCATGCAGCATTGAATTCTGTTGTTAGAATGTATTGGCGAGTCCAGTCTAACCTTTGGACTGGACTGTATTTCGGCTTTCATCTAAGGTATTGGCTGATCTTCTTATCTGGTGAATGCTGTATTCTTACTTTTGTCATAGATTAACAGCTCGAGGCCAAACAGTCCCTCCTGGTTATGATTGATAATAGTGCACACATGTATTCAATTGTATTTATTATTTTTTGGGTGGCCATCCCTGCAATTGTCTATTTCAAATATGGTACTTAGAATGAGGGTTTGAGTTACAGACCAATTATGGCTCGGAATGTGGTTCACAGAATAAACGCATTCAATTCAATTATATAAAAGCTGTTTGTTTTGCACCGTTGCTTGGATAGCCTATTTATATATAGGTGGGTTGAAGATTGTTTCTTTTTGGAGTTGCTTACATGGACATGAAATCTTTTGCAAATAATAGTGTCGACGAAAATTTTATAAAAAAATGTTGAATGTGAAAATTCAAACCTGGCTGCCTGTATTACATGTTATTTTGCATTTGAATTTGTATGATTAATCAAATACAAATAAAAATATATGTAAATCAGAGCTTATGCACGTGTACTTAAAAACTAAGGATCTTGTATGCTGTTTAGCCAAGTCATGCTTGCATCACAGCTGGTTCACATCATTACTGGCTGGAGTGTGAGATTTATCTTTTATGACCTATTATTTATAAGATCACTTAGTTCCGCTTAATTGCATGTGTAAAAAAATAGATGTCTCACACTTGGAAATCCATTGTATGCTCTATAATCTCTTCTAGACTTTTAAACATTGAAAATGTATTTGCCCACTTATGTTTGTGTATGATTTGTATACACTTGATGGACTTTCTTTCATGTGCATGCTGTGTTTTTGTGCGTACTTTATGTTCTATACGATTTGCGTTAACATTGTTTTTGGACCAACTTGATAAACTAAAGAGCACTGTGGTATTAAAACTAAATGTGTGGTTGGGTCAGTGTGTTTGCTGCTTGCTCTAGTGTATGTGTATGTGAAACTATAGAAAGACGATTCCAACACGTGGAACTTGAATCAGTCTCAGTTGTTGCCCGAATCAATTTGAGAAATTACATGCATTGAGACAGGTTCGTTACTTACAATGGACTGTACCAGACAAACTAATGTAGACAATTAGTAAAAAATCAAATTGATTACTTTGCGGCAAACTATCAAAAGTCTAGGTTGTTGAGATTTATGAGGATTTAGCATGGAGTGGGAGATAGAAGACATTGCGTCTGCTGAAAAGTGTAGCAAATGGGTTGTGAGTCATCATGATTTTACCTCAGGGATTGAGTGTCCTTTAAGTTTTGAAGCTCGGGATTGGGTGTCCTCGAAGCTTTGACTTGGGATTATTCAATTGCATTTATTGTTTACTGAGTGGCCATCCCTGCAATTGTCTATTTCTAATATGGTACTTAAATTGAGGGTTTGAGATATATAGACCACTTACAGTTCAGAACATGGTTCACAGAACAGAGGCATTCAATTAAATTAAATAAAAAACCGCTTGTTTTGCCCCATTGCTTGGGTAGCTTTTTTGGATATAAATGGGTTGAAGTTTGTTTCTTTTTGGAGTTGGTTATGTGAACATGAAATCTTTTTGCAAGTAACGTTGTCAACAAAGATTTTCTAAACAAATGTTAAATTTGAAAATTCCAACTTGGTTAACTGGATCACACTATTGTGGCTTTGAATTTGTTTGATTAAAAACGAAGGATCTTATTTGCTGGTCAGCCGAGTTATGCTTGCAAAGTGGTTGACCCGCATCTGGCTGGAGTGAGATTTATCTTTCATGACTAAATTAATCTGTCTAAATTGGGCAGGTACTTAACATCATGACCTCATCTAACATTTGTATGGTTATTTTGCTCAATGAAAAGAGTTGATACTTGAAAAAACCATTTTGCATTGCCAACGAGTGCAACGAGATCTCTTGAAGCATTGATGGATTTGATAAATCAAACTTTGCTTATTACTGCAAACCCCATTGCTTTGATATGAGTAACTGGGCCTCTCCTTGACCATTCTATTCTACTCGAGGCTTAGTGGAAAGTGTAAGTATTTGGTGGGCAGTTGAACTTCTCTAATCTCGGGACTCACATTGCAACTCTAATCCTTAGTGAAGTGATACGGAAGAAACACAAATTATTTGCTAATTGCTTGCTTAGAAGTTGTTGAAATAGTGGCGAGGATTATTGCTTTCAGTTGCATAATTCCATACTAGATTATTGTGAAGATAGAAATGCACTTGCTAGTTTCTTCCGTACTTTAGGGGAGAGGGATTTGTGAAAGAATCAGACCCCGCTTACCAGTCATGCTCAAATGATAGTAAAAGAATTACATTATAATGCCTAAAAATTCAAGGCCGAAGGGCAATTAGACAACACAATTTGGGACTTGTTCAATCTCAATTGGTGGATTTGTTAGGAAAGGGTTCCCAACCATTTTGTTGCACAAGTCTCACAAGTGGGATTCATAGTTTGACAGATGAAGGTGCTTGCCACCCTTTAGGAAAGTGGGTAAGAGCTTAGTGTAATGAGTCTATTAAGGAGATCAAGGCAGGCGTAGGGGCCATTGGTAGCATGTTGATATTACCTTGCTCTTACCCCCCTCTATTGATATTGCCATTGAAACTGATATTTTCTTGAGATGTAGATTGGCTCTTAGAGGGTAGGCAGCTGAAAATGCAAGAAGCATAAACCTCATAAGAAATAAGAATTTGAGGTTTCTGAGCTCTATAACCATGTTCTCTATCTTATTTTCAATAACGAAATGTTCGAAATTTAAAAGTGCTTTGCAATGAAATGTTGACTGAATATTATATCATTTTCACATTTCCAATATTCATGGAAAATAGGAGATAACGAGCATCCCTAGGACATGTTTATACAATTTTCCAAAAATATTTTGGTTTTAAAACACAACCCAATTCCAATATTTTTAGATTTTCTCAAGTTCCCAACGAATGAATCACAAATTCATCTTGGTGACAAAAATGGATCAGGGAAAAGTGACACTAATTCTACTTAACATTGGCTTGAAAAATGATTGACCATGCCATACAAAAACAACTTTTTAAGACGAGTTTTGAAGTCTACTAAGCTTTTACTATTTATAGTGGCGCCTTTATGGATTTTGGATATCCATCACTTACGACACTTAAAAATTGGGAGCAAACCCTACTCTAGTTCTTCTACTTGCTTTGTTGTTTTGGGGAAAACCCAAACTACGTCTCCAATTAGTGATGAAATGTTTTGCTAACAATGCATTACATTGAAAAATGTCTGCAAACTATATACAGTTATAAAATTCAAACATATATGAAAAGAACAATTGTTAAAGAAGAGGTCATCTCCCATTTCATTACCAATCTTTTTAGGAATGGTTTGCATATGGCTCCCCCATATGTTCAAACAATCATGAAAATAAAAGAGCCAACAAATTTCTCTATAATTGGTGTGAAGATAAGTCTTGGTCGGATTTTAATTGTCAACTAATTTTCTCAATTTTTTCAATAACCATTTTATTGTAGTAGTCTCGCTTGTCATGTAAGTCTACATACTAATTTGACCTAAAATGCATGGCACTTTGGTCTTACAGATATTAAAGTCATCTTGTAGTAGGTACTAAATCCAATTATATCAATAATTATAACCTAAAACATGAAATGTCAAACAAGAATATAATGAAAAATGGAATAAGTTGATTTAAATCAAGATATGCATAAAATAATATTTTGAAGAATAATTAAACTTGATAGATCCTTAGAGACCAATTTGTCTCAAAGGATATTTAAAGTCATATCATCACTAGTTGAAAGGAAACAAAGTAGGCAAGCATTCTACAATCGATATTGAGAGATGGCTTTAATAAGAGCACTAGTATCACATGGCCTTGTAGAGAAGCTTTTTGAGGATGTATTTGGTGTTATATTTTGAAAACAATACCTCAAAAACCTTCAATTGATCGAGAGATCTACATAAATGAAAAATTATGCAAATTAAAGGACTTAGAGGATTTTCTTTAATTATCATGCATTGTGTTCTTCATGATTTCAATGCCTTGGTAAGTTAAATACCAACACCACTATCAAACATTCTCACTTGCAACTATGCATTTTCCATAGGTACTCACCACAAAGTTCTAACAAGATGGTCCAAAATGTCAAGGGGTTTTGCTCTGTTGGTCCAAATCTCTAAAGTGACATCTAAAGTGGAATTCCGAGTTGCATTTCTTGTCTTCATTGTTAGTTTAATGTTAATGCTCAAAAGGAACTATGTATTGGTCTCATCAAATGCTCGCATGAACCATATTTGAAAACTATACATCACTTTTGCCATTGTAGTGCACCTAGATTGTGGTGCATCTATGGAAGTCTAAAATAACAGAAAAACCTAATCTCTATTTTGCATTTTATGCGTCAATACACACAATCTTTGGTGGGAAATTTAGAATGTTCAATGCATAAATGAATTAATAACACGCCACTACCTCTACACTGGCTTGAAACAAGAGATCGGTGCACACATATTGTTTGTACCCATCACTCTCAAGGTGAATACAGAAAACATTGATGCACTTCCTATGCTATTGATGAAATAAAGTGGCACTTTGTTTATTGAGTGGCGTTTAATAGTGTTTTGTAGAAAACATTGATGTATCGATGATTTAAAGTTTTATTGAATTTGTGGATGGGCCCATACTATATTAAATTTGGTATGAGTTCCAAGATATTTGAATAAGCAACCTCAAGACTATTACCCACAATTGCATGTGCGTGCACAGTAAAACATTGACATCGATATGTTAAGGTAGAATAACTACCGTGATATATTAAGCTCGTATCGTGAGGGAGGGCCAATGACCCTCATAATAATATTAGAGTGAACATTTTTTCTTCATCCTTGCCCTCCAACTTTTTATATAGATAAGTAAGGATGTTTAGGATAAGAAGGGATTATATCTTTAGGGATACTAACTCAAAATAGATAAATTCTATTGTAAGATAACCACTAAATATATTCTTATTTATAAGTGAATTATAAATAATTATGGATAATGATGTGTACACACATGGTTTACCCATAAAGTGTATAATAAAAGTGCATCTTAGACATGGTTTACCCATAAGTGTATGTTCTAATATACACTAACACCCTCCCTTAGGATGTAATGTGTAAAGGAGAGGATAAAGTAAAATAATCCTAACCTAAATAAGCTTAAAAGAAGAAAGGTGATGTGTGCACCAACACCTCCTCTAAGAGCAACTTACAAAAAGTAACGAAGTGAGGATAAACGTCAAATAGGCCATATTAGGTACCCAACTATAATAAGTATGAACTACATATTGTATGGAAGGCCAAGAATGTGTCTCAATAACATACACTCCTAAATCATCCATTCTACAAGGGTATAAAGGTAACAAGTAAGAAACACACATGATCCCACATACAATAGATAGATTTAAAGGGGCTACATCGTGCTAGGGTTGCATATTTAGAGGGAAATAATCCCTACACTAGGTCAACCTAGGGTTTCCAAGGCCCACAATCAAGATAGAGGAGAGAACCCTACTAAAATATTGGTGATTGGGTAAGGAGAGGTATAGATCGATAGTAGATAATGCAACTGAAATGAAAGCAAAGAGAGCTAAGGAGATGATCATAAATAAGAGTAGTATGCTTTAACTAGAAAAACATATGTAACACTAAGCTAACATAGCACAATGAGGGAAGGAGATGAACTTATCTATGTAAAATGAAAAAATATGGTTAGAGCACTCACCTTGTACATGTAGGGTGGTCATTGATGCATCTATCTCTCTAGAGAAGTAGCACACCGAGAGAGAATCACTATTAGGTGGAGAAGGGAACACCGTTCATGTTCTAGACTCATTATAGATGACCCAATAGTGCAAGCAAACCAACCAAGAAGAAGAGTGTCCAATCCAATCCAAGAAAATGCAATATGAACCAAGAGCTAAGCGAGCATATGCGAAGATGACACAAAAGAGAAGAGTAGGTGGTAGTTCCTAAGGTTCCGAGCTTCCTTCCTTTTGAATGTCAAAGTGAGGTGTGTATATATAGGATGTCATCACCTACGGGCGATGGCATCGGCCAAGAGAAACATAACACCGACACCATCGCCCACGGGAAATGGCATCGACCAAAGGTGATGAAATGAGATAATGTGTCATGAAAAGTGAAAAAAGGTGTTGTAGATCATAGATATGGAAAACAAGGTGCAAAGTGGTGAGATGAAAACCGGAAGTTGTGAATGCGATGTGTATGAGACCTAAGAGGACAAGGATAACTAGTGCAAGGAAAACTAAGGCCAAAACCAAATAGTGACACTCTCTCTATGTATTGTCTCTAACCCATAATGGTTACGTGAATAACCATTCCCCATTCTATGGCAGGCCCCTTAAGGCACCGCTCAAGAAATAGATGCATTAGTGACCCTTATCTACACAAAGGAAATTATTAGTAACATGTATGAAAGATGAAAAGTGAAAAATTAGGTGTATACATATGCCCCAACCATTGATCACCGCATGTCGCAATAGCGAAACATGAGGTGGTCAATGAAAATAAACGATGTAACACGATCTTGAATTTAAGTACATAAAGGAATGTTGAAAGGACTAGTTAAAATTAAATATATCCACCAATGCATACTTGATAGTGTTGTCTATCTGCCATGCACATGCGCATGATCAATCAATGCAAGAACCCTAAAGAAGCAAAATTAAAAGGAAACACTAGAGGATCATCAGTAAAATAAGACATAAATCACCTAGCTAGGGGCCCATGGGATGGATGTCGTGTCAGATGTCAACATGGTGACAAAAATAAATGAAAAATCGAAGATTGTCAAAAGTAGGCATGTAATAAGATGAACCAAATGGCGCGAGGTCATGGTCATAACATTTAGGGTTATGACATGTGATGATGCGTAGTTATGATAGGCGCATTTGCCTTGCTATATGAGTTTTGGAGAGCTCACCTCTCATATGCCACGATTTCCACAAAGCGGATTATGTCGTTGGAGACCCAGCTGCAGTGGCGTGAGCGAGAGCCTGAGGAGAGGCCTTGGCTAGATCTAGGGCTGGAGTCCATAGCCCATCATTTTGTCAGAGCCACTAACACGAACCCATCAGCCCAAAGCATCCAAAGACCCTCCATAGGGGTGAGGGTGCTTGAGCCATATTGTAGATGTGCCGGATCTATTTTGTATGATTTTTTCGATGTATAAAATAGATTCGACACACACACACACACGATGATGGTTTTGATGGTATTTGGGTATTTGTTGTTGATTTATTTTTATTTATCATTTTCTTGCTTTCCACATGTATGTATGTAATGATACCATGGTAATTAGGAATAATGATAATGTGATTAGGTAGGCAAATCCAATGGTGAGAAGGGGGTTAGTAAGATAGCCCCCTCACGTGATGTGAAAAAGCTAAGAGGCGGGACAAGGCCAGACATCCAACGATAGGATGACAGTGATCGGGTATATAAATCCAAGTAAGGCCATAGATTTATACAACGATGCAAAAAATTACTGTGGTGATCTAAATGGAAATCTTGTGGTGAATCGAGCTAAAGTAGGTAGAGTTGGGGACGAAGGCGCTCCAACGGTAGGAGAACCAAGGCATATGTGGTGATAAATCCAAGCGGAGCGAACAACCTAAACAAGGATGTAACAAGATATTTGAGATAGTGTGATAAACCCAAGGGGGACCGAGAGCCCAAGTGAAGGAAAAAGATGTGTAAAAACCCAAGTGGGGGGTGAGAGCCCAAGAGAAGGTAGAAGGATCAATCCAAAGAAGGAAAATAAGATGTAATCAAGGTATTATGAATAACTAGTCACGAGGGTCGAAAGATCAGAATGTATCGGTGATAATATAGTCAACTTGATTCAAAATGTGGCTTCTAAGCATGAGTCATGAGGTCATTAATGGCATGTTGTGTAATATTGACTTGCGATGAACTTCATCTCACGGATGACAAATAAGGTGTCATCGATCCAATCCTCTAATCGGGTGAGAATATCACATTGAACATCATTCATAGTGAGACGAGGATTAGGGTAGGTGGTGGTCCATAGGTAGGTTGTGGTCTAGTTGGTCTAGGGGAAGGTGGTTGGTTTTGAGAGGAATTGACTCCATGCTTCCGATTGTGGGAAGAAGTTTCGGGAATAGGACACTTGTTACGTAAAACCTAACACTTGTGTCGGTGTGCGCATAATACCCGTGATGAGAGCAAAATAAGGGCACTAAAGTGGAAGATTGTGTAGCCTTTTAGTTTGGTCACATTTGACCTCAACTTCAATCTTCTTCATGTGGTGTCAACTGATAGGCTCTACAGTCAGAAACATCATGCCCCAGAGCCTTGTGCCATGTGCAATATGGCTCGGTCGTAAAGGATTGAGGAGCCATAAGGGAAAGAGGTAGGGGAGAGGTCTCGTAGGGTACCGAGGGGTTAGTGAGAGTATTTAATGAGGGTGCTAATGAATGGGTAAGGATGGTGCCGATGGAAAATGTCACCCAATCATCGAGAGGCATAGTAGATAAGATCATCGACTTCATCGACTTCGTGCAAAACCAATGACTCGATCATCCACTTCTAAGGGAAAATGGGTCGGATAAGTTAATGGCGTAGTATGTGGAGTCAGTGTTCGGTGGAGAAATCGAGGCTCGAGGAACCGATGGAGAAGAAGTAATGACTATGTTCGAAGGTTCCTCTTGTATTATGATGACATTTATGTCATGAGAAAATTTAGAGCGAAGGGTTTCTTGGTAACACAAGACTTCTTGATCATGAATCTAGAAGTAGCTACCCAAGTGAGGGTTTTCTAAAGTATAACCATTGTGGTAATCTGATGTGGAACCATCCACTGCACAAGAATAAAGTATGGTATCGATTCAAACCACATGCTCTAGTGGGGGCTGCGATGTTCATGAAATGATTGCGGGAATCAAGGCTCCTTCTTACGAGGCCTCAAGGAAGGAGGCAGATGGGATACGATGAGTTCAAGAAGATTAGATGTATTGATTCAAAGAGTGACCTCATTGGGCTCATTGTCATCTAACTCTAAGAGATTAGGAGGCATGTGCACGACCACTTGACCCATGATGACCGACATTGTCGAAGAGTATCTATATGATAATTAAAATGTTGGTATTATCGAAATGGGATAGGTGATAGTTCATCAAGTGTGGGGAGCTTGTATGTCCCTTTTGTTGAAGCATATCATAGTTCCAAGGGTTAGTGTCCCCTTGAATCTTATAAATAGCCTTGATGAGAGAATTTCACACACTGACATGCGGAAGAAGCAATGATACACATACGATGAGTCTAAGGCTGCCCTAGGAGAATATTATAAGATAGAGGAAAATTAAAGACCATGAATTTAACACGGACAATCCTAGGGGGAATGGTGATGGGTAACCAAATACACCCCATAGAGGCATTTGTCGGTGATCATATCCTTGAAAAGTGGTTTGTGTAGATTTTAAGTTATCGATAGAATAACCAAGAGCCTTAATGAAGTCTAATTATGCCACACACTTACCTTCTCCTTTATCAATGAGAGCACATGTGACCAGTAGTGTGATCAATCTGCACTAAAATAAAAATAGGCGGATCTTCTACATGAAGCAAGAGGTCATTTGAGATCATGGAAGATATAATAAAATGAATGCAAGAGTGAGAATCAGTGGTGAGATTAGTATAAATGGAGAGCTCCTCACATTTTCGGTGGATGTTTTCCTCCGAGCCATGTAATTCGGGACTACGCCCCAAAGAGGGGTAAAATAAATGTTCATATCAAACAACGCAATCATGATACACTCACGATTGTGGTGCAACATACGCATGAGTTCTAATATGGGAGCTTGGCCAAGAAATTGTGATAATGCTTCAAGAGGATCCCATTCGTCGTGACTTGGTGGTGACTGCGATGAGGTTGAGAGTCTTGCGAGTCCTCGAAACGGAGCCAAAAGTAGTAAGGGTGACTAAGGAGATTTATGGAACTATTTTTTCTTAGTTCTACGCCATCATCCCTATATGTTTCATTTGCACATGGGATGATGGTATCTCGTGACCAAAGATACAAATCTAGACACCATCGACCTGTAGAGAATTTCCACAGGGGGATGATATTGTCTAGAGAAGGTATATTCTTGCTTTGAGGAGCTTGGTTTTGAGGTACAAAAGGATATATGACCACAGTGAGTCAAGGATGGAATGCTTTACTAGGTATTTTTGTTCTACATAAGCTATGACACATTTTACATCATTAATTACAACTATATTTTCAGGAGGATAATCCGTGTCAACTACATTGGTCATATCATTTTCTTACTTAGAACTTTCAACGACATCATGATTAGGTATAGGATTAGAGAATATCTTTAGTTTCTCATTATCTTGGTTGATGGCTTCATGATGATCCTTTTATTGAGCCACATCACAAGCTTTGACTGCTTTGGTCAAACGCTCACGAGTGATGGAATCATAGTCAAAGTGGGGACCTAAGAAGAAGTTGATGGAAGCCATTCATAGTGCACAAAAATTTTCATGGGAGTGACCCCAATTAGCATGCCACTAACAAAACTTACTCTCATCATGCCAATGAGGAATAAGTTGAGAAGGATCCAAGATTGTGGTAAATGGCTTAGGTAAGTGACATTCAACTCTTCCTTACTCAATGGTTGATGATAGTTAGGCTGGCTTTTGTTGTTATCGATTGTTGGTCAATGTTGAAAACTATCCTATTTGAAGAAGCAAAAAGAGGAAGAGTATTTGAGACTCTGTCATCCGTCACGTTCTTGTTCTTAGAACGTTGAAGGATTTGGAATTGCTTGTTAGTTTGTTTCTTAGGAGGAGATTTCTCGAATTCCCTCGTGAGATAGTCTTGCCTTTTGGCTTGTTCAAAGGCCTCTTCTAGGGAAGTAGGATAAAAGGAACTCACCTTGTATTGAAAATGAGGTTCGAGAGTTCATAAGAAAAGTTGGAAGACTCTATCATTAGGTATAGTATGTAATGCTTGGAAAAATTGCACTAATTCATTTTTAGATTGTTGACAATTGATGAAAGCGTTGATATTATTTTCAGGCAGATCATGATATTGGAATTCTTTTACTAGGGATGTCACTAGGAATCTAGCTCAACTATGGAATTACGAGGAAAAGTATGGTACCAATCCAAAGTATCTCCCATGAGAGTTTTAGATAGGATTTTGGTGGTAGTATATGAATTGGTTTTGACCCACTCCTTGTAAAGATTACTAAAGGTCTTGATATGAAGGGTGGGATCTGTTATCTCCAAATCACTGCACCCTTCGAATGGCCAGAATGTGAACACAAAGTTCAGTGTGATTGGGTAACATGGGATTGTCTCTCAAAGTGTGAGACTTGGGCTCTAGGTGAACCTCCGGAGAAGGCTGACTTCCTCTTCCTAAACTAAACATAACATTACTTCTAATGAAATAAAATAGCTAACTAGACCTATGCTAACATTTTAATGGGGGTAAGGGGAGAGATTTGCAAGAAATAAAACCTATACTAAAAGTGGTGATGCACTAAGAAAGGGTGTTGTTAGACAAGTTTTCGGTTTTCCAGTGAAGGAAGATGAAAATGAGAAGGATGAACAAGCACCACAACTCAACCACATACAAAACTTCACTCCCATATAAGCACAGAACTCCCAAAACCTGCAATGGAAACTTGAAGTTGCATAGTATATTTTCATACACGAGAAAGGCACAAAGAAGTAGCTAGAATGATGGAACGACCAATCATTAGTCACAAAACATAATTTTATTACTTCAATCATGTGCACAATGCATCATTACATGAGGAAGAGGTAAAGTTTGCCATTACAATTTTGGAAAAGAGGCTTGAAAGTCCCCACAATCCACAATAGACTAGCTTGCAGAAGAGAGAGAGGAATACTGAAAAATGTCCAACCTGTGTCACACGTCTAACTCTTGTGTAACTCCTTGGAATGAGCTTCCAACTTACATTTATAGAAAATCTCTGTGAGAGAAAAGAGGAGAAGTCATAAATTCCTCCCTAAAATGAAGGCACATGATGGTCAATATTAATTACAGAGTTGGTTGAACCACTTAAGAACATTCCATCATGTGCCTTAATGAAAGGTCTAAACTTATCCATCTCATTTAATTAAAATAATATTTTAAATAAAATATTTTAATAATAATAAAAATATCATTTATTAAAATATTTTAATAAAAATATTAATTTAATTATTATTAAAAAATCAAATTAATGATAATTCCAAGTGGGACCCCCTTAGGGTTGGTTTGCATTAAAGGGGGGTCCCTTGAGAGAAAGGCCAACTCGGTGGTTGGCTCGCCTGCCAACTCACCGAGTTGGTCGATGAGTTCTCTTTCATTTGAACATGGCGGGCTCGTCTCAATGCATGGATCAACTTGGAGAGTTGAGCTCCTTTCTCATGGATTGGCGAGTTCTTCCATGTTTAGGTGAGCCTTGGTGAACTCACCTTGTCAGATGTGTCAAGCCCCCACGTTCTGCGAGCTCATCGTTTCACCATGCGAGTAACTCAGTCCATCTGATCTCGCTCGTCGAGCTCCTTGCTCTTAAAGATTTGTTGGCCGAGTGACTCGGCTTCGACTCGGACCATCCCGAGTCATCTCCCAAGCATCATGTTAACCGAGCTCCTTTGTGTATTCCACCGAGCACCGAGTTCATCTGAACAACACAGAGCCATTTCTATGACTCGCCGAGCCAACATCGAGTTGGTCACCACCCAGATCGAATTGCTTGCCCTGGTTCTCACACCAAAACAACCCGAACGTCACCTCGAGTTATCTCATTGAATCCAATAAGACCACCTGCCTCTACGATACGTTGAGCTCTTCACACGAGTGTCGAGCTTGTAGATCCTTCCACTAAGTCATGTCCATTGTGCTTAGGTACTCTTGATCTGGAGTGAGTTCCTACTAACGAGCTCAACTTGAATTTCAAACGATGACTTATGAGCTTGTTTCCTCGAGTCCTAGTACAAGCCAACTTTATCCTCTGTCTCGACTCCATGAGCTCCGCTTGCAAATCGAGACGAGATCCTCCACCCTTACTCGAATGATCTTCTCCATGTCACATTCTGCATCACTCAAATTGGTTACAACGTCGGGCCCTTGCTCCAACCACCAACTCCTCACAACAACTTGATCAACTTAGATCATCCACGAATTCTCCTCGATCGGCCTAACTGAGTTTCCATCTCAACTTTGAAATGAAATCCCCGCTTAGCATGGCCATTCGTGAAAACTATGAAATGAGCTCCAAAAATACTTCTTTACGCCAACTTAGCAATCTTATAACTTGATACCAGGCCCTAAGATCAGATCTCAAAACCGACTCGCCATCCTACAACCTTGCTCATCAAAGATCACTTACGTTGGTTTGAACTCTTAATGCCCAAAAAACTCACTCTAATTGACCTATGACTCGGTGAGTTGATTCATTCAAGACTTGAGTATATTTTTCTTCCATGAAAGATGTCCATGTGAACTACTTCTTTCTTTCCGGGCTCATTATCCCTGAAACTCACATGTATTTCGTGCTATATTCGAGGAATTGTGGTCCCTCGCATTCATCGGGTGATCGGGTCTCGTTCCATTGCCTACATTCCACCACGTCATCGGGATTAAATGAACTGAGATGCTCAGAGAATAAATCAACGGTTGTTCTATGTGCACCCACTAAATGTGTTGGCCCATGACTTGGTCAAATCAGAGATTAACTCCACATTTTCCTTGACGGTTCCTCATGATGGCTAATTTATCCTGGGAGCTCAAACATTGTCTTGTCATGTTTTTTTTGGGACGACTTTCACACCATAAAATCCCGCATCCTTGGCAGCTTGGATTCAATTCCCCCATTGACCATGTTATTTGAAACTCCTTGAGCGGGGAATGTACTTTATCTTGCCATCATTTCATCTCCTCTTGGCCACAGGCATTCAAAATTCCCCGAACCTTAGCCTCAACTCAGATTCCCTGCAACGTTGGTGTGGCTATCCTGAGTTTACCTATGTTCTTCTTGCATGATGAGCTCACCTTGAGTCATCTCATTATTCGGCCACCGAGCTCTGTGAGTCATTTTTCTTGACTTGAGTCAATTCTCCTTACTACACACCGAGATCAATCTCTATTCCTTCGATGTGAGCTCCATGTTCGAGACCCCTAGACATCACCTTAATTTTTCCAAGCCGAGCTCATATAGACTAACTCGGTCACCTATCTTCTTTACATCATATCCTGGATCGTTCGCTCGACTCCAGTTTAACTCACTATCAACTTGGTGCCTCCATGTCATCGAGCTCAAAAATTATGTATGGCGAGCCTCCTCCTAGCAAATCGTGACGATGATGAGCTATAATAGAGCTTGATCCCGAGCTCATTGTAAGACTACAACTTGGTTCTCCCACGAGTTCCTACTCAGCTAATGTGCACCTTGATTTTCTCCCTTTGCCGACCAAAATCTTGAACCATCAAGCTGAATTAGCCATCAATCCAAACTTCATTCCATGTCACAAAAACTATGTGCTTGAGGACCTTGATATCTCACCATGGCTCTATGCTTTTCCAGAGCTCAACCTCTACTATAATTTCATGATCCGGGTCATTCTAAATGTCGAGCTCATTGTATACACTACAATTTACAAGCTCTGAGTGCCTGAGCCCCATCGGTACTTCATTCCACTAGAGCTTAGTCTATGAACAGATATACCGAGAAGCTAATTGATTTGCTCCTTGGTCAACCGATATCAACTCGGTCTGTGTCTCCCTACCCGTGTTAGGGGATATTGATAGAGGTCCATCTTAAGCTCGAACACCTAAGATTTTGGTTTGGATGTTTTGTTTAACTGAGCTTGTGATGAGCCCTTGATATGTTTTGCTCCAAGTCCCATGAAATTTGAATGTCTAGCCTTATTAACCACGAGCCCTCCCAATGAATTTGGAGCGTTCTATGTTGCGACATTAGAGTTGGTTTCCAAGCTATATAACCTTGGCTCGTCCCAATTATATCTATTTATTATAGTTATGCAACATTGGCTCATCCTAATTATAGCTATGTAACCTTGGCTTGTCCCAATTATAGTTATGTATTCCTAAAGTATTGATTTTGATGATTCTTTAACCCTTTAACACTCTTAGAGTACAAGAATCCTTTGTTGTCCAATTTTGACAGAAGGGAAAAATTGGATAACAAGATCAATAGACCCGTCATAAGAGATAGAAGGAGAAATTCCACCAATATCCATGCTAGCAATATAAGGTTCTAAAGGCTCTTGTTGGACTACTCTCAAGATTTTTTTGGATAGGGGTTGGGTGATGGGCACCCCATTAGGCCCATTTGAAAAATGAGGTGGCATGGTGCCCCAAGAGCCCGTTGGAGGGTGGTTGACTAATTGAGCCATGTTGGCTTGCATTTGAAGGAATTGAGCTGTAGTAGCAGATTGTTATTGGATCATCCTATCAATGAGTTGGATAATGAGATTGGTAGGGTCAAAATTAGAGGCATTTTTAGATGAACCTACTTCGGTAGCTTTCCCCTTTTCTGCCCTATGGTCAAGTTGCTTGGAAACCAAATCAAGAAGACGCTTTCTAAGCATTTCATTTTATTTGTTTTTGTATTGACAAAATTGAGACATAAACTTGAATCTCAAGAAGATGATCAAAGTATCATCATTATGGTTTTCTTCCTCTTCATCCTCAGGTGGTCCATTTCGATAGGTAGAAGGTTTATTTCTAGGTTCTCTTACGACACATTAGTTCATGTAAAAAGGAAACTCAAATTCTGGAGGATATGATTCAGGAAATTTACATGCAATGAGTCGGAGGACCTCGAGGCCCGGATGTTCCCAAATTATTATTAATTAAATAAAATTGCATAATTACAAATAAAAATTAGAACAAATGCAAATAAATGTTAAATAACACAAACAAAATTTTTAACGTGGAAAAACCTCCAGGGGTAAAAAACCACAAGTAGAAATTTCCATTAATTGAGAAACACAGTCCAAAATTATCCTTCCCTCACTTCTCTCCTCATTGATTTTACCCCATAAAATCACAATACATTTCATATATACTGAAATCAATTGACCCCACATGTCAATATAAATAAATTTAAAGGGTGTGAATTCTCACAAAGTATCCTGTAACCATTAATTGATTTTTAAATAACCAATTAACATAATAAACACGTAGTTTATATTAAATAATTTAAAATATATAATATTCTAAATTATTTAATTATAAACTATAGTTTATCTATAAGAACACTTAATATTAAATGTTCTAACACTTATGGACCACAATGCTACAGACGGATCTAGGACCAATTTGAAAATTAGGACACATAGTATAAAAGAGAATGAATTTCCCCCATACTCTACCCATGTGCCGCATGGTTGAGTAAAACGAATAAAGTTGAAGTGTGCTAAAATGTAGCTAGAGAAAGGAGACACATATCCCCAATATCCCCAAATTGAATTTAAAACTAAGTGTTGTGGAGAAGAATGAATGAAGCATTTCATTCCCTTTGAAACTGATCTGAACCAAGTCATCTAAGTATGAAATTGTGCCAAAACCTGTTTCTATAGATGAAAATATGACACTCCTCGATAAAGTCGTTGTAACTTCCCTAGGGAAAAACCATATAAATGGGTCAAGAACATCCGTACTATCCTAATCATACTATACATTTTTGACCTTATGCTTGCTTTATTGAATTTATGTGTCTCAAGCTATTTCGAGTAGTTTTTACCTATTCCTTCTCATGTCTGAGCCCATAATTCTATTTGTGTCACTTTTGTAGGTATATAATATACCTAGATGAATGCCCCCTCTTTTAAGGCACATGTGATAAAGAGTTTGAGTGCGTGATCAAAATAATAAATGTGTAACCATGTCTAGATAAGTATGATAATCTACATAGAAAACACATGAAGGGATGATGTGGTGGCCACTAAGAAGAACATGTAGCTGCTGAAAGGGGATACACATGGTGGGTATCATGACACAAAAAGTAGAAATAAGAATAATAGTAACAACGATGTCAACAAGTGAACTAGTGGTAATAACAATAGTAGTGTATATGTAAGTGCAAATATAATAGTGCAAATAATGTCACACAAAAGGCATAATAACACAAACATGGGATACCCATGGCGTTGTAAGAAATCAAGGCCCTTGGGCCTCTGATCAAGAGATGCAAAGTCACACTAGAAATACATGATGCCACAAATATGGGACACCCACGGTGTCACAAGACAAACAAGGTCCGTGGGCCACATGAAGGGTAGAAAAAATTAATTACACACACAACTAGAAAACATGTGTAGAAGAATAAAGTATCGTAGTGATGAAATTCCATAACAAGTGATATATAGGAGCATGTGAAACAATATATGTTAACACTACACAAGACACATGTGTTAGTCTTGTTAGCTCGAAAAATAAAAATACAATATATATATATATATATATATATATATATATATATATATATATATATAAGAGTAATGAGGATGTGAAAATTTACTATAAAACAATAACGCTTTGGTTTATATAGAGAAGCCCCTATAAGAAGTATGTAAGGAACCACGATACTCCCATAATTATGTATCAATTTTTATGTCTTGTGTTATGCTCAATATACCTCATGAACACATGTTTGTAAAGAAAAAAATTCTATCTATCAAACTAGAAGGATACACAACATGTATAATGTAAAGTGTTAACAATATATGCTAGATAAACAAGTCCCGATTTTGCATTTTTGAAATTATTTCAATGTTTTTTATTTTTGTGATCATATCAATGTTTTTGTATGTTTATATGCATCTTCAGATCCTAATGTTCAATTTCTTAGTCTTGAAGGGCACATGGTATGTGCGTGCCTACTCATATCTGCAAAATCCATCACCTTGCGCGCACCCTCTGCATGCTTAATATCCAGGTCTTCAACCTCCTCATCATCTATGAGGTACATAAGATTTCCCTTCTCTTTTTATTTCCACGTGCATCCCAACTATGCTTCATTATGTTTCCACCAATTCCTTGTGTGCCTCGACATCAAATTCACCAAACACTTGAATCATGAGATCCTCAGCCTTTGCACTATCCCCCAATGTGATGCACCTCATAATATCCAAGGCTTGATGAATTTTATGCTTAGTAGAAAAAATAATCAAAAGTGTAAACAATACCTTTAGTCAGGTCGCACCAACTTGATGTCTCTTGTTTACACTCAACATGCACATACCAAGCTCACATGCAACCACATAACGTAAAGTAAAACTTGTGTACCCATAAAGATGGTGGTAATATATCTTGACCTTGAAACTAATTCCACTCACAACCGTGAACATGTACCGGAAGGAGGGGTCTTTCCATCATAATCATGTACCAAAGAAGGAAATTACTCCTTTAAACCTTGTTAAGAATGCTACCCCAATCTCACACCATCCTAATAAAATGTTTCTATGTGTTAACCATTAGTGCGCCTCTATCCCACACAATATGTATACCATCATGTTTCTCCTATCACATTCATTACACCATTGTTATTCCATCGCGCGTAAGAATGACTTAGGATTCTCTTCTCCAGTATACTCTTGGAAAGTTGGTTTACCCAATTGCATCGATCATGTGTGGCCTTATCATCCTAGTAACTCTGTCCTTGTACCTCATGACCCACCATTTCATATGTGTCATGGGACCAATTATCACAAGCCACACTAGTTGTATCACGATAGATTGTGCATCTTCCAAATTAAGAACACCCTCCTTTGATGGCTCGCATGTTCTCGGTCGCACACCGTATGTGCGTAGATTTTGTTGAGATCCTCCTCATTGATAGGCTCTATATAAGGCACAACCTTAGAATCATCCAATGGTATCACAATGTGCTCATCCTTGTTTTCAAAACTAATGTATCTCTTATTGAAGCATAAGTCTATATTATTAGCATAACACCAGAGATGTCCTAACAGTAGCGTGGGAAATTATCTACCTCAGCCAACTCCAATACTTCAAAATCACCTACAAATCTCCTAAATAGTGATTGAAGCATCCTTCAACACCCCAATAAGGGTATGGCCCTTGTTTTATTATCCATATACAACACATTTGAGGATGGCCTGCAATGGTGGCCTTCCCATTTGGTTCCAAACATCTAAGGTGAGAACATTAACTTCCATGCGCTTGTATCATAAGAATATTGCTTACCAACCACCCATTGATCATTACATCTAGTGTTATCTCCTTGTCATATTCATGGTCATGTGGTGAAAATTTGCATGAAGGATCTGGCACTCTCTTTCCACACTGCACGTGTACCTTGTCTCACAACCAATTCTCCCAACAAAGGGATGATGTTCTCTTGCCTCAACATCTTGTACACTTCCTTAAGGTCATCAATATCCTTTTGAGGGAGTTCAATACCCCTCACACATTCCCTCTCACGTTCTTGTTATTTTAGGTGTTGGATCTCACCTTGTAATTCTCTAAAAACACCCCATAGTTTCCTGATACACTTCCTTCTGTTGAGATGCATCTGGATACTTTGCATGTACAACCTCTTCCCACCTAATGAGAGGTATCACCTTCCTTTCTCCCACATGTGCAGCCTCTACGTGTGAGTAGTTAATAATACAGACGGTTCAAGTTCAACCATCTTCTTATGTGCCCATTTCTCATGTTCTTCGTGTGCTCCACCTTAATCATATCTACATGTTTATCCTTTGTTTTTTCTTACACATATGGGCATATGGGCATATAGATATGGAAAATCCTCAACCTTGTGTGCATTTCCACAATATGTGCACCTAATTTTTGTGACACTTCAGGGCTGATAATGATTAGGTGATCCACACTATAACATATCCCTCGCATGAACCTTCCATAGGACACCATGACTCTTTGATTACGAATCCACCTTTGAAACCTTCATTTTCATTATTACATTGCTGATCTAGTTTTCCTTTTTATGTGCATGATTTTCTTTCCATGTGGTATGGAGAAACCTTTCTCACACATGCCTCATGAATATGATCAATCAAATGACAGTCGGTTATGTCATGGGTATGTGCATCAAATATTTTACAATACATAGAGAAATTCTTCTACATCACACTGTAAAAGTGGATGATTACGAACATCATGATTCTTATGAAAATTTCACAAGATGTCAACAATGCACTCACACTCCCTACGTAGGCATCTTTCTTTTGCATATATCCTTCAACCTCACAATATGTGCACCAAGTTCACTATTGTCTCATCTGGTGAATTGAATCGGTAGACAAATTCTCCAATTAGGTAGCCATTTTTACTAATTGAGCTTCAATAATGGGCTCACACCAGTGTCTATACTTCTAACTGCTTTAGTGTGCGGGAGATGCTTCCAAGGCTTCACATGGATCAATGAATATTTTGTGTGAATGTGCTCTCCGTAAAGGTGTTAATAACCCTTCCAACCCACTATGCATGTTGGCTATGATGAATATCATAAAATAGCTTATAAAACAAGGTATTAAAGTGTGCATCATATTATTTAACACTCTCATATAAGCCTTTCTTAATATCCTTTAACGCACTAATGCTTTATTTTTAAACTCAAGGATATGAAACTCAACTAAAAATCTAGTGCATAATGCATCATAATCAATTGCGAGATGTGTGATCATATTTTCTATACCAAATATGTGCATGTCCTTGAAGTGTGGTGGAAAAATGACTTAACTTCCTGTTAGGAGATGTTATTCCCTTAGCTCTCCATAATAACTCACACTTATGCACATGTTCAATTGCATCTTCCACACCTCTATACTCTGAAAAATTTCAATGAAGATATGAGATGTCTGATTAGATGGTTGCTGAGGTTATTGTAATAGATGTTGTGGCCCTTTCCTTGAGTGGGGCCAGATCCTAAACTTGATCCTCCATTAGGATTTCCTCCACGTGGTGGCTGAATTGAACCTCCTGAGCCTCCTACCGTGACTTGGGGTCCTATTGAAGAACTACCTTGCATCCCCATGGTCGTGCTAAACTATACACCAATTTTCTATCCTATAAAACTACAAAGAGTACTACTCTAATAGGTAGCGTGCCACTTTACTTCCTGACAAATGATGCGCTTACCCAATTTTTCAAAAAACTCTTTGTCCAAACATATGCACCTCTTATGTTTCCATATGCGCGTCCTTAATTTTTGCACTTTGATGATACCAATATATGCATACCTGTATCTCCTACCCAACATGGTGATACTTGATTTCCTTCCTTCTCACCTTCACTATGATGATATTCTACAATAACTTCTAGATTCCAAGCACCTTGTGTAAGGGCTAGGGGTCCGGGATGGGCTAAATACGCATTAATGGTTTTCATTCTTTCCTTAAACTCTCTCTCATCAGATGTCCAAAGGGTATCTCTAATGTGATTTCCCAATGTAGAAAAGACATGATCCTGTGGTCCCTTTCCTTCTATAGGGTTCTCATCACTCCTGCCATCATCATCATTCTTCTCAATCTCAATGCCTCCTTAACTTCCCTCTCTGTCGGGCATCATTATACCCGAGCTGTATATCTTCCCTCTCTATTTCTTCCACATGGGCCAACACCATCCTTCCCAAACATGTCTCCCACTCTTACGCGCGGTTGGGTTTTAGCCTTATTATCCGTAAGTTCTCCATCCTAAGTTCAATCATCAAGATCTTCATTGCTAAAGGTAGTGTACATATATATGATCCCTAAGTTTGTGCAAGAACCAAAATTTTGCTTCTTAGGGAATGAGTATATCAAAATCATGTACTTCAAAGTATAATTACATATCACACCTTCCCATCAGTGATCTACATCTCTTGTCCAAGGTTCATCCAAATCAGCAAGTGCTTGATAGTTATCCTAGCTCCATAATTTCTTTCTTCCTAGATGGAACACCCTTGTTCTACGGACACACTTTTCGCTAACCACTGGTACAATTCTAGTAGAAAGAATCTTAAGAACATCTCATACAGATAATCATAGAGGTTATCTTCCACCCACTTGCGCATTAAAATCGGATCTAATGTTATATGTATGAGCGAAAACATCTTGGCCTTCATGTATCCAAATCTCAATGTTCTCCAAAGACAATCGAACGCCATGTGCATGCAACATCGATGAGAAGAAAGAAAAGAGGTCCTGATAACAAAACCAAAATGTAGTTTTTATTTAACCTACACCTAACTAGGCACCGACACTTCATCCAGACAAATTAGAGAAACGCTCACCAAAAGCGTGTGCAACCACCAAGTCCCTCCTTCATTTTCTTATCAAGATGTTAGACATTATATTCATCATAACCATTCATGCAGAAGATACATCATAACATAAAAATTATGGCAAAACATATAATAAGGAAATCATTCATCATATAGGATTACCAAAATTATTTGAATCCCCACGAAGCCATACTTAGATCTAGTAATCCTTGCAATGTAAAAATAATTTTCCATCATAACACAATCTATTAATTACCATAAACAATGGTTACATTCATGCATTAATTACATCCATGCGCTCTCATGTACTTCTCATATAGACTCCAACATCAAATTACTACTCGAAATATTACTTGCACTGTATTACAAGAGTACATCACCTATTTATCTATGGTGGGGATTTGCACTTCACCGTTTACATGCAAATTTCCTAATAATAGGTGTGCTAGTAATAAATTGCATACCTTTTACAAATATTTTCCTAAAAATAAATTAAGCTATAAATAACTTGCTTTAATATGTTTTAATCCTATAAATAACATGATTTTATGTGTCATCTTCATCTTTGTTTTATATGTGATTTCTCCATTATAGACCTTGCTTGTCTGCTAAGTCATCGTGCTTTTGTCTATTTTTTAGCCATCTCCGAAAATCAGCTAATTCCCAAATGATATGTGCGTGAGCCCTTTCATGCTGACCTATTCTTCATTAGTGCGTGCACCTCCATGCATTTCCTTGTTTATTTCCTCTTAAGACATGCATGCCCCTTCGCATAACTTCTAACTTTTACGCATGGCTAGTACTTAGCCATTTTATTTCACCAATAAACAACATCAACAACGCATAAACTCATACTTACAAGCCCCCTTGGTCTCATGCTCACTCTCTTGACTTTAAAATCTATAGATGATCCATGGAATTGTCTTAAAACATCCTCAATTCTCCCTTTGAACAAATACACACCACTTTTGTCTTCACACTAGTTGTATATCATCTTCTTAACCCAAACCTTTAAGAATCATGCTCTTTGTTTTCTTCTCCGTTGTCTTTCTCAACATACACGAATGAAACCATATCCTCTTGAGATGATGCATCCTTCTACAACTCAACCATTTCATACCTCTTTTGTCACTATTTCTAGCCATGGGATTAAGTCCCCTTAGATCATGCTCTCTAAAACCTTGGAGACCTCGTGGAATATGGTTGTCTCCTTCACTAAACAAATTTTCTCATATTTAACCCAAAAGGTCACATATAGATCTTTCAACATCATGTAACATCCTTCATGCATTTTATGGTCTGATCAAGTTATCATACAAAATGAAAGAGACTGTTCTTATCAAATCATACTTACATGTCTTTGGCATATAAATAGCTCACCTATCTATGTCACATGACTCCCCCGAGTTAGCAAACCTCTTCTTGATATTCATTTAGACCTCCATTTCCATTAATGCATGTCATATTGTCTAACAACTCGTAAGCTTTAAAACATAGTCCTAAGCTCCAAAAATGCGGACCTTGCCTCTTCATTTTATCTTCATGCTTTTGAGTCTTCAAACCTATTCAAACTCATCTTGTCTTGACACATTAGATGCAAAAATGTACCATCATCATTCTTCTTGGAATCAACCATTTAGGACTTGTTGGGCCCCTAAAATATTGGCCAAGTACAAAAAGGCACGTGGGTGCGCAAGGCCTAGTTAAGAAAGGGTGCGCAAGGAGAAAGCACACATGACAGGGTTCTAGGAGGGTTTACTAGAGCAAGTGGTGCACACGCAAGATAGAATAAACGTTTCAAGACTTAGCCATATTCGACACATCAGGAAGACCATGAGAAAAGGGTAACCCGATTATGCATGCGAGAATGGATAAGGTGCCATCCTAGCGATAGGTTGGCCTAAGAAGGAATATACTCTGCGATGGAAGTTTCGGAGGACCATCATTACAAGGAGTGGAGAGATCGGGCCTGAAGAAGCATGCTCCCATGAAGGACCACCTTGGACACTTGGCAACATATCTACAACTCCCACAAAGGCTTGATGAAGTTGAGAAGGGATATAAATACAAGCACCCACCGTGAGAAAAAAGGAGAGAAGCGAGAAGGAAGTGAAGCCATGTAAGAATATACTGTGAGATCTCCATAAGTCAGGGTAGAGATCTATAGGAAAAGGATGTAATAAGGGGTTGGGATTGTAAATTTTCTCTTGAGAACTGATGGGTATAAATCTAGCTATGATGTATGGCTTTGGTCTGCACACAGATTTGGTAGTCTGTAATGGATCCAATGAATGTAATGAGGTTACCAAACTTGATTGAATATGGTTGTTAGTGATTCTAGTCCATATTTATAGCTTACAGTTCTAATTTATGAATGTTTATGGAATAAATATAAATCCTTATGCATTTCCTTTCTGTTTTGGTTCCTATCTATAATCTGTTAAGTACCATTCGGTCTAGGATGACTATTTTTAGAAGTTGTTCTAAGTTCTATGATAAATGTATGTCTTGTTTCCACTCACTCTTTTTAAGCTCCTATCATAGATGATGTTTCCCACTTAACTCACATAAAAGAGAGACTCGCACCACGCGTGCCTCGGTGAGCGCCCAGTGCCCGCTGGGTGATAGGTCCGACACGCATGGATTCCCTTGTTCTTTGGTGGGTGTAAAAATGACTACATCTTGGTTCCGTTACCGAGACCTATTTTCAAAGTTGTAGTGGGAAATGACATACATCATGATCTGTGTAATGAGTGATGACATAACGTCTAACTCTGGAAAGTGTTGAATCATGGTTCAAAAGCATGGAGGAAGAATTTTCTCAGAGATTTAACACTAGGCCTAAGTTTAAAACATGTGATGGGTAGAAGAGAACCTCTACCATGAGTTATATGAAACTTTCTTCTGTTGCTTCCCAGTAGAGCTGTATGAATGGCTCTCAGCATATGCATCCAAATCAAGCTGGTATTATAGATCACACATGTGGACCCAAGAAGAGTACCAGAGGCTGCAAGATGTAGATCTGACATGGACATGTGTTATTGATCACTGGTGGAAGAGGGTACTGACTAGCTATACTTTGGAATACACCATTTCGACATATTCTTGCCTAGAGATTTTGAGTTTGAGTTTCTAAGGGAGCCTAGAGGATCATTTTTACATGTTTATCCCTCTGGTTATGAAGATCTTAGTCGTTACTTTGGGTTTAGAAGCATTCCCCATGGCTGGCTAAGCTCTCTGAGCATTGGGAAAAGGAAGCTAGGGTGGAGGAAGATGGAGGATGTTACAGCTAAAAAGGAAAGGGAGGAGAGATGACTCAAGTATAATGAATCTTATGAAAGGGAGATGACTAGACAATGCGAGGTAGCAAGTGTGATGGATCTATGGAGGTATATTGTGGGAAGGTGTTGAAATTCACGCAGAGGATGTATGGTGCCTGAGCAGTCTGTGCTACCCCATCTTGGCAAGCATGTAAGAGAAGCCCCTTTAAATTTTGATGAGAGTTTCACGTGAGAAATAAGAGCCTTTGTTGCCACCGTGACCGATCCCTTGTGCTTGGTCTTTCAGATTTAGGGAAGAGTATTGTTAACCCAACTGGTATCGGTGGAAGTGACCGATCTGCACCCAAGAGATATAATTTCTCATTTGGGACTTCTATGGCTGCACATACCATTCCAGTGTTTGGAGGAATTTTTAGGACAAGGTGCGGATACACAAGACCTTTGGTCTCATGTCGGGAGTGGTGCATGGGGCATACAACTATTGGTAGTGAGACATCATCATGTAAAACTATCGGCATGTAGTTCATGGAAATTTGGGGACCCTTAGGCGACCACTACAGGACCCAGTGGATCTAATGGGATCTCTGGGTTAGGAGGAACAAAACCTAGTGGATCCAATGGATCTTCTCGCTTAGGAGGAATAGGACTTTGGGTGGGCCTGTGGATCCAGGGAACAAGGAAACACCAAAGGAAACCAAGACTCGACTTCGGGAGGACAAGGATCCCAACCACCCCCCAAGTGTTTTTCAAGATGTCTTTGCACTTACTAGACTATAGGGGTATTAAAGATGCTTCAAAACATGTGCACAAGTGTGAGTTACTTGGTGGCAAGCGAAAGGGATCACTAGCCCAAGCGAAGGCAAAGCCAATTTTCAACAACGTTGCAAGGACGCACGCACATAGCTGGTACCAAAAATATGACCTCGTCATCGATGGTGGTGGATTATATTACTTTAAAAAATTCCTTCTTTGCATAATTCCACATCCCTCAGTTTGATCAGAGAAGCATCAACGCTCTAAAGGAAATCCAACAAGGAATGGCAGAGAGTGTGTGGGAGTATGATGCATGGTTCAAAACTCTCCTATCAAAATTATCATATGACATTCACCCTTCACAACATGCTCAATGGTTTGTTGAGGGTTGATAACACCATTTAGAAGAGCATTATCTCATAATACTTTCACAGACCCATGCAAGGTGCTAGAAGCTTCTCTCACGTTGAAGTTTTTGGAAGCATTGATACTAGTGTTAGCCCATTTCTAGAAGCTCAAATCATTGCTATGGCTAAGTAGCTAGAAAAATTGTTTAACTCATCCCATGAGACTCGCAGTGGTATGTGGTGTACATACTATGAAGTGGAGGGGCATGCAAAGGATAGTTTCCCTTGAAGACAATACACGTACGTAGCCTATGAGACTATGAGATTTTCATGGGGACCATGATGATGCAAGTAGATGTTCCCTTGTTACAATGTGTAATACAGAAGAATGTATCTTTCTATTATAAGATCTACACCTCTACAACCCATGATACTAAGGATTGTAGGCTTATTGACTAGATCCATGAGGCCATTAATCTTGGTGTGCGCTAGACTAATCTTGTCGCAGTAGTTCTAAGGGTGATGACTGCTGTTATGAGGAGCGCGTAGATGGAGGTGCACATGGAAGAAGTTCTCATGGAGGATTTCGGGGTCATGGAAACCGCGAGAGGAAGAGGAACTGAGTTCCCACGAGGAACATGTTATAATTGTGAATCTACAAAGAATTATAAACGTGAGTGTCTAATATATTATAATGCTCGTGGTGCGGGAAGAAGCACAAGTATGAATAGTTATAAGAAACTCTATGAGC
The DNA here is from genome assembly GCA_018340775.1 of Taxus wallichiana var. yunnanensis. NCBI lineage: Eukaryota > Viridiplantae > Streptophyta > Pinopsida > Cupressales > Taxaceae > Taxus > Taxus wallichiana. The sequence goes on from CM031240.1 coordinate 945,050,925, forward strand.
ATATGAACTAGCAACACCATGGAAAAATAAGGGGTAGTTGTTATGGTGAGTGTAAAAAAGGGCTGATTCACAATGGATGCCAAGAGTGGCACGTGAGTTAGAGCTAGAACCTGTACTAGTTAATAACGCATGTGAAGAGGCCGTAGATACGTGCAGGAGATGCCCAGTAAGGACATTAGTTTCCAGAGAGGAGGTGCCACATGGAAAGTACCTAGACCCTTTCAATTCGAAAGAAGTATACCATGAGACTATGGACGTAATTCATAGTTTACAAGGGGAGATATAGTGTCTCAAGGAGAAATCAGGTAGGTAGGGTCACGAAAGGATAACGAGGTTCCAAGAAGTGACCTAGATGAGGTCAAATAAGTATGTAAAATGTTGAGGCAAGAGAATATTATTCCCTTGCTGGGAGAATGGCTAAGGGAGAAGGTACCATGTGCTAGAGCGGAGCGCGAGAGATAGGTTTTACATGTAAACCTTTCTCCACAAAACCTTGAATATGACAAGGAAATTACTCTAAATGCAGTTGTTGATGGATGGCTTCTAAGAAATATCCTCATCGACATGGGAGCATAGTGAATTTTCTTACCTTAGATGATTGGCATCATATGGGAAGGCCCACATTACATCCATCTTTGAACGTGTTATATATGGAAAACAAGACGAAGGCAATGCCCATCATTGTCTTAAAAGATGTGGCTATCACCATTTAAGGGGCCAAGTTTATTGGAACTTTAGGTCTTGGCGCCACCGAGGTGGAAAAATTCCCAGCATTGCTTGGGCACCCATGGAGTTAGAAGAATAATGCTGACATAAGGTTTAACAAAGGATATATATCGCTTTCAAAAACAAGGAAGAATGGGTGGTCATGCCTTTAATGGATGAAAAGTCGATGCCCTACACAGAGCTGTTGGGAGAAGAAGTCCTTGACCAAATCTAAGTGTGCTCTATCAGAGATCCTTAGAAAATTCACCCTACAGAAGGATTTATCCAATTTTTAGATGTCAATTCTGTGAGTGATACCACAAGCATGGCATGTGACAATTAGGCACACAAGGACCTATGAGTTGATTAAACAACATTTAAGAGGATCGGTAACCAAGGTGATAAATCGGCTCATATAGTATGATGCCTAAGAGGAAAAAACTACCAAATTACTTGGGAGGGGCTTGTAATCCGCAAAATCATAGACCCCAATGGATGTGAGATTTCTAGTTTGATCATAAAGATCCAAGAATTGCAAAATGGAATCCTTTCTCCAATTGGGACTTGTGAACCAGATCCCAAATTTTCCCCGAAAAGAGGTTGGTTCCTCAAACTCCTCTCGATAGATCTAATGCTTGCAAACTTTCGAGGTTCCTCATCCTAATCCTATTCTAAATCAAGCAAAGTGAGGCAAGATAGAAGTGAAAAAGTCAAATTAACCATGCAAGAAATGATGAAAAAGGGTTCCTTTGAGCATATTTTTGTTGCAAATCTATTTAAATGGGTTGAGGGAGGATAAAACATGGAGTGGTGGCTAATAAGATATAATTTAGATTAAATGAAGCAAATATACAAAGAAAAGATGAAACCCATTCACAAAGCTTCATGTCTTAAATCTATTTTCAATGTCAAAACCATCAGCATACAAACTCAGAATAAACCACAATCTTCAAGAGGTCTCGAAAATCAGGTCCAGATAAGTATGGAGGAGATAATTTTAAAGAGGCCGATTCTGAGAAATAGAAGAAATCTATGTATTCCAAAGTTTCCCCTTAAAGAAATGAGCCAAGGGTCTTTAATCATTAAGCCCCTGAGGAGAGAAAACGTATGAAAACATGGGAACCCACCTCATGTCTAAATGCTTTACAGCTTCTCCATAAATGGATCCAAATCATTTTTGAGAAAATTGGAAGAGCCCGACCTCCACATTAAACTTGGTCAAAGAGAGGTCATTTCTACCTCAACACGTTCAGGCCATTTTTTTGAATTTGGCTAAACCAAAATTCAAAATTGACCATGAAATCCTCATAGGTAATTTCATCTTTTCCAATGATATAAAGAACATGCAAATCTGAGCTCTGGATCAAAATATATGAAGGTCTCGAGTTTTAGCCAAAGAGGCCCAAAAACGGATGTCAAAAATTTTAAATTTTGACCTTTTTTCAAAAAAAATTGAAAAATTTCCGTCCATTCCCCTTCGTACATATCCGATAAAAACTTCCTCCAGGCTTTGAAATTTCCCTTGGAAATCACACCATTGGGAAGATCTCATCCTCCCCCACCTTCCGTAGGCACCCACCCAATGAGACACGTTTGCAACTTTAATTTTGAGAGGGCATCTTTACCTTTTGGAGTTTTTGGAAAAATGGCCAAATCTCCGAGTCTTTCCGATGTAGGGTCCCCTCTCCTTAGGACAAAGCGTCCTCTTTCGATCTATTTCACCGTTTCCACTCCTTCAAATGCCTGGAAACTTGGGAAAACATTAGTAAAATCACCCTCTGGGGCATATTTCCCATCAAAACATTTACTATGTTGAGCTCATCAAATGCGCTTTTTGGCTCTTCTCTCTCTCTAATCCTCTCTCCAATCGATTCCCATAAATTTGGGACAAATTCTTTTAAAGGGTTGGACATTCTTTGTTTCCCCCCCTCTTCCTTTGGCGAAAAGGGCATGCTTTCATCGGCTCTAGTCCTTCCACTAAAATTGTAATCCCACGTTTCGCCTCTTTTGTCCCAACACAATCTACAGTCCATGGTGCAATAAAACACGCCTATGATCAATTTTAGATCCTCTCTTGTCTAAGCGTCCTTCACGTCCATTTCTTTTCTTTCATCGGCCTTCCATTATATATCCGGCTATCTTCTTTTGGTTTATTGTATGCATTTTGTTGGCCCGTGTTTCCCTATTAGCAAAACAAGTGTTCATCATTCATTTCGTGCATCAGAATTTAGCTGTGCTGTTTTAAGGACTAGGATTCGATATTTCATGATTTTCTCCCCAAGTTTAGATTATGATTTTTAGATCCTTTTTAGAAGTTTCTACGTTTCTCCTGGACATGAGGTTAATAAGGAACCAACCTTTAATCTATGATTTTTGCCATTGAATCAAGGTCCCATCTTGCTCGGGACCAAAGTTTAATGCATGTTATCAAAATTACCCAAATGAATTTGGATAAGAAAATCATAGATTTCTTGTGAGAAATGGAGGCCCATTGGAGAAATGAAAAGGAAAGAAGAAATTTCATTAACCAAACCTACTCAAAACTACTACTACACACCGGTGGGCAACACATCGAGAGAACCTCTTGGAATGGCACGAGGTGAGAATTGCCTTCTCCGTAAGGTTTTGTAGGAGCAACGCACCCATGGCTATAAAATACTACCATGGTAAGGAGACCACTTCCTTCCATATCCAAGCATGTGAGACAACCTGGATGGGAAGCGCATAAGCATTTCCACCTTCATTATGGGTTCACAAGTTATACTCCACCCTACAAGGTTGTGTGCGTGCGTGGTATATCCACTCGGAGATGCATGTCAAACTAGTAATTGACAAGAATTGGCGTTGATCTCATTCAAACATTTGAGTATCGAGTTACAAAGCCATCAATATATAAGGTGTTGCAGGTTGTCAAACACCTTACAATAGGGGAATAGTGTAATGGTAGAAGACATAATACAAGCATTGCTAGGTGAACCTTGCTTAGAGGCGTGCTTTGAGGAAGAAGAAACATAAGAGATATAACTTGAGTGCACATGTATGGAAAAATAAAAAGGGAAGATGGTGTATGTCATTGATGGGGAAGAGGTGGAAAGCTTGGATGTTAACCATTATGTAGGGATGTGTAAAGTCATAGATAGTGTTGATGAATGGGTGCGTGCCTACCATGAACCTTTGAAGATAAAAAGGTTAACATTGGCTCAGAAGAAGAACCAAAGGAGGGTATCATTGGATACTATTGGTTAAAGAAAGAAGTCTCTTACAATCATTGATCTGTTATGCAAATTCCAAGATTTATTCCCACACGGGTACTATGAGCTTAAAGGTGTCCACCATTCCTTGGGGAGATGAGGATAAAGCTAAAGGAAGGTGTGTGCCCAATCAAGAAGAGACCATACCGAGATGAATCCCAATTTGCATGCGTAAAGGTCAAGGAGGAAATAGAAAAATGATAGCATTATGTATCATTGAGGTTGTGGAAGAGTCAGAATGGATAAGTCCAATGGTGATTAGTATCAAGAAGGATGGGAGGATAAGGATCTGTGTTGATTACAGGGACATGAATGCAGTATGTGTCATCGATCCTTTCCCAACCCCATTTACTGAAGAAATCTTAGAGGGAGTGGTAGGACGTGAGGTCTACTCTTTCACGAGATGGATTCTCGGGCTATCACAAGTAAGGATTGCAAAGGAGGACCAAGAGAAGATGACTTTCACCACTGAGTGGGGAAGTTTTTCCTATATGGTCATGCCTTTTGGGTTGAAGAATGCCCCTGTTGTGTTCTCGCATTTTGTGGAGCAAGCTTTTTAAGAACTTCATCCATAAATTTCTTCAAGTTTACCTAGATGATTGATAGTATATGGGTTAGTGAAGGACCATTGTGATAACTTAAGGTTAATGTTTGAAAGGTGTCGGAAATTGAGGATATCCCTCAACATTAAGAAATGTGTCTTTTCTACCCCATTTGGAACATTATTGGGGCACATCATATGTAGAGAGGGCTTACTAGTAGATCCCGCCAAAGTTGCAGTAATTGTGGGATTGGGGGAGCCTACTAGTCAAAGCGCAGAGTGCGCAGGTTCCTTGGACACATGGGTTACTATAGGAAGTTCATAAAGGGATATGCCAAGATCATCACGCCTTTAGAAGGTTACTTAGACACAAGAGTGCCTTCCTTTGGGAGAGGCACAACAGAAGGCATTTGACACTTTAAAGGATAGGCTTGTCACCGTGCCCATACTACGATTTCCCTCTTGGGATAAGCCCTTCCATGTTCATGTGGATGCCTCAGGAACCACCATTGGAGCATTACTTGCACAGCCTGGTGAAGGGATTGTTGATCATCCTTTGTGCTTTGCAAGTAGGAAGTTGACACCAACGAAGTAGAATTATACTACAACTGAGTGCGAGGCATTATCAATGATCTACGTGCTTCATTCAAAGTTCGAGAAAGTATCTACTGAAACTCCTTTTATATTTTACACTAACCATATGGCATTGAAATATTTAGTGAACAATCCCATTATATAAGGGCGCATATGTCATTGGATACTATTGTTCCAAGAATTCAAGTTCACGTAGTTGTCAAACTAGGAAAAAGTAATTCCAGACCTAATCATTTGTCTAGAATTGATTCAGAGGAGAACACAAAGCATTGAGGATACCATGCCATATGCACAACTATTTAGGTTGTGACGTGTGCCCTCAGACTTAGAAGATATTGCAGTATTTCTCAAGACATGTGTAGTGGTGGAAGGAATGAAGGCATTGGATAAAAATCAATTAGCTATACGTGTTACGCCCTACATGTTAATTTATGGGGATTTATACAAATTAGGACGTGATGAGATTCTGCACCGGTGTGTGCTAGAACATGAGTACCTAGCCATCATAGAAGAGGTGCACAGGAGGTAGTGCAGGTGGGCACTATGCAGGTGACACCATTACATGCAAGATATTGATGGCTGGATTATGGTGGGAGACCCTGTATCAAGACTGCAAGGAGTATTGCAAGGTGTGTGATCATTGTCAGTGCATTGGAAAACTAGGGTGAAGAGATGAAATGCCTTTACACCCTATTCCTAGTGCCGAAGCCTTTCAAAAGTGGGCTATAGACTTCATAGGCCCTATGCACCATCTAGCACGCGTAGGACTAGGTCATGTTATATAATCACTTGCACATATTACTTGACAAGGTGGGTAGAAGTAACACCTACTAAGGATTGTACAACAGCTACTACAGCAAGGTTTATGTGGGAAAACATTATTACAAGGTATGGGTGCCCTTTGAGTTTGACTAGTGACAGGGGTACACATTTCTTAAATGAGACAGTAAGGATTCTATTGGCGAATTCATGGTGGCTCATCACAAGACTACCCCTTACCATCCACAAGCAAATGGAACTACGAGGCATTTAACAAAATACTAAGTCATACCCTAACCAAAATTTGTGACATTGGTAGACAAGATTGGGATGAAAAAGTATCAGTCATTCTTTGGGCATATAGGACAACCTACAAGAGGTTAAATAAGGCCACACCATTTCAATTAGTGTTTGGCAGTGGAGGTTTTCCTACCTAGTTGAATTCATGTTACCATCACTATGTATAACACATGAAGGAGGTTTAGTAGATGAACAAGCACTGGAAGAAATAATTGACAAGTTAATGCAATTGGACGAAAGACGATTACTTGTCGGTGGAGCCATAAAAGATTGAAAAAGAAAAACAAAAGGCATGGCATGATCATCACATTAAGAACAAAAGTTTGAAGTTGGGCAGATGGTTTTGCTTTATGATTCCAAGTTTCTGCGCCATCTTGGGAAGTTAAAAGTCCATTGGTTGGGTCCCTACATCATCTCATACATCCTTGATTTAGGCATGTGCCAGTTACAAGCATTGGATGGGACAAGATTTTCAGGACACTTCAATGGGAGTAGGCTAAAGCCCTACTATAAATAAGTCTTCTTGGTGTTTGTAATAAGGTAATATTTCCAGATAGTTTAGGATTTCCTTTAATGCATTTTTTTTTCTTGTGTTTCCCCTTCTCGTTGTTGTTTTGTGTTACACCTTGGGTTGGTAACCTCATTACTTTTTAAAGGTTGTGAATGCATAGAGGACCGCACATCGTTTAAGTGTGGGGTGGAATAATGTGAAAGAAAGTGCAAGATGTAAAGTGCCAGGAAGGATTGCATTGGAAAGCCCAATTGAATGGCCTTGTGTTAAAGAACTAAAGGTGTGTAAGGGTGATAGGCACGTAAAGAAGAGATGAATGTAAATGGTTGGTGTCAAGAAATCCTTGAAGAAACCACATACAGAAAAAAAGGAAGAGCGCAGGAACAACATGAGGTAGAAGAGGGAAAAAATAGGGAAAAGGACATAAGTACCTTTTCTACATAAGGCTGCGTAACGCGTGAGTAAGAGCCTTTAGTCAAATAGATTGTTTGCGCGCCAGAAGGTTGTAGGATTTTCCATGCAAGGTTGGGTGTGTGAGTGAGGGAACTAGAGTACTACTTAGTGGAAAAATCTCCAATAAGTTTTGAAGTACGGTGGTAGGTGAAGTAACATTTAATGCTAAAAAGAAGGGAAAAATATAAATAGGAGGTTGGGCACTTCATTTTTGACATTGAAATACGAAAAAGAAAGCTCTTATGGACTAGGGTTTCCAGAGTTGATCTGTGAAGAAAAGTTTGAGGAATTAAGGCATGAGTGACTAGATTTGATCTGCAAACCAGAAGGAAAGAAGTTCACTGTGTAGAAAAAAAATTGTGGAGAAGCGTCATCTTGTGAAAGAGGTTATTCTAGTTAGGGTTTGGCAGCTAGGGCACGAGATGAAAAGGGTTTCTTCACAAGTTTGAGGTTTGAGCTTGGAGAGGGTAGAAAAGCAAAGCAAACAAGATAAGTTTAAGTGCTAAGATAACCTAAACCATGGCACCTAAGAAACCAACTATATCACCTAAGAATCCAAAGGGCAAGGGCAAGGGCAATGGAAAACAACTCGGAAACCTTCATAAGCATGAATGAAGAATGGAACGTAGAGATGCAGTACTGAGATGGGGTATTGCTCGGGAAGGAATGGGAGTCCCACTTAAGAAAAATTATGGTGAGTGAGTAAAAACATCACACAAACATGACAGAAGAGGAAATGGCGTTGGATTTAGTGCACCCAACAAAAAGAGGACACTAGAGGGTTTACCTATCTATAGTGACGAGGTAAAAGTAAAGTTAGAGAAGGAGGGATTGTTGCAACTCTATGAGTTGCCTTATTTTGGAAAACCTGAGTGCCTCTATCAATGGTTAATGTCACGCATACACGAGGACCACTTTTAATTTGTGGGCGCAAGATTCGCACATAACTCCTCAGCTGATTTCAAAATTCACAGGCCTCATATGTGAAGGAGAGAGTATAGATGATGACTTGAGTGACAAGGAAGCCATCAAAGCAACCATCACCACATATGATTATAAGAAGGGGTCATGGTACTTTGATATCACGAAAATCCTATAACCTGTCATGAGAATAGTTGCACACTTGGTTACAAAGTTGAATGACCAAGAAAGGTGGACACATGTAAATAAGGCATGGTTAAATGTGTGCAGGAAAATATCAAAAGGCACCATCTACAACTTTTCTGCCTTCATCGCAGATGAAATTATCAATCAGTGCACAGAAGGAGACAAGATACTCTTTGTCAATGTCCTCTTGAAAATTGTGTTTTCAGAGATTGAAGTGCCAGATATGGCGGATAAGTTTGTTTGGGAATATCCGGAGGAAGAACCCTAGCCCACGAAAATATTTACAAAGTACACTTGCGACATCATGACAACTGCTCACAAGGCATCCCTGGGAAAATGGTATAAACACTTAAGGGATGCGTTTGAGGTAGAGGGATCCCAAAGGCGTCCAACGCTCGTTCTTTGGAGAAGCCAAATTTACGGTGATACCAACATTTCGCATTAGTAGAATTAGGTGGTAGATGAAACTATGAGCACCACAGTTCATAACCTTTGTCAAAAAGCACAGAACGAAGTGGATACTTGGGATAAATTGGAAGTAGACTTAAGGAAGAACTTCCCTCTCCTCTTGCAATGGTAGCTGGAGTTTCCCCTATTCTTTCATTCTTCCCATGTTCTTCAATTTTATCATTCTTTTCTCTCTTTCTTTATTCTTTGAGGGCATGTTCCCATGGGCGGAGAATAGGCGTAGTGTGGGGTGATGTTGGGCCCCTAAAATATTGGCCAAGTACAAGAAGGCACGTGGGCGCGAAAGGCCTAGTTAAGAAAGGGCGCATAAGGATAAAACACAGGACATGGTTCTAGGAGGGTTTAATAGAGCAAGTGGCATGTGTGTAAGAAAAAACAAAGGTTTTAAGACTTAGTAATATTTGACACATCAGGTAGAACATGAGAAAAGGGTGACCCGACTATGCATGCGGAATGGATAAGGTGTTAGCTTGGCAATAGGTTGGCCTAAGAAGGAATATACCCTGCGATGGAAGTTTCTTGAAGACCATCATTGCAAGGAGTGGAGAGATCAGGCTTGAAGAAGTATGCTCCCATGAAGGACCACCTTGGACACTTTGAAATAGATCTATAACTCCCACAAAGGCTTGATGAAGTTGAGAAGGGCTATAAATACAAGCACCCTCCAGAGGAAAAAAAAAGAGAAGCGAGAAGGAAGTGAAGCCATGCAAGAATAATGTGAGAGCTCCATAAGTTGGGTAGAGATCTATAGGAAAATGATGTAATAAAGGGTTGGGATTGTAAAATTTCTCTTAAGAACTAATGGGTATAAATCCAGCTATGATCTATGGCTTCGATGCCTTGCATACAGTGTGGTAGTCTGTAATGGATCCAATGAATATAATGAGGTTACCAAAATTGATTGAATATGGTTGTTAGTAATTTTGGTCCATATTTGTAGCTTACAATTCTGATTTATGAATGTTTATGGAATAAATATAAATCCTTATGCATTTCCTTTTTGTTTTGGTTCCTATCTATAATCATTAAGTACAATTGATGGGATGACCGTGATTTGTCTAGAAGTCATTATGAGTTCTATGATAAACATATGTCTCGTTTCCACTCACTCTTTTTAAGCTCCTATCATTGATGATGTTTCCCACTTAACTCACATAAAAGAGAAACTCGGAACCCGTGCGTGCCTCGGGTGAGCGCCTCAAAGACCCATGGGGTGATAGGCAAAAGCATGGGATTCCCTTATTCTTTGGTGGTATGTAAAAATGACTACATGACTCCTTTTAACACCATGCTTCATTTTGAGCACTACTTGACTCCATACTTAGCTTAGAACAATGTTCAAGAAAAAAATTAGACCTTCAAGCCTTTCAATGACACCTTACTTACTTGTGCTGTAATGAGACTTCACAACTCTTTGACACATGCTTGAGAACATACCTGATTGGCTCAATGAGTTCTTGACCTATTTAGCTCTAACCTTGCACGACATTAACAAGTCTGTTTATGAATCTTGACACAATGTACCTTGTTTCTCCTTCATGGTGGACTTCAAATTTACACTCGATTGTCTTAAACCTTCATGATCCAAGAAATAAAGATAAAATCTAGATCACTTCCTCCTTACAATATCATGAATAGGTATTTAAACATAGAACAATCTTCATTGTATTCATTTAGGATGTCAACTTTCAACTAAAATCCCTTGTCTTGACTCCAAGAGCACACATACTTCTTCTTCACGATTTACCAATCCTTAACACTATCCTCAAAATGATGTGTTTTCAACCTTATTCAAATTATCCATTGCCATAACCTCATACATAGGTACACAACAATCTCAAAAACCTTTTCACACGGTATAGGATTTTATCAATACAGGACCATAGACATCTAAATATACCTTTATTCCCGATTCAAGCATACAAAAATTGCTATTCGGTTATCAAACTCCATTTCTTGATGTATGCACAACATGACTCCATCATATAACACCCTTGTTGTACCTTAACCCGCTTCGATCCCCTCTATTTTCTCTCATAAAAATTCTTGATACCTCATACCGCACTCTTTAAATGCAACCTCGGACCAATAAGAATATGACCATCAAATAAAAACATTAATATCATCAAGGCACCATATTCTTTCTAAACACACAACCGCCCTCTTGAATCTTCAACATGGTTATATGATAATGGCTTTTCAAACTAATCAAGAATACATACCATATAGCTAATTCATGAATTTAAATCCTGTTCTTGGAACACAACATACTCAACCGACCTCTTGATGCTTGAAAAACTCATTTGATCTTCATACATCTATATTAGATGACAACACACCTTCATTGCTTCTCGCCGATGAATGTCTTCATGAAGCCTAATGAATACACCTCATGCTTCTTAGGGTAATAGAACAATATGAACCCAAGATATTGCCAAATATCCCTTTCCTTCGATTCATCCCCGCAATAAGTCCTTAAGGTCCTTCTTGACTTCTTGGTTGGATTTTTAGGCTTGATGAGAACATCATCATTCTTTTCCTCTTTTAATTTGAATCTGTCAAACACATATGATTCTTCTCAATCACTAGCTTATTCTCAATTATGGAAAAACATACCTTTTTGAATTTTTGACTGGTCAGATTCAAAATTCTTGACTGTCTCCTTCTCCTTATTTTTACATGATCTAGTTTTAAGAGGATTTTGAATACTTTAGGTTATTCTTTGATTGTGTTTGGTATCCATACTTTCTTATCCTCATTCTTAGGATCATCCTTTTTGTTCATAGAATTAGACTTGATTGTCTTAGGTTCATCCTTAGGATTGATATTCTTGTTGAACACTCTTTTATCTTGCCTTCTAGAGGCTTGAAACCAACTGTTGTACTTTTGAGATTCATTTTGATAGGAAAATCTAGTAATGTTACCTAATTTATGACAGTTTTAGCAAAAACAACATACATACCTCATGAATGATGACTGTAAATCCTTTCATAGTTCCATGAGAAATCACTATTTCCATGTCTCTTGCAATCTCTTGCTCTATGTCCAAATTTATTACAAGCATAACAATACCCATTGAAAGAGTAACCATACCTCATTGAATTTGGTTGTATAATAGGGTTAGACCCATTTGAATTTATCTTTTTGGTTAGGTTGGCATTATCCTTGTTCTCCTTCATGTCTTGATAGCACTTGGACCCTACATTTTTATCTACACAACTCTTCATGTGGTCTCTTTTGAAACCTAGGCCTATTTTGTCACTAGCTGACCTTTGATTGTTCAAAATATCATCTAGAGCCTCAAAGCTCTTATCTAAATTCTAATAGGTATTCAACTTACTAGATTTTTTTCTCTCCAACTCTTTCTTCAAGGTCCTCGTCTCAATTTCATACTACGAGGGAATCTTCTTCTTTTTATTTTAGGGCTTATGTCACTAACCCAACTTGAGATTTCAAATATTTGATGGCCTAATCATGCTCAACATTCATACAACTAATCTGATATTCATATCCCTTGACCAAGGATTCCAAAATTTTATCCTTCTTTCTTTGACACATCAATGTTGTTTCAACCTCAAATGTTTTTCCCATCTTTGTGCTTCAAGGATCTCCTTTAAGTATTTAAACTTGCTTCAAAATGAACTTGCTTTCTGATACCAATTATTGGAAGAACAAAGACTGAGAGGCGGGGTGAATCAGTATTTTAAAACTTTTACTTTAGTTATCTTAACTTGCATACATCATTTAAAGCATCCATTCAACATTCATTAACCAATGTGAGCTTATTAATCATGAAACAACCATTCACAAGAACATGAAGCAAGAGAGAACACATGAACACAAGATATAAAGTGGGAAACCCTCAAGGGGAAGAAAACCCATTGAACATTTGCATATATTACTCACTACAAAGCAATCTTGCTTATATTACACATCACAAAATATTTCTTTAAATAAAAGAGGCACTAACACCACAAGGAGCAAGCACCCACTCTACAAGAAGGCTACAAACCCCAAGATGACTAAGCACCCACTTAACCACCTGAATATTAAGATCACATGATGTATTTTCTGCTTAAATAATTGATTGTGATCACTTTTTCAGCTCCTTCCACTCATGTACACCTCTAGCCATGCCTTCTCCTTATTCACTCATACATGCACCTACGTGTGTTGATTAGGTAATATGACCTTGAACCTATGTTCCTATTCTCTTATCAACATCTCATGGATCTTATTTTATCTACTATAGAGCCCTCTAACCTCTTCATACACCTCTTCTTGCTCGCTCAATTCTCCATCATTCACACACTCAAATGAGTAAACACATCTTACTTTATATACATGAATCATCTCACAAACCAAAGTAGGTTGGCCAAGACCATTAGTCCATGAAAGGTTGGTCATAAAAAACATTATAAGACACCTTACAAACATAAACAAGCTACATGAGATGACCGTATAAGTCAACATAAGCCTTATAATTCAAACTTGCACAACTAGGCCTAAAACACTAGTCACTACTCCAATGAACATAATTTGAATTTAAAACAAATGAGGCAACTCCAGAAGGCTCCATTAGCTCAAGAAACATAAAAAAATATAAAAATCATCTCCATGCATGAAGCACCATGTAACCTTCATCTTCAATATAAACCACTTCATTTGGAAAGCACCTCCTATTAGGTCTCAAGTACCTAATTAAATTAGTCTTCAAAACAAAGCTAGTTCTCATATAAAAAAAACTTCATGAAACATGTGGTATATCAATAGAAATCCATCATCCTTCCGTAACTCACACAACTCATGGAAACCTCCAATTCAGGCACAACACCCCAAAATGCTTCCTTCTCTGAAAACTACTCAAACTTGTAATTAGGTCTCAAGAACTAGTCTTGAGCTATCTGACCTCCAACACCTCAAAATACACTTCTATAAACTTCCAACACTTATAACACTTCACTAAGGACTCTGCCACTCCTCAAGAACTCACAAGCATATGTCACATGAATAAAACCACACTTGCATACCTATTCCAACCACCATTCTTAGCAAGCCTAATAGGGTTGATTAGGCCATTAGGGATTCAACATGAAAAATCATCATCTGATCAAACTAAGGGCACAAAAACCTCATATGGGACCTCAAAAAACTATCCATGCTCAAATAACCCTACTATACCATCATTTCTATCAAACCCCTCTTGGAATTTCATGTATGGTTTTGATCTCATTAGGCTATTATTAGTGGTAGGTCAACTTGGAAGAAGGATTCCCCCCATTTCTTACATATAACCTAGCCAAATATTTTCATGAGCACTTAACACATATCCCAAGATAGAGGAATCAATTGGTTTCATTTCATGAACCCTGCAACTCATACCCGTACCTATAAATCTTCGACAAACAAATATTTTTCTATAGCTTACCATCACTCTTGGCATGAAATTGCCACCAAACTGAGATATGATGAATTCTATACAACCCTAAACCTTCACATTATATTTCCCATGCCATTACATGGCCACACTCTTAATATCTTTGCTATCACTTTGAAACTAGGATTTTGGGGAGGGTTTATACCTACTTTGCTTCTTAACAATCGTTCATAAAGAATAGGGCATCATTTTACCTCATTATTGCAAAAGAATCTTAACTCCATGCCTAAAAATGATGAATGGATTAGGTCCCCATGAAAATATTTCACGTGTGATTAACACTTTAAACTAGACCATCGAGCTGGGAATGATCAAGCTTTGAGAGCTCTGTAGAGCCAAAAATAAGTTTTCATGCATTTTCATCCAAACCCCGACCTCAAAGTTTGCATACACATATGTATCGACCTCCTCCATGTTTTCCAATGCTCATTCATGCCTTCTTACCTCTGAAACTCACCATGAAACTTGGTTTTCCCATGGTTTCTTGTCATGTCTTCTTGCACTTTCCTCAAAAGGACCTTGATCATGCACTATTCATGTGAACTATGACCTTGTACACCTTACATACATGTTATGTAGTCCCAAAACACTCCTCACATCTTCACATTGACTTGCCATGGCCTAATTTGCTTCATACCTCATGCCATGCTTGTACAGTGTCAAGGCCAGGGCCTAAAATAGCTTCCTTCAACTCATGCCTTAAGTAAAATTACATGTTCTCCATCTTGTATAATTACTAATACATCTGACACAACTCTCCGAACCTCTTTGAGACACCATGTAGAAACCTTATACTACCTCCCGGAGCTCACTCACTATACCTTGCTTGCTTAAACCATGTGCTAGATCATGTATATGCACTAAGACACCATGCTACCCCAACAATTCATGACACAAAATCACCTCACTACCAATCAAACCTCACCCATTTCACTTTATTTGACATCAATGATCCTCAATGACAACATCATGCACTCACATATGCACACCAAGACACCTTTTGACATTAATTCCACTTGACATCAATGACAACACTAATGACACTATGTCCAATAGGTTGAGCCCTTTTCAAAGTGTTTCTACATAGTACAATTCTCGGCACATTAGTACGGGGCCTTGTAAAGGTCAAGACAACTCGAATGATCATCAATCCCTTTTTAGGTTTAAAAATAAAAGGAGCCATAGTAATTCATGAAATTGTGATTGTGTAGAAGAAATCTCAATTTTCCAAGTGATCACAATTCTATATCTTTTGACATATGTAAACTAGATCCTAGAATGGCAATCCAATTTATAGGAATTAAAAGACACATTTTTATGCCGAGAGATAGATTCAACCACAAACCTTAATCTGGCAAATTTTAGGCCCCCATATTACATAAACAACTTGATCCAAATCTTGTACCTACTTTCAACCCACTATCACATATTCTGAGTTTGGTAACATGGTAATGTCTCTCTAATCCTAAACTTCCATTAATATACCTATGGAAAATCTATTGGAAACATATAATTTACACAATTCAAGACTATTGGGATTATTTTTCTATTATCCTTAATTGTATTTACATAAGTAATATCTAATTAGTACGTAGACCCTACGTGCATATTACACCAACAAATAATCTTTTTAAAGAGGCAATTTTTCCTACGATGAATGTAATAAGAATGTAACCACCTAGAAATTAAGATTATAAGTTGTTCAATGTTTCAAAGGCACTTAGGAATGTTAAAGGAAAATGAAAATTGTTAAAGAATGTCAAAATGATATTATTGGGTTAACTAGAGATAGTTACAATTGGGAGATCTATAACAAAAATTTAGAGAAACTTAGAATAACTAGCTCTCCAAGAAGAGAAGTGAGAGGGGAGATGGCCCAAATCTTGTAAGAATAGATTATTTGTTCTTGTGTACTAATTTAGAGGAAAGAGTTGTCTTAATTCTACTAAGGGACTATTTAATGTGTGTTTCACCTTCATGTATGTCGAAATTCACAGAGTTGTGTATGCATGTGAGTATGTCAATATATTTAGTTACTAATGTAATAAATAAAAAATTCTATTCAAATATGAGTTTGTTTCAGATAGTAGGTCCATTAAGGTGTGATAAGTGAGGGTTTAGGGCCAAGTTAACGCTTCACTAGACCGTTTAACTTTGACCGATTAAACTATTGACATCTATAGTAAAGAATTTCTTCTCACATTAAGCTGGGTATTATGGGCATTAAAGGTCCCAAAGATTGGAAAATCCTACTTTGGAACTGTATATTCATTTTCCTTCCTTATGGAAAGACCACTTTGAAGAATATAAATTTCAACTATTTGTCATTACCTTTCCCCTTTTTAATATTAACGAATATCTTAAGAGTATTTGGAATTCCTTTGATAAGGTTAAGCCTTTTCTCAAATGGGTTGATGATGGATCTAGAAGATTCCTTTCTTTTAAAGACTATAAATGGTGGTCTTCTAAAATTTCTTTAAGAATGGTCTTTTTATCAATGAAACACTAACAATAAATCTCTTAGGCTATATAAAAAGAAATTGCACTATGAGATCTAATTTATTCTCATGAGTAGACTCCTTGGCCTATTCTACAAAATACTATAAGTTAATTTATTCTGATATTCCTTTAATCGTTCATATTTAGGAGCTTATTTAAGATATTATAATGCACAAGCTAGGGATTCAATCTCTTGCTACTTGGTGGAAATATTGGTGATGGAAATATGAAATACCTTGTAAGTGCTTCTCACTAGGGATATTATGTCAAATTACGAGTCCTTTTTTTCTTGAGCTCTATCGAAGGTAAAGAGTTAGTTGAGTCGTGGCTCTTTGCTTTTGGCTATCCCATATTAACCAAATTTTGGAGTCTAGCATTGAGGCTAGACTTTCTTATTTCTTATGGTGTTATTTTATCAAGGTTTACCACCAGAAAGCGAGCAAATCACATTGAAATTCCTCACCCTAAGCTTTCTACTTGTAGTAGTTACGAGATCTTTAAACACATGTCAGAGATCTCGCATTTAAACTCATGAGACATGGAAATGGATTTACAAATTTTTCATACATTTACACCAAGAATCCATCAATTAGAGGATGACATTGTTTAGAGATTTTTCTCAATGCCCATCATACATTGCATTTATTTAGAAATTTAGAGCTTACCTTCTCTTTCAACCTTGGAAATATAAGTTAATGCTACTATTTTCATTAAAAGTGTGAGATGAGAATGTAACATTATAAAGTTCTAACATTTATAGGAGTTTCTCAACCATTAAGGGAGTGCTCCTTCCACTATGAGCAAGGTTCCTCTAGACATCCCACCATTGCATGCATAACCACTACCTCCTATGGGAGGTTTTTGCTTCCCGATGGGTCATCATGTTGGAATTATCCCACACATAACATTCTTTGACACTCACAAAAGGGAATTTATTCCCGTGGCATGTGTGTTGGGAGTGCTTGTCATGCTAGTTTTATAAGATTCTACTAAACATGGTCATGGTGCCAAATCCACCGTTGGGAGAATCATCTTCTCAAAATGTCATGCCTTGTAAAGATTATCAACCACGCTCTTCCTATTAGTGTCATTATTTGTGCTTGAAGTTTCATAATCTTTGGTTTTTTTACTATCAATTATTTTATGACACTTAGACATGGTTTTTTAATTATCAAATATTTTAGGACTTTGATATCAGTGTTTCCAAATTTAAAAAAATCTCACAATAATTTAACAAACTATTATCACAATCGAGGCTACATTTGATGATCAGTATAACTATATTTACAATAAGAATCGGATATATTTATAAAACATCTAAATTTGTTGGCTATAAAACAATGTTTAAATTAAAAAGATGTAAGATTTATATATATCCCATAAAAAAAACAATTCAAATAGTTCAATGTGCAAACATAACATCATCTCTTTTAGATTATTGATGAGTGATTTTGTTAAAATATTAAGTTGAGGTGATCACTAGTTTAGTTGCATGCTTATTCGTAATTATAAATCACAAGGTAGTAAGTTTCGTACGGAGAGTATTAAACAATGAATCTCAAATATGGGAAAAAACAGAAAAAATACAATAAATACGGAAAAAATACAGTAAATCATTTTAAAAATATTATCTAGAATTTTCATTAGTTAAAACATAATTATACAAGAAAATTTAAAATTACTGGCTAGTGAAGAATTTGTATATGTCCATAACAAATTACATTTTTACTACTTAGTATCTTATCTTACTTGTGCTCTCACTATATACTATGTAGTGTATTAGCAAAATATTAAAAAGGCATGTTTTTAATTAATAATAAACAAAACTAATAATAACAAAAGAGTGTTTTATAAAACTGGAAGAATCGCATGTGTATCTGATGCAATGTGAACGCCCTAATGATATATGTTATTTGATTTAGAGGGATAGTTATTACTTGTGTAGTTGATGTTGATAATCGTTTGTGATTGAATTTGTTAAGTGTAGAAATATAAATGAACCACTTCATTTAAAGGTTCCATCTCTACATTTCAAAACTTCACATACAAATTCTCGCCAGACATATACATTTCATGATTCTCACATCATGAGTGGTAACGCTTTTCTCACACCTTTATTTGTACTAAACATGATTACATGAAGACTTCCATACATACAAATTTATATCATGAGTGGTAGCCTTTTGTGGCCATTTTTTTGCATCAACATAGGAATATATTTGAGATTTTTCTCGATAGTTAATTACTTATAACATGGTCCTGTAATTATTTCGGGAAATGGTGCTGGGTTGTTTGTGATCAGTTTGTTCACAGTCTTTGCTTAAAAACTCCTTTTGGGAGAAGGAGCATAATGGGGTGGGATTGAGAGTGGTAGGTGGGAATATATATTTTGAAACATTACATTATTTGTTCTTGTACATTTAAATTTGTTACAAATTCTGCACACGCATAGTCGTAAAATCTTATATCACTACATTTCATCTAAACATGTATACAAAGGAAGACCTTGTATGATTTGCTGTATTTATATCATGAATGGTAGCCTTTTGTAAGCATTTTATTTCACTAAACACCAATACATTTTATACCGCTTGAATGATGTGTATGTTCCAATTATTAGTATGTTTAAATATCATTTCCCAACATTTCAATAATTTGCATTTTCTATTAAATTCAAAACAAATGTCACAAATACATTGCAGGATGTTAGATAAAACTAGTTATGTAATATCGGAATACAACCAAGTGAGACATGCAGTTTGCTAATACTCACTCCTCAAGAATGTAGTGAATGTATGTCAGACAAAGTAGATCAAAGAATGACTAAGCGTTTTAACATATTATCTCCTCCATGAAACTAAATGAGATGCATTATGCACTATATATAAACAAAATCTTGAAATGTTTATAAACATCTAAATTTTTATTGCCACTCAACAAGTTTGAGTGCATCATTGTTAGAGCTATTTGCATGTATGTTATTCAAGGTCCAGATGGAATAAATTGTTGTATCCAAGAAGTTGTTAATGCTCAGGAGTGACTCATAACAAAATCCAAGAGGTCGTGAAGTCGGGTGAGGGTTGGGTTCCAGACACGAATCTATCAAAGTATTGTTTTTTCAATTTCAATAATTGTTGCAGGTCTCACCCCATCTCTCAATAACTCACATTCTGAGCCACAAACCGTGGACATGTGCGGAGCCTCTATGTCACAGCCATTCATACTATGAGACGAGGAACATAAACACAGAGGCATGACTTAAAAACTTAAAATAAGTAGATTTGATTACCTCACCAAAATTTCACTGCTTCTCCAGCACTTCTTCCTGCAATATTTCTTCCCGAAGAAGCCAGAATCAAAGCGATGTAGGTATGCTTGATATTCGATGAGGTTAGAGATAATGTTATGTTCTCCAATGTGTCAGTGGTGGCTTCGGAGATCTATCAAGTATCCACCGCATAATATTGTGAGATCTCAAATATTTAGTTTTTGCAGTACTTAGAGTGAAGAATACAGGTCTCTATTGTTCTCCACATTTTGAAAAAAAAAGCTTGCTTCTACTTTTTCCTAATGAACACATGTCCTTCTAAGGTCGATCCAAAGCGCATTAAGTCAGTTTGGGAGGTTGCCTGGGGGAAGTGACCCCAAAGAAGTTGCTCTACAACTCTCTAATTGTTGGAGGAATCCAAATCATGTTCTCAGCCATAAAAATTGCTGGTCAGGACTCTGTTTTTATGTCGATTATGTTTAGAAGGAAGTAATGAAATCTCAGAAAACCAAAGCGCCACTGTATATATCATATCAAATGAAGAGTGTATTCACAAGATCGGGAACTATTTTTAATGCGGTTACACACATTGCCTTATGGAAATAAAGGAAAGCACTGAGAACAGTATCTTTCTCTACATTGTATCTAATATTGGTAAATCCCAAGCTGCACATGCACATGGTAAATGAGTGTTACCACTATGGTCAGAAAGCAACAAGTGCTCCGATTTTCCTCTCCTTCTGCTGGGTCAGGACAGAAGTGTTGCACTAAAGATGATGAGCGACCATGTTCTCATCAAAGTGGTGGAAACAAAATTGTCTTTACCATGAGTCAGAGAGCAAGTCGGCATTTCAGCGCTCTATCATGGGTCAGTTTGAGAGAGGAGGAAACATTTGGCGACCTCATGATGCTGGAGGAAAGGGCCATTGGTCATCATTAAGACATCTTTGTAATAGGGATCAAGCTGATTTTACTCTCAAGTCCTGCATAAAACACGAGATCTAACGTATACAGAAATCATAAATTTTAAATGATCTTTCCTCTCAGATGAGAATTATGTCATAAACAGCCATACAAGGTATGGTGGTCTTTCATATCATAGCTGCTCACGGGAAGCTATGGGTGTGTCCGAGTATTTGTGGCTACTCATGATTTAGGTGACTTGCATGAATGGATTAACTTGTGCCATAAGCATCTCCTCATCTAAGAAGATGCAAGAACAGGGGTTGTTTTTCTGGTATCCACAGGCTGTCTACCGAAGAGAAGCATGGCCTGTTTTTCACTTTGGGACTCCACATATGAGGGTGTTTCAAAGAAATTGTCTTAATTCCCGCAATTTTCCGCGATTGAGAAAGTTTAGATGCTTGCCAGAAATCGCCCATGAATTGATATTGGCTTCAAGAAGTCAAAGATCAAGGGCGTGGAATATGGGAAATATCTGCTTTATCGAAGGCGGTGTTCGCTTGAGTTTGCCGCGGATCGCAAGGTCGAAAGCGCACTGTATGAGAGGATAAACTATTTGTATATGTGATGAATCGAAGAAAGGCTTGTACTTAGATAGTTTCATGTGGCATCCTAGATATATGGGGAAAAGTGAGGTCATAGTTAAAGATAAGTGACAATATCATATCTATAAATCATGTGGAATGTCAAGTATGTTCCACTATTGTGTATGTCGTAAATATGGTTTCCCCAACATTTCTAAGACTACTAAGACTGTTGTTTCTCTGAAGAAGCAAAGATCTTTCCATTCATGCAACAACTCATTACTTCCAAAATTCATCAGAAAGCATATCTTCATCCTTTTCGTCACATTTCTAAAGCGCGCTTTTCCACGCTGAAAAAGTTCAGGAGAGATAATGCTATTGTTCGTGACTTTGGTCATTATTGAGCATTACGGCAATCGAACGAAGCATACTG